>JAWWEU010000091.1:428011-443756 GCA_035583155.1 Acropternis orthonyx
GTGGCCAATTTCTCCTTATCCTTTTTTTTTTCATCCAGTGCACCCCAGAGGTAGGGCGGCAACTACTACATTAACCGAGGAAGAATAAATTTCCCCTGAAGTTTTCCTCTAGCCCCCAGAGAGGAAGCTGCATGAAATGACATGGGTTTTTTTCACTAGTTTGATGAGAAGAAAACACCTCCCTTTGCCTCTACCTGCTGCTTGGGCACATATTCACCTGCACTCACGTAGCTGACAGCCGTTAGAGCTGCACATCCAATTCTGACAGGCAGAATACCAGCTTCATTAATGAGAAAGGGCCAAGTTACGCCACTTTGTCATTTAACCCATGGAAAACTACAAGATACGCAGGACGTTAAGTAATAGAAGGGCCCTTAAATTGTTACAATGCACAAAACAGCATGAAAGAACTAATCAGTATATACAATGGATCGCAGTCTACCCAACTGATTGTAAAATGCTGTATTAAAATGATTTAACTTGTTACACCATGGGTAAAGTCTAACTGTTTACAGATCAGTCTTTCAACAGCTGACTTTGATCTGTAAAATGTATACCCAGTAAAAGAAAACCAAAAGAAAATAGTTAAATGTGCAACTGCACAAATATAATTCCCCACTATTAAGATAACAAAAAAATTTGCTATTACCATAATTATTATATATATTAGAAAGCTATACACAAGCATGTTAATTTCACAGATTTTTTTTAAAAGATTCTTAATATTTTATATAATTAGAAATACACATTTCAAAAACAAAACTTCTGCAAAGAGAAAACAGTTATCTTGGTTAGCAAAGCATGGAGTTCCTCAAGGCTTAGGGTAGTGCTTTCTATACAAAAAGTCCTTTTTTGTTTGTTTCTTCAGGACTGTTTAAAAGATTAGCAAAGCTATCAGAAAAAAAAGAACACATTTTGGCTTAAGGAAACTACAAAAGCCACAAATGCTTTGCAAACTCTGTCTTACTTTTTAATATGAAAATAAGCAAAATGTAATGTACATATTTTTATACTTTTTTTTATTTAATAAGTGATGCAGACCCAGAATTTTTAAATTAAATATGTCAGCCCTCGAACTCAACATTTTTACAAGTATGGTCCTCTTTAAATGTTTTGATCCTTTTTAACTGAGTGCCATACTCTAACAATATGCCTGCATGTTTGTGAGCATTTTCAGTATGTTAGGTGACCCAGTCTCTTTCTAGCATCAATTTGTGGCCACCTAACTGCTGGGTCTGTCAAAACATCTGTACATTTTCTATATGTTGCATAACAGCTGCTTTCTCTCTCAGTAAAGATTTGCCATTTCTGGCAAAGGTTTTCCTTTTGTCTATTTACATGTAAATAACGTTGAACCTGCAACATGACACTATCTATTGTAACATACATTTTGCAAGGGAGCACAACAGTGAAAAGAAGTTAGCCTTAAAATCTAGTTTGTACAAGTGTTCTGTTGTACAACTCAAGTGCTAAGCTTATCTCAGCATTTCTGTTTATCCTTATACTGCATCACTGAGGCAATTTAAAAGTACTTTTACAAAACAGAGTACCTGACTTTTTTTTTTCCACACACAGCACATATAATGCATATCGACCCCTCCCCCCTCCCCCCATTAAGGTATAGCACACACACACACTGCAAGAAAAAAAAAAACACCAACTAATAAGTAATAATATTATCATGTTGCCCATCCTTCAGAGAGCCTCATGCGCTTGACAGAGGGGCTTTCCCTTTCGTCCGGCGAAGGTCTGGTGAGTCCAATGGGGGAGTGGAATTCGTTCCGGTGATCTTCTCGGTCACTTCCATCATAGGAACTGCTACAGCTGCTCAAACTGTCAACAGGAGATCTCCCCGCCTCATGGCGCGTGTGCTGTGGGTATCTCGATGGTGTGGTGGTACGGTCTCTAGGAGGAGAAACAGGTTCTGACTTGATGTTGAGGCTTTGAGTAGAAGGCAGGGAGAGATTTGTACTCTGAGATAAATGAGTGCTAGTGCAAGCTCTGTAGGAGGAAAGGAAACCCAGTTACAGACGGAGGAGGCATGGAGCCCCCAGATATGCACAAACACTCACACAAAACACCAGTGTAAAGGCTCACACAGGACCACTGCATGCAGAGAGCACAGGGGTTGTTGTCTTTGTCTGAGCAGAATTCACAAATTCCAGGAGAGGAAAGCACCACAACAGATGTGGTCGGCTTAAGTGGGACATGCCCTCAATCTGAATGGAGGCCTTGATTTGAAACTCTCTCTCTCCTTTTTTGTTAAAATTAAGTGTCACCACAAATTTGGTGAGGCGAGCCTTTGCACTGTTGGAACCACCTACAGGTTTCTGTGTAACTAATGCCTGTGTGTGTGTATGCACCAGCTGAGATAGGGGAGGCATGGACTTTCTGCTGGGATTAATCCAATTAATTTGAACACACCCAAGTGCTTTTATCGCTGTTCATTTTGACATGTGACTTCAGATGCAAAACAGAAACAAAAAAAGAATCTGGCCTGGGACTTTTTATACCTTTACCTTTCAGAATAGAGTTGAAATTACTGGACTTCGGACTGACATGAATAAAATAGAATAGGTAGGCAAGGATTGAGGTATGTTTCTATAGTTTAAATCTATGAATCCATAATTCAATCCAGAACACTTTTGGATAAACCCCTTAAGGGAAGCTGAAAAGTGGTGGAAGATGTCAGAGGACTATACTGTTTGCCTGTAGGAGAGCCAAGCTCAGAGGATACTACTAGTAGACAGGCTGCTGTCCTGAAACTTTTTAACTCTTTCAAGGCAAGCTGTATAATTATTCTAAGGCCTGGGATTTCCTCCCCCCTCCCGCCCCCCCACCCCCACCCCCCGTGCACTTTTGTGGGCAGATAATGCCAGAGGAAAGATGAAACAGGCAGGGAGAAGAGTGATACTGAGAACATCTTTTATCTCTATGGGAGAAACGACCTCACTTGTATCTGCACAATATTTTGTACAAAAGCACCACCTCCTGGCAAAACCTGACTCTTCCTTATTAAAATAGAGCTCTTGACATGCAGTTCCTATTATGTTCCACTTCAGAGATCATTTGCTAGGCTGAAGCTAGTGTCTAAAACCAGAGATACAGTTTCAAGGTTTCTACTCATGAGTATTTATTTGTAGAGGGGGAGGAAGTCAGCAGGTGAAATAGACCATTTGGTTTCACAGGATTTTAAACCGAGAGGGATATATAGGCATTTTTAATGCAAGAAGACACAAAACTGGGATTTGGAAGCAATTTTTAAGTATGTAGAAGACACAGTTAAGTTTAGATGTGGGTTTTTTATTTTGAAATGTTCCACTTTTCCTGATACCTTATCAACTGAGAACTGAGCTTTACTTAAACAACATTTACTACTACTTTGATGTAAGACAGAATGTATTTTTTTCCTTCTGACAGATTTAAAATAAAATTATATGACTTCAGTATTGAATGACATCAGCTGCTTTTATCAGGAATTACAGTCATGGTTAATAATGAATGGATCTCGTTAGAAAACAAAGAAAACAGGATGTTCTACCTCCAATTGCTTTTATCTACCCTTCTTTCCTATACAGATGATAGTGCCAAATCTGCAACAACAGAGCTCATGAGCAATAGCACTCACAATAACAAATGTAGCTTTTTTTTTTTTTTTTGCAAAGAGTACATTTTCTTTGTTTTTGCTTTTCTAGATATTAAATAATAACATATAAGAAACTGCAAATACAAGACTTTGCCTTTCCAATGTCATGGAATATTCCACTCTTCCTGAAAACTAAAAAAACCCCCAACACTAATCAAATAGAAATGTCTATTTTTTTTGTTTGCTTTATTTTTGTTTGTTTGGGATTTTGTTTGTTTGTTTTTGGTTTTTGGTTTTTGCTTTTCATTTCCAGTGACTTTATTTTTCAGTTTCTTAGGAAATCCTAGGACTTCACCTGAATAAACAAGCTGTCAGTTTTGCACATATCATAAGATTACATGTGATTTTAGAAGCAAAGTTTATAGCTAAACCTGAAAGTCCCATAATAAAGGAGTCTGGGGATTTGATTTAGAAGTGTTTGATTTGAGCAAATGGCATGTCACTTTGCAAAGCTGGGGATAACTAAAAAACCCATGCTAGACAAAAATAATCATATTCAGTCAAATTTGTTCACATGGAACATACTTGCATTCTATTGTGTGACAGCCCCCAAAGGAACAAATCTAGAGGGATAAGCTGAATTTTCAATGAAACAGAGCTGGTACTGCTGTACTGCAATATTGCCTTTTTAATAGTGTTCCAGAAGTGAGTATGAGAATGCATTTCTATAGACTTTTCTAAACATTCCTTGTCATTCATTGGTACACATAAATACCTGGCATACAAATTGAAGTCAGTTTTATAAATGTTTCAGGTTGATTTGCATTTTGAATTTTGGAGGTTTAAAACAATATAAATTGCAGCAATTATTTTTATTCACATTAATTTTTTTCTTTTTGAAGATAGTCTTTTTCTGCTGAAACTATTTCTGACTTTTAATATCTACTTATTTGACTATAATGTACATTATTTCATTAAAATTTTCTGAAATATTTTTCTGAGAATGTCATCTAAACTAAAATGTTCACATACAAGGGAAACATGCTGTTACACATATATGTGAATGGTGAAATAATACACACTTGGGTGCAGTCTTTAAATCTGTATTCTAAACAGAGGACTGACTTCTATTTAGAACAGAAGGTGTATTCTAAAAAATGAGATTCTGCCTGCTACAAAATTATTTAATTTCCTGTGTATGTGTGTGAGTGTAGAAACAGCTGTTTGCACTTACATATATCAATGCGTTACACTGTTGCTTCATATAATTATGTGACTTTTGCCCAAGCATGGCCTGTTTTCATCATTTGAAACCTACACTAAGTTCCCTGGAAAACAAACAAGTTTTGAATACGGAAACTCCACTGAGAAAATAAAGGAAATGCCTTCAAAGGTTTGTGTATAATTATGTGCACTCAATAGGTGCCAGGCAGTCCACTCATGTTGTCGTCATCACCTTTTTCCACATATTGTATGAAAATACTTCATTTTATGGGGACAATGAAGAAAATTAATGTTTTAATTTGGAGCAGCAGTTCCTCTTGAGACCAGTGTAGCAAAAATGTCATGTTTATTTAGATTATGGTGGCCACATGGAAAAATGCTGGTTCCTATCTATGTTCCACATGGAACAGCTACACAGCTCTGCTCTGTGAGAGGTGGGAGCAAGACAGGGTGCCATGAGCTTGGGAGGGGTTTTGGTCCTCACTGATGCCAGTGAGATCATTTCTTTGTGTGTCTCCATCTATTCAAGTCTCCAACTGGTGTTGAAGCTCAGCATGCACAGGTAGAAGTGTAGGTCTGAGTAGGTGATGAGTGAGAACATGGACATGCACCAAGTAGGTTTTTCCAGAGGGAGAAAGTCATCTATTGAAAGAAGAGGCAGCTTGACATACCTTTTCTTTTATGCCCATGCTTGCTTCTCTAAATTAGTTTACTTCCTCACTTAATTTAATTTTCTCCCATAAATACAAGTAAAGAGCCACTGAAAATCCACTGCAAAATTTAGTCATGTAACTTCAGTTATGTGCTAATTTGTAGCTAGGAGAAGAGAAGGCATTTTTGACTTGCTAGCAATGCAACCTTCCTTCCATCTATTTTTTCTTTAGGTAGGTTTTTGATTTTGTTTGTTTGTTTGTTTTGTCTTGTTTTTGTTTGTTTTTTAAAATCTTTTTTTGGTCAACATAAAAGCAAAATAAGAACTTCTGTGTCAATACATTTTGCTTAGCTCTCACAAATTAAAGTTTACACTTTTTAAAAAGACATTTCTTAACAAATAATAACATGAAGCCAAATCACTGGAACATCCTATTTTCAATAGTGGAATAAGAATAAAAGGCTCAATCTGAAATATATAATGCTTTTATTCAAAACAAGAAGACTGGCAGAACTGATACAGATTCATTAAAAATGATGTCACTGTATCTAAATTTTTCAGTAAAAATGGTTCAGTGGAGGATATTTGCCTATATCTAGCTATGGTTATTATCTAATCATAAGTAATCATTGCAAAGTAATAATCTTGCTATCTAAGGGTCACAGAACAAGTCAACAGTACACATGGATTTGGAAAACTTTATGTTTGGGTGGGTAGACGTTTAGAGAAACTTCCTGTATGTAAACAACTATCTAAACTGAAGATTCTTCAGATGAAATATAATTTCTATGTTTGCAGTCATATTTGGGAAAGCCAAAATTTCACCTGTGAATGTTACTTTAAGAGGGAAAGATTGTCACTTAAATTGGGAAATATGGATGCAAGAGAACATATTCCATATAATGGATTTGTGCTTAAAAAATTTAGATCATTTATTACGAAATTTGGAATGGTCTCCTTTTCTGATTATCAGCAATTAATATCTGTTAAACTCTTCGGTACACATTAAATAAACAGTAACCCTTTTTGCAAGAGATATTGAAACAGTATTTAGGTCAAATCTCAAAGTCTGTGAGGGAATGATTTTCAGCAGAATTTGTGACTATTTTTTCCAGATACAGACCAAGTTAAAAGATCATGAAAATACCATTTTGCTTTTTAACCCAGAAGGCTGAAACGTCTGACTTATTTTAATATCCCTGTCATATCAAAATAGGCACTACATTGTTATGCTGTTCACCAGGCTTGGTCAAAGGCCAAAAGCTGCACAGACAGGGAAAATTAACTACTCCCCTGTTCTCAGGTACTTGCCCTCAAGCAAAGTGGCACTATTATGCCTGCTAATTGCAGAGTCAACTTGAATTAAAGCTAGGTTGCAGGGATCTTCTCCCATTACCTTAAAGATGGTTCTGACAATGCTGCTGAAGTTGCTGGGGACTTATCTGGAGCAAGTTAATACATCTAACCCTATCCTATTCTATTACTAACCAGATTCTTCTGTCATGCATTGAGGAAGCAGAGTTGGTTTTCACCTTTAGACTTTGGTGAAAAAACCTGGAGGAGAACTAGAATGTCTCTTCCACTAACTCACCTGTTTCCTCACAGGTCTTTACAGCTTACAGTTAACAACAAACATCTCACAGCTGCCAAATTTATTCAGTATAGGACCTAACTCAGCATGGGGAGTTGTCGGAACATTTCTAGATGTATTTTTTCAAATATATGAGCATGACTGTAATTTTCTTTGATTTTTCAAATCTTCCTGTAAATTCTAGCTCAGGTTGACAGGGACTGAATATATTCTATATAACTTCAAGTTTTTCAAATAATCCAAAAGTTAGCAAAGGTGCCATTGTATGTAGAACTCAATGACTAAAATAAAGGCTTATGGTTTTCTGCAGAGATAGAAGACTTCTCCAAGACTGTCAGTGAAGCAGCTTTCATAGCTGATTTCATTTACAAATCACTGAAAGAATAATAATAAAAGTAGCAATTCAGAATGTATTCCATAGACACAGCCATTACACTTTGACATTCTGTGATACAGATTAGAAACAGATCACAATGTGTGACATATCTGAAAAGGCATGTAGTTAGTTTAGGATTTAATTTATACTTTTTCTGGTTAACCAAATAGCCTTATTGCATTCTTTGGTATGCCATTGAAAACAATCAGTTTACTGTAAGTTTATACATTGATACCTAACATGTGAGCTTTCAATTTATTTGAGAATTTATGTCTTTAGTTGAACAGTAAGTCTGAACGCTGCTGCAGAAACAGTGCCACCCCAAAAAGAAAATAGAAATGTAGGAGAACAATATTAAGAATGCTTTTTTTCCTAGCAAAGCAACTATTTCAATTGTATGTTTTTATGTCATTAGTATCTATTTATATTTATTTACACAGAAATGGGTTTAAAAAATTTGTTTCCCTTGAAATATTTGTATAGCTGTCCTTTAAAGCCCAGATTGTCTGTACTTCATAAAGACATTAGAATAAGTTACAAAATGTGGTCAGATAAATTATAAGGAGAATTTTGAAGTTTAAGCTACATTTATAGTAATAAATAGTTCCACATTATTGCAACCATCTTGAAAAAAGATAGTGCATATGTTCAACACCTCTTTCTGAAAAAGGAAAAATCTTTTCAAATGCATCTGAATGAAATGACTCCTCATAAATACATTCCAGCTGTTTTCAGCTTCTATTGTTATAACTAAAACTTTTAAAATTTGGACAAGTCTACCCATACCATAGGCTGTGAGTGCCACACTGGCATATGCCTACAATCTTACACAATAGAAACTATGGATATCAGGATTTTTGAAAAAAAGCTCCATTCATTTCAATGAGCTGAGAGGCTGCACGTTCATGAATGCATTAGGTGATCTCTCTCTGTGAATCTTCCCACTTCTAAAGATCCTGAAATGATCGAGCAGTGTGTTTCTTCAAAACTTGAATAAATGCCTCAAAACTAGCCATTAGAGGGCAGGCATACCTGTCCTCCTCAACACCAGCACATCACAATGAGTTCTGTGGGCTCACAGTTTTTAGGATTAATTATGCTATTTTCTCATAAAAATAATTTCCAAAAAAATGAAACTTGAATGTCAGAGTTCAGCAGAAGGGAGCATGTGATTGTTAGATAGGTTAAGGTTTAATCTTAGGCCAAATAATTATGTAATTATTACTTAATGAAAAATATTTAGAAAAATTTCAAATTTACTGTAAATATGTGTGCCACAGTAACTGGAAATAAAAAGCATAAATAGCAAAATATAGCAACAGTAAAACAGGTGTTTATCTTGCTTTTAATAGTGAAATAAGAAGTTATTTAAAAAAAAAAAAAAGAAACCATAAAGAACACGCTATTGAGAAGATGTCATGGACACACAATATTTCATTGTAGCTACCTAGCGAATTTTCCATGAAATATGTAGTTTCAGTTTTGTAAAATGCAATTCTTACACAATATAAATATGTCTTGATATATTTTCTTGACGTATTTCACATTTGGAATTACTGGGGAGACTGAAGTCACTCTATGACAGTAAAATAGAGGAAACACTGCTTACCCCAATTGACTGAGGGCAGATGGTGGCATGTTATGTAGATGTTGCTGTTGCCAGCCAGTCACAGAACCAAGATGAAGAGCACTGGCTGTATTAAACCCGGAGAGAGATGATATATCTGCACTACTCAGAGAATATTCTAGATTTGAAAACAGAAAGAGAATAATTAAGAAAGAATTAAAGAGGAAGTAATTAAACAACAACTAGCATAGTAATTTTCACATGTCACTTTATAAGCCTTCTAATTTTAATTACACCAATCACATTAAGTTGCAGCAGAAAAAGTAAACCTTCCTCTTCCCTCAACTCATTAACTTGGGAGCAAATAATGCACTAATAATTATTCTGTAATTTAGCAGGGCTTTACTGGGTCTGGAAGATTCAAAGAACTCTTAGGCTGTATATCCACCATAACTACAGATGCACTGTTAGAAGGACTTGAAAAACACAATATTTTTGCAGAACCCAACAGGCAGCCTGTTTCAGAACAAGATGTGCCTTCTCTAACAGCACTGGATCTGTGTGTCAGCATGCTCTGTACAGCAGCAATGCACAACACGAACAGGAAAGGATCTCTTGAGGCTTAATTTCTATGCTCTCCCAGGAAACTATGTGATAGCCCACAAAGTTACTGAATCTGGTGTGGAGACAGTGTAGCTGCTCATTCCACTACCCTCATGGCTTTAGGATGCACTCAAACACATGAAGACGAGGAACTGTCTTTTAAGTTACTTTTTTTCCCCCTTTAAATTAAAGAAATTAAAGAAAGCTACCAAATCACCCTTCCTTTCAAACAAGACAGCTGACTTTAAAATAGATGTGTCTGAAGTTAGTGACAGGTACAGAATAAGCAAATGTAGTGCAAAAGCATATCAGCTATGAATTTTTCAGTTTCTCCCAAGGAACATTAGCTAATTCATTAGTACTGAGATAGACACTTGTCAGCACCTTGCTCCCTCCCCCATCCTTTGCATCCTGCACCCATACTTACCAGTACCATATGTTGTTGAGATTGCTGATGGGTATCCTCCCATCCCTTGCCCTGGTAGAGTAGGAGTTGCTACGGAAACCACTGGAGTAGCCAATGACTGAGCAGACTGGGAGTTATTTATCCTTTGATTCTTTTAAAGTAAGTAAAATAAACATATTATTGACTAGTTTAAGGCAGTTGAAGGTATTTGCTTTCTGGGTATGTTTTGTGCATGAGGAATACAGGCTGATACAAATTTCTAGAAATTAATCATTTAACATGTGGCTTTGATGAACTCTGCCAACCCTATCATTTACAAGCCTTCAAGAGACCAGTTGTCACCATAGTAACACATTACATCAGTATCTCCTAGGTAACTGAACTAGTAAGATTGCCTTTATTGTGGGTAGAAGAACAGATCATGTGAAAAACTTCTGAAATATATAAGCTTTATTTCCATTGTTTTCCTTTCCGTTCAAACAAACAAACAAAAAAAAGCAATCACAAACAACAACAAAACCCATAAAGCAAAATAAAGCAAATGGTGAAAGAAAAAAACCCCAAACCCAGTTCCACTGGATTTTGAAAGTGACGGACACCCTCAGACTGCTGAACACTGAACTCTTACCAGCAGATGGTGCCCTGACTACTTCAAAGTAGTTTTTGTGTAATAAAAGAACCTTCAAGGCTGTTAGGCAGCACAGCAGTTGCACACTTATCTTTACGTCCAGGGCACTATATGTTGCAGTGTAAAAATTACACCAGAGAACTCTAATTCTGTGAATGGCAGAGTAAAATTACCAGAAAGCCACTATGAGGCTGCACCACCTTCAGCAACACAAGTTTTCGTGCTCTCAAAGCACCAGTAAGAAGAAAGCTTAATTCTAGCCGGCATAATTTGAATATGTGCAACAACTCACCTGATATTCTATATTGCTATGTTTGAAAAATTACTATATTGTTTTGTTCATAATATAGCTATTATAGTAGCATTTTCCATTTTATTTCAACCAACATTTCATTTATAAAAAGAAAAATAACTTGTTTTCTTGTCCTTGTTATTAAGATGAACATCATTACCACTTACCAGAAGCAGATCAACATCCTCAGACTGATTGCATAGGAAAGGAGTGTTAAAAATTAGTGAATGTAAATATTTACCAGGATGCAGGTTCCTAGCTTAGTGAATAATTTCATCTGATAGGGGCAGCACATCAAACACTTTGTGAGCATAGTTTGAAAAAATAACATCTCATAGATCTCTTATTTGTCCTTCTAATGGAATGTTTGTCTCAATTGCAGGGGCAATCTACCCAGTTTTCAGCACAAGACTTTCTCTAAAAGTTCATTGTTTCTTCCACAGCCCTATTGGTTGCAGACTTGCTACACCTGCTCATTTGCAGAATCCCTTGGAAAATATCAGTTTTAAGGGTCTTGGAATAAATAATTTCATGCAGACATCAGTGCCTTGGTTGACCTTGAGTATTGCCCTGTAGGACTATTTGGTACATACTTGCTTAGAAGGGAGTATCACATTTTTTTGAGGTTTTAGTTTGGTGGTCAATTTAATTTTCATCAAGCTCAAGTAGCCAACCTGGAAGTTTTTTTAATAATGTCTGTTATATTATTGAAAATTGCATTTATGTTGTCACTTAAATCAAGCTCACATTTAATGTTAAATCACTCATAAAACATTTACTTTACTAACCAACTTTTGGACTGGAACTACAAGACATGCACATGAAACCTTCCCAATTCAATCTTCTAGCACAATATCTTGCCTAAATTTCACTAATCCTGGCAGGAGATACTGACATTTCATGCTCCTTTTCTCTTTCTCTGCCTATTTACTACCTCTTGTCATTACAAGAGTTGTTGCTTAGAGTGATAGAGTTCAAATTAATTTATTTGCAGTTAATATGCCATCTGCTGAGAGTCTGTGTGGTTAAATACTTAAGAAAAACATAATGGGTTCGGAATACTCAGAGTTAAATTTACCCTTTATAACAAATCCAGGAAAGGCTCTTTCAGCTACTAGGAAAGAGACTGCAGAGTTTAGACTGTGCAGGACACAGTTCCTATTTTGCAACTAACATAAAAAAGGGAGGAAGTAAATATTACTTCAAAAAAGCCATCAAAGAGGCTCAGCCTACATCCTCGGTTCGATGTCAAGCCTTAAGGTTAGACAGAAAGACCAAACAAGCAAGAATTTAATTGCTTGATCCAGCCTTGAAATTCCCAAGTGACTCTTATCTGAAGGAGATAAAAAGAATAGCTTTGAAAATGCATTACCACCGATGGCATGGTATTCTTGCTGCCAGGTGGAATAAGCACACGGAGATCTGGTTTACGGTTGTTCATTCCCAAATTCATCGGAGGTGGAGATTTTGCTTGCATATTCTTGTTCAAGTTGCCAGGTGAGACCAGCAGACCTGGTGAGTTGCGGGGGTTGCCATATCCATTTCCTGTTTAGGGGGAAAAAAAAAAAGACAAAAAAAAAAAAAAAAGACAAATTAAACCACCAGGCCTGTCTGTCCCTATCCTGCTGGTGATGAAGAGTATTGTGGAATCGGCATTCCTCACACTCATTGCTGCGTCCATGGAGGGAAGCGCTGCTGGGGCATGGGGAGAATATTTGCCTGTGAATATTAGAGCCACGGTCGTGTGATCGCAGAGCAACCTAAGGTTAGCTCTTAAGCGTGGTAAAGCCCTGACAGTTTTGCTCCAATTGGCTCCATGACATTCCCCTCTCGGCTGTGATCCTAATGGCTTGAGATTGGCTGAATTCTTCTAGCCCCAGCAATTAGTTTTCATTTTCTAGAACTCAGCTCACTTGAAGTGTTATTTTTTGCACACAGAGGGCGCGTGGGAGCTGGGGCTTAACCAGCCCAAATGTGCTCCCTGTGTGAATCGCCTTTCACGGAAAGCCACAATGACTGATGCCCCCCGTGCTGACTCAGCCCGGTTTTTGTCCCTGACAGCAACAACAACAACAACAACAAAAAAAAAAAGCTTCACAAATTGCACTAGGTTTTCCTAATCAGAAGAGCTGTGTAAGAACAAAACTATACAAATTATCTCAGCAGATATGTGGTATCAACATCTCAGCCAGAGAGAATTTTAATCTTTCTCTTCTCTTCAACTGAAAGATAGCACAAGGCAAGCCCTAATTGCATTATTAGTGTTTCTACATCCACAGATGATACCACCCATTTACACACGAGTATCCTGTTCCTATGTGTCACAGCAACATCACAAATTAAAATTTCTTTCCAGCCGCATTTCAATGGGCAGCGCTTCCCCAGTCCTGTACTCTCCTGGCAGCTACCACTGAAATAAGGATGAATTTTCTAAACAAAGACATACGTCTGCATTGCTCAAAGTAATATATAGATACATAAAATATGGGAACTGCTGACTGGCTTTTCCTCACATTACTGAGAAGCACGTATTTCCTCCATATATTTCATAACACCAGGCATATGGCCCCAATCCAGTGAGTTATGGCAGGGTTTGCTACATGTGACTTTATGGAGAACAGCAGGACTAAGGGCTCCCTCTGCTTTCAGCCTGTGTTTCCCTGGTAGGAGGGAAGAGCCAAGGGTGTACAACCTATCTCTTTGAATCAATTTGTGCATATACGGAAAACACATGAAAACACACAAACCACCATCTGTTGACATGGTTTTATATCATCCCTGGGAAGAGGAAGCATAAGGAGAGAGGTTTAGGCTGACTGTCATTGGGAAAATCTAGATATATGACAGGACAAGAAAGTCCTTTAGATAAAGAAGCCAAAGCTGGGTAGGGTGGAGATCTAGAGGAGAAAGAAATACAAATATAAATGAGTGAATAAGGGGAAAAATTACATTATCACTGTCTTCTGGCTGTGTCTGCCTCACAGTCTCCTGTCCAGCTCTGTTGGGCTACTTGATGCTCAACACCCTTGCAGATCTCAAGCTTCCCTGTCATGCTGCCTTGGAAAGTACCTGGAAACATGAGTGCAACATATCCTTCATGCTCTCGATATGCCAGTCTCTTGCCTCCAAGTATGGCAGTAAACATCCATCTTCATCTGTGAAGTTCAGCTTTCTCTGAGCACAAGCATGATTTGACTGTTAATTTTTCAAGAGAATTATGCTCTCTTTGTTCTACTAATGACACATAACATTTTGGAAATAATGATGTCTGTGACAAGCCATCATAATGGCTACTTTTGAAGCATACTTTGGAGCACTGGGAGAATAAAGTTGCATTGTCCACAGACCTGAGCAAACTGAGATTATGTCACTGACAATAGCTTAAAGTGCCTTTTGAAGCCAAAAGCAACACACTAAACTAACATACAGTTAAATCTAGCCCTAGTCCTTGGCTCAACATTAGCATTAGGAAGGTTTGCTGTGGAAATTCTTCACAAGCAACAGCTCAGTGTGACAGGAGGATGAAGAATCCTTTGCAGGGAAATCCTTAGCTTGCAGACATCAACCAGGAGTGCAGAAACAGAAGACATGATTGGAGAGTGACTTAAACTTGGCAAGTTCAAAAAGCCCAGTTTGTAATTTAGTATGCAAATAGCACACAGGTGAAGACATAAAATAAACATGGGTTTTGCAGCGACAGCCTGCCATACCCATGTCCTGGGAATGGCTGAAGAATCCTGTGCAGGATGAATCAGTGGTGGCAGAGAAGGGCTGAGTCCTTCACCAGCCAGGCAGGTCTCATGATGGCAAGTGAGACCACCATGGTGTGCGTGCTGCTGCAGGGCTGTCACAAGAGGGGGTGGCTGCAGTGATACTTTATCTGTGTGTCTCACACCCCCAGCAGTAGTTGAAGTACCATTTGTGTTTCCAGGCCCTTTCAGAGCCCTGCTCCAAGGTTAGTTTAAACGTACTCAGCAAAGATAACTTAATCTGCAGCTAGATGAGGGAAAGGATCATAAAATGCTCCCAGCCATTTTGGTGTGTCTGTGAAATGACCCTCTTGATCTGATTCCTCTTGACTCATCGCTTTCCTGCTATCGTCTCTGCTGACAAGCTCTGGTAGACAGGAGTGAGTCTCGCTGCAGAAAAATAGGGGAAAAACCATGGCTCAGCAAGTTTGGCCTGGAATGGTAAAAACAAGTGATACATTAATTCATTACAAGCAATGCAAGTCTGTGTTTAACAAACTGCCCCTTCCTTAAGTTGAAAAACTACCTGTGCCTGCTCTTTCTCCTCCATCTGCCATCACTGCTCACCACAGAGGTGATATTCCTGCTGCAGTAGCTCTTTCCCATTGACTCCTCAGACTTAATCTTCATTCTGCAGTGGGTAGGAGTTAATTTTACAATTGGGCAAGACAGTGTAAACAGCAGAGATGGATTTCTAGTATCCAGATTGGGAAGGGAGGAGTGGGCAGGGGGGGAATGTCTCAGCAGCATCTCTGCAGCCTGTGGCCATGACTGGGAAATTCAGATAGTAGAGAGACATATGCTCACGGCTCACCTGGGCGTTATGTCCAGAGGATACATCTTGCAGGTTGTCTTATCAGGCACCTCCAGAGGATGACTGGAGTCCCTGTGCAGAACCACTGCCTGGAGGATCTTAAACATCGTTGTCTATCCACAAGGAAACTCATTTCCAATCCAGACACCTAAATATAAAGCCCAGGCACAGCATGAATATCCCTCATGATCATCTCTAGATTTGTGTGTTTTCAAAAACTTTTAGTAGGAAGACTAAAAATATATATGTGCATATAT
>JAWWEU010000091.1:443856-458799 GCA_035583155.1 Acropternis orthonyx
AAAAAAAAAAAAAAAAAAAAAAAAAAAAAAAAAAAAAAAAAAAGGAGAAAAAAAGGAAAGAGAAGTTAGATAAAACTCTACTGTATTTCTTAAGTTCCAACATTGCAGATGAGATGTAAGAAAGTCATGGTAAATACTGATGTCATGTATCTTTACAGGAAAATACAACACATGCCATATTTGGAACACCTGGTCTTCAAATCCTTTCTCTCATGGCTGCTGACATCTCAGCAATGTGCTGAAACTAACGTGATTATATTACTCAGTTTACAGCACTGTGGTATATAGCACAATATACTGTCCCCTCATAGCAGCCCACATCTGATATTTGCCTTACCAGAAAATCAGGAAAGTCAGATAATTTAACAGCTTAAAAATGTCAAGGCTATTCCATGTTTCCTCGACAACTACAGAGGAACATGTCTTTCCCTGACTCACCCTTTTGCAGGTCATGATTTTGCTTTCCTTTAAACAAAGGATGAGTACAGCATGGCTATAATTTCCAGAAAAGGCAGGGGGAGGAGTAGGAGGATTTGTAAATGCTTTTGGCTCTCTTTCACTACACTTTTTGGACCTGATACTGTTAACACTAAAGTCAATGGGAGCAAGATCGTAACTTTATTTGGAAAATACCACCATATCTTTCATCTTCTTCTCTCTGATGCAGGCCCCAGGAACAATTCTTCATTTGCCTTTTTCAGAAAAGGGTTTCCTTCTCTCACCACATAGTACTGACAACTGTATATCTGTAAGGCTACTGACCTACTATTCCACTAAAAAAGAAACCTTCCTATTTCATCTGCCTGATTTCACCTCTTACCCACAAAAAGTCTGGGGAAAAAGATGACTTTTTAGTCTAACCTTGAAATTCTGTCTGCACAGTCTCAAGAGAGATATAGAAATGGCCCAGTCATAGAGAGGGAATAGCATGAAAACTAGTACAGAAAGAGAAAACTTTTCACAGATAAATACCAAGGAAAAATATGCTACAGAAGACTTTCTGTACCATGATCAGCTTTTGTTCCCAAGCTGTGACACACAGCCTTAGAATTCATGTGAGATGAGCTATTGAGAGTGGGAGAGCCCTGTGGGTCAGAAACCCTGGACCTTCAAATTTCCTTTGCAGTCCCAAAGTCAGTGAAAAGCACAGTATCTCACTTCCACCATCCTTCTTCCACCCTGTGAAATGCTGTTTAACAGCCCTAAAGGACATAAATAGATTATGGAACTAAATTTGATAAAGTCTATGAGGTGGGCATAAAAATGACAGTACATGAGATTGATTTGCTTTTCTGGTTAGGATAATGAAGTGTGTCCAAGCATGACTAAGATTAAATCATGTTTTTAATCCTCAAGCACATCAGTTAGTTGCATTTATCAGATCAGCAAATGCATGGAAATAAAATCTGTCAAAGGCTATTAAATACAAAACCACCACTTCAGGCTCTGGAAGACCCTGAACTGTAAACACTAGGCTTAGGACACAGGAAAATGATCAAAAAGTGCTTGATTTCTGTATTTGTGAGGTACCTTCAGTAACTGGTCTGGCCTGGTTTGTTTATTCTCATGATCTCCCAAGCCTTTGCAAAAGGATAAAAACTTAAAACCACTCAGATCACTTCAGAGATTTTGTATTAAAATATTTTTCATAGTTAATCCTGTTATTTTCTTACTATCTTACAGTTAGTAAAACAAAATATGAATGAAAATAAGTGTATTTTACACTTATCAAGCAAAACGAGCAGAATGCTGTCAAGAAATTTCCATTTTGTGTCAGCAGACTCTTTTATAAAAATGAACAATGCTCTCAACATGGATTTGCTACCTATTATGCTCTAATTAATATTATGGTTACTAGGGGCAGTGAAATTAGAACAGACAATACTTTCTGCTAGAAACCAGAGTGCCTTTTAAAAGTTCATCTTTTACAAACTGAATACTGAAAAAGTAATGCATGGAGAATTGATCAACAGAAGGAACTGAAGCAAAAGTAGAAGTTCTCTGGTGTTGGTTTCATACAGGGAATATTTTATCAGCAGGACACAAAACTGGCTGTGAAATCTGTTGTATGACAGGGATTTGTTCAGAGTGACACTGAAAGTATTTGAGGCAGATATATAGCAAAACAGAATGCACTGTATTCTGTATGTTTGTTTCTAATTGTGATTTTTTGAGAATAAAACCCCTTACAAGAAAGAACTCCCATTTTTTACATAAGATTTATTTAACATAATTCACTAGTAAACATGAAGAGAAAGAATGCTACTGTATAAAGCTTAACTCTTCAGAAACTTTCATCTGAACTTTAGCTACTAATGTAAAATAATTTGAAGATGGACTAGATTTCTTATATTTTTAGTTTAAAAACATCAAATTCTTTTTAAGAACTATGGCGATCTTCTCTTTACCAGGAGATTTCTGCTGTTCGTGGCATGTTATGCCAGCTAGCATTTTGGAGTCATGTAATAACCATTCCTTGTTCCAGCCACCAAATTGTTATTCTTTTGGTATAATGAGGATTCAAGAACGTAAGATTGTGGACCTTAAACCAATGATACAGAAACCCATCATTTGGAAATCAATGATGAATGCATGCTGCGGTTTACAGTTAAGAAGAGTCTGCATTTAAACCAGCTCTTTAAACTGCATCCTTTTAACTCAAGAGGGCTGTGGCCTGCTCTGAGGCAGCTGTCCCACCTTCAGATAAATCCACCAAAGAGAATGGCCTCATTTACCTTCAGAGGCAAAAAAAAAGAAAAAAAAATTGTATAAGACTTCTAATGTACAAATTAAACCTTCCTTCATGCTATACTTTAAAATTACTCTCTGCCTGGACAATTATCAATTTAGATGTGACTGTATGCAGAACACCGCATTCCACTATCCACTTGAAAGCGCAAAAATTATATGTCGTGTATGAATGGATTTCCTGATTATAGATTATAAGAAAATAAAAACCAGATGGATTTTAGAGCAAGTTGGCTTTACATTTTTATTTGGTTAAAAGCCATATTTTTGCTGGAATAGAACATTTTTAAACAGTACAAATATATTCTGTAGTGCATAATGAAAATAAAAACAGTGGATGCACAAGTTTTAAAGGGCATATGTCAGAATTTGTAAATTCACAGCATTTTCAATTCAGTAAGTTTTCAGAGAAAATTATTTTTCCTTGTATTGTTTGTTATACTGACTTGAAAGAGTAAAAACATTTTATACAGAAGAGGGCTTGTTTCTAGATAGAGCTAGTGGAGCAGCACATGTCAAGACATGCAATTCCAGACTGCATATTGGGACTAATGGCAAAATATAAGGACAAATGCCTTCTGAGCACAGAATGCTCTTCTTGGGCATGCTCCCACATTCTGCATTTAGGCACAAGTACCACTGATTTTAGAAGGAATTCTATTCAAGTACAAACTGCATGATTAATCCTTGCAATATCACTTTTCAAAAACATCCAGAAAACTTCTTTTTGAGCAGCAGGAGTTATTCAACCAAGAAGAACTATTAAAAAAAAAAAAGTCCATGTAGTCATGGAGAACTTAAAGTTTAACTGTGTTATAAATTCATGTAATACCATCTTAAATGGTCACTTCCATATTTTAAGAATTTAAGGATATCAGAAGGGCAAAAGTTTACTCAGGACAGGACAGAGAAAAAAAGTCTACTTCTTCTTTTTTGTTCCCTATTAGTAGCACCTGTACCTTATAAAGAGTTTTGGTCATTGGTTTACAGGGATTGCAAAGTGGCTGCAATTCTTGATATTCTCAGTGTTAGGCCAATAATTCTGTATTGAGCATTTAAACCAGGAAACTTACCATGTACCACAAATGAGGAAAGAACAATTTTTTTCCATATATCTCAACATTCTTGAACTGCACTGTCATAATTGAAAGTCTTTAAGTCTTGAAAAATTGAAAAAAAATTATATTTTGATTACTTGAACATTTCAGACTGTAACGTTCCTACTTTTATTTTGCAGAACCTATAGGCATTTGGAAGAATGGGAAGACAATGAGGACAAAACTATGTCCACAACTCTTTGTTAGTTTTAGAACTATCCATTTAGAAATAAGGTGGAGACTTCTACAGCAATGTAAGACTAAACTGTCTCTAACTCATCCATTCTTGCCATGCAGGTTGCATAACTGTCCATGGGAAGTTCTTGCTCTTTAAGTCTAAGAAGATGTAAAGGACTCTAATGGCATTACTGTCATCCTATGTGGGAAAAAAATCAGTATTTGGGAACTACTAAAATACTCCCTATACTGATAGTCAATTTAAATGTACATGCCACCTGCACTGGGACTGCACAAAACTAAAGGTCAGACTGTGAATCCCATTTAATTATTCTGTGTAAGTTCTCATTTTGGAAATCTGGCAAATCTCCAGCACTTCCACTGCAGCTGAGGTGAAGGGTCTCTTCAAATTTTCCACAGAAAACTGTGTGTATGATCTCCTTACATTTGTAGTATATTATGAAGAAAGTGACTTTTCTGTTCCATGGCTAACGTTATGCAGTTTTGCTTTGTCCCTTTGCTGGTTCAAGTACTTATGCACAGATGCTGCATATTGAGACAGCATGTGTCTTACTGCTAAATGTCATGTTTAGTGCCATTAATAGTCCTGTAACCACTCTAATGGTCTGCTTCACCAGATGCCCCTCTATAGGCTGACATCCTGCTCCATCCCCATCCCCATGGAGGTGCCTGATGTCTGGGTCTGGGTTTGCCCTGGGCTGCCCTCTTACTGGCCCTGCTCCCTGACTGGGGCAGCAGGATGAGTCCTGACTGTGAAGTCCAGCTCTCCAGGAACCGCTGCTGTTCCAGGCCTCAAGCTGCTCCCTGACCCCAGCTAGTCCTGGTGGCATGTTCCTCATGTAAGAATTAAAACCCAACTGTCATTATAAAATCATATTGAGTACTGCCATCTACCATAGAGAACTGTATACATGGATGAGGTAGTCTAAATTATTTCTAAGCCATGTGTGACTGCATATAAAACAGGAACATCCTTACAATTTACAGTATATGACGTATGTGCTGGTATACATAACTATTGCTGCAAAAGGGCACACTTATTCCATAATGCAGCAATTGGGTTCAGATTTCCTTCTGGACAGAGATGATACTTCTCAGGCAGAGGCTGAAAGTAAAGAAGTGGCTCTTTGGTCACTTGACAATGCAAACCATACTGCAAAATACATTTCTGAAAATTTAAGGACATGCCATAAATCTAGGAGGATAGAAGTCAGAGATTATTTTTCATCTGAATGGAGAAATAGACCATTTTAGTTACATGTAAGATGAAAGACCATGAGAACATAAACATGACTTGTGCATCACAGACCATTACACCTCATGCGAACATGTTACGGCTGAGTCCAATGCATGGCATCTAGCCTGATCATCAACACTGCAGTCATGTTTTATTGCTATAATAAGAGCTGTACTTAAATGTTTCTAAATTAGTCCTTGTACTAAGTATTCTCCCACTTTAGGAGTTCACACCTTAATAAAATAAATGTAAAGGTGGCACCTGACTGTCTTGAATTAACCTGCAGCTACCCACACAAGGAACTGTGAGAAACCCTTCAAAACATTTCCCACTGCAATTACTCTTCCCAAGTGGCAGGCAGATATTTCAGCATATCCATGGGTTTCCTCCTTGCAGCCTTTGGAATCGGGGTGTATGTCATAGGCAGTAAAGATCTTGGCAAATTATACACTCAGAGAATGGGTGATGCTCTTTCTTCTTCAAAGATGATAATCCTTTTTCTTTTTTTTTTTTTTTTTTTTTTTTTTTCTTTTGGCTCAGCAAGAGCAATAGATGATTCAATGATTCAAGTCCAGGTCCTGTTTGTGCTTTTTTAATCTTGCAGTACAGTTACTATTGTCAGTATGCTTAAATATAATGTCCAGTCAAGGCATTGGACATCATAGCACTATTTGCTTTCATTATTCTCTAATGTCACCTCATTTCAGGAATCTCAGATCATACAGCTTTCATGGTGAAACACTACCTTTTCTATATCTTTACTTCTGATTGTATTGATTCATTTGTTTCCACTTCCACAGAACTATTTTTTTCTAACACCATTATTTATCAACAGCTATTCTCACCTCAGAACCCATAAATTTCACATTATCTTGTTTGACTTGAAGCTTCACCCAATCAGCACAGTAACCAAGTTGTAATTACTGAGAAAAGTCACTTAAAGGAATTACACATTGGTCTTCAGTTTTGTGCTTTATAGACATTACATGTCTGTAGTTTAAACATGTGGGCTCTACACAGTGAGCAACAGGAATATAGTCTTGTTGTTACAGTTTTGTAAGGTCCAAACAAAATTTCAGGGATCAGAGTCACTTAAAAGTGCCTTACCAGGGTAAAGCAATTATCTTGCCCCTGCCACTGCCATTGTATCTTCTACCATGAAGAGCTGGCACTGTGCCATGTCCCAGAGCCTGTGCAGTGCTCTCTCTTCATTCACTGTTCACATCTGCAAATATTAGTCCATGCTCTGCACCAGGAATGCACTGGTCTTCCACACTAAGGTTTAGTCTAGTAGGAGAAGCCAATGCCAAATGTTGAGAGTGGTTTTCCACAGTCATTTAAAATTGAGGTTGTATCACAGCTTTTCCAGCAGTCTTGCAGTTACTGGCATAGGCCTGATCTCTTAAAATGTGCACAATTCATATCCAGCCTTCCCCTGTCTGAAATAAACCCTGTTCCAAAATACATTGTCAGGATTTAGCTGCCCTCTTGTAAATATGCTAGCTGAAAAGATGTTCCATTCTAGTTCTGATTATGCAAAAAATTAAACCTTTTTTTTTTTTTTAAACATGAATTGTTCCAGCATTACAATAATTGAAAAAAAAAACAAAAACAAAAACAAAAAAAAAAACTAAAATGAGACTTATGTCAGAAAGTACTACATTGCTAAAAAATATAACATTTGCTGAAGATATATAGGAGAAAAATATAAGCCTGAGCAGAGTAGAGGACTTTTCTCTTCTGACCGCCTGCAAGAGGCTTTGACATATCATGTCATAGAATCACAGAATGGCTTGGATTGGAGGGGATTTAAAGGATCATGAGTTCCAAACCCCCTGCTATGGGCAGGGACACCATTCACTAGAAGTTGCTCAAAACCCCATCCAACATGGCCTTGAACACTTGGAGAGATGGGGGATCCACAGCTTCTCTGGGCAACCTATGCCAGTGCCTCACCACCCTCACAGTCAAGAATTTCTTCCTAATACCTAATCTAAATCTGTCCTCTTTCAGTTTAAAGCTGCAACCCCTTTGTCATTTATCTACTTTTAACAGATTATTTGCTGATATAATTTCCTTTTGGGGCTGTTTGAAATCAATTATCATTTTGAGGAAACTGCTTTTTCAGTGAAAATATTTCAACATGAGAATAATTCCAATTGTAAACAGAAGACCTTATTTGAAAATGTATTTCCTTGCTTCCTCCAAGAAGTTTTAGAAATCCTTGTTAGCATTTTTTTTTTTTTTTGGAACAGATGTGCAGGCAAAAGTAAAGTGTTTTGCCCACATATAACACTACTTAGATTTGGTTTGAAATTTAAACATGCAAAGAAAAGATCAGTAACTAACCCAGCCCTGTCTCCTCTGCCTTTTATAACTTGCAAGACTGCTCCAACTGTTACCAAAGGAAAAATCAGCTCATAAGAGGTTTCAAAAATAAATGGAATATATGGATTCAATATCTTTATTGGGGAATCATGTTAAAAGTTAAAAAGCAGAGGTCATGTTAACTTAATACTGTCAGGAACTTCCATGTGTGGGTGCAACCACAGCTTCCAGAGGTTAAAAGCATTTCTTGCTTTCTTTCTCACAGCAAAGTCATTGCTGCATTCCAGATCCACAGGCATCAACTATCCCTTTCAGGATTCAAGGTATGCATGAAATTCAGATGTTTGCTAATTTGCAATGCTTTCTTCTATTTTCTGAATTTGAAAAAAGAGTACGGATTGCAGTGTGCAACAGAAGACAGTGTGGTGTCTTAGTGAGCAAGAATGCACAGACAGAAAAAACAGTGAAATCCCTGTCTCATTTAAGGAAAGCATAAAATTTGCACAGACCTCACTGGGAAAAGGATTTTATGTAAAGAACCCAAATTAGTCTTGAGGAACATTTGAAACTTCTTGTCATAAAGGAAGTCAATCATGCCTGTCTTTAAAATCCCACTTACAAAGAATCAGTTTTATGACTCACTTAATTGTTCACTGCATGTGAACTTAGGGTTTTCTCCCTTTCAATCCTTTCAAGTTGTCTTTTTATAAATACAAATATTGAGACACTGTTGATTAGAACAATGAAGAGACAGAGAATAACTAAATAAATTACTAAGTCAACACTTACACAACTGGTGGAAACCTAATAAAGGCCCATTTTTCACAGATTTTCATTGATGCCTTCTGAGAATGAGCTTGTGTGGATCTCTTCTTTGGTCACATAAGCATCCAACCCTTGTATATGACACCCACTGTAAGAATTTTTTTTTTTTTTAATTTTAACATGAGCAGCAGCATCTGATAGATGACTTATTCTCAAAAATTTCATTGATGTGATTCTGACATGTATGAAAAGAGCCTCAATATGATGTACGAAACAGCTGCTTAGGGCAGAAATAGGAAGTAAATTTGAAAAGGCCTGTGTTGGCTGCGTACATATATAAGAAATTCAGGGACTGTTGGATAGACTATTTCCTTCATACTATGTATTATACCTGTTAAACAAGTTGCAGTCTTCTTCCTGCTTTATCAAAATCTCCTATCAGTAGGCACTTCCCTTAAACAATGAAGACAAAAATAAATATATATATATATATATATATATATATATATACACATACACTCCTTATATGAAGGAAAAAGGAAAACTCGGAAAAAAACCACTTAATGGCATAATACAAGTGGAAAAGGAGAAAAAAAGAGCTGTTATGTTTTCCATTTTTTTATCCCACTCCATGGTCTAAGTCAACCTGCCAATTTATGAATTCTTGCTTTGATTTGGCACTATTGCATCACAAACCCTGCTATGAATGACTGAGTGTTCTTTTGGACTGTAAGCTTCCTTGGACAGGAACTATTGTTTACTATGCTTCTGTACCACATCTTGCCCAATCTTCGGATCAGAAGTCTGTGGCCTACTGCACTCATCAAGTAATATAGGACGGGCAACAATTTATTATGCGCTCCTTGGCAAACCCAGTCCTAACAGGTTGACCATATACTATAGTTTGAGAATCATTGTTCCAAGCTCACTTGTTTATTTAACAAATTCCACACTTGTAGTCCAAGAACTACCTTCTCTTGACTATGCCAAGCATGATTTCAGGCCACAGTGGAGAATATTTATGTAGCCTTTTAATTTTTTCTTTTTTTCATTTTAATATTAATTTTCTTATCTATATTTGCAGTTTCAAAAGATATTAATGCAGCTAGATGACTTGAAATCCTTTCTTAATTTTTGGTACTGATGGTTGGCTTATTTGGGCAGATTGCATTTTTTTTAGTAAATCACTCTTTTTTGAGATTATACCATCCAGATTGTCTCTGCCCTGAAGGCATATAAGTAAAAAACTGTAGTATATTACATATAATCCCATGTGTCTTGAAATACTAGTAAAATATATAATACCTTCAGCCACAGTCAGTACATGACCAAGAAAATAAAAAAGAAAAGGGAAGCACCAGAAAATTATAATACTGGCTGGCATTTTAGGACCTCAGACCTCAGAAGATGAGAAGGCAATTGTTAGACTGTGGTTAATTTCCAGAAGGAAATGACTAGCTGCTGATTTATAGGTAAATACAGGATTCAGTTATTAAAATGACATGGGATGAATTTTTCAAAAGACATTTATGATCTTTTCAGGTTCTAATGATTTTTAAGAACAGGCTTAAAGGTAATTTGAGGATGCCAAATTAAAAGACAGCAAGCAATTCATTTCTCTGGCAGCATTTGTAGAGTTCCAAGTACTTTTGAATAACTTGCTCCTTTAGTTCAATCTTAATATCAAGATCGAAGTAATAGAGAAATCAAATAGAGAAACAAAAAAATTAAAGATATAAACAGGTAAAGTAAGTATATCTTTTACATATCCACCCTGTATTTAAAACTTGAGGTGGAATTTTTCCGTTGATTTTACTATTTATGGTTGTTTTAAGCATGTATAATCCTGCCTGTTTAAGTGAGCTCATTCCATTAAAAAAAGTTGTTTACAAAATTTACACAGAAGCCCACAACAAAAATACAAAACCTCTTAATCTGAAAAACATATAAAAATGAAAAAGTGTTTAGTCTAAAAATAGAACTCAGTTTGAAAATTGAAAGTTGAAAGTACAGATGCAAAGAAAAACATCCTCCAATACTGTTCTATTTTAAAACTTTTGAAATATTTTGTAAGTTTTAATCTTTTATCAAATTTTCAACATAAATAATGAGCCACTAAAGAAAAATTGAGTTCAGATAATTTGCATTACGAAAACTTCATTGACATTCTTTATTTCTTGTCAAGATACTGTTAAGTCATTTCATCAAAGACTACACTCTAGATATTAAAAGAACTTCATATAGTCTATTATGTAAATAAATAGGTAAATATATCACTTAGTCTTCACATCAGTTATGGGGTAAGCTAGAATGGGATTAGAGCCTGCCAATTTGTATCCAAAAAGTTCTTTTTCTATCTTTCAATCAAAAGCCTCTGGTTTGAGAGAATAGTGCCAAAGAAATTGCTGTTTATAATTTAGCAATGATACTAAATGTGAAGTTCACTCTGATTTTGTTGGCAGTTGCTACTATCACATGATAGAAAGCATTCAATCAGTGTTGGGCTAAGAACAAATTTACTCTAACAAACCTGAGATAACCTTGGTTCAACTTAAAAATACCACTGATGGTAATTGGTTGTGTAAGATAATAAAGAAATAGTCAGCTTTTTAAGTTCTATTTGTGTCTTGGGTTGACTGTCAAGGTAAGTTGTGGGTGATTCCAGGGTTACTACTTGAAATAATCCAAACCAGTGAAATAATATACTTCTCAAAACACGGGCTTAAATAATGTTTTTCCATTTCTGATATTGCAGTTATAATGAAATTTGTTATAATGTAATTTGTTGAAGCAGTGAAGAAACCGAGGCGTGGTGTTAGTAATAAAAAGTAGTTTCATTTTATAATGGCAGAAATTAAACTGTTTAGACTCTTCTTCTTGGAGTACATTATTTTGAATATATGCTATTTTTCAACATTGTGGAAAAATGGAAATTCATAATGTTCTAATTTTTCCAGAAATACGAACCCAAACAGATTAAGCTACATGATCATGCTACCAACTTCTAAGATGCCAATAGAAGAAAACACAGAGGTCTCTGTTTCTTGTGAAAAATTATGAACAAAGACAACTTTTGATGTTTATTCTTCTTCACTCCAAAGAAAGAGGACTGTCCAAAACAGTGTCATTGTAGAATGATGCAACTAAGACAGAGGATTCAACCTTATAGTGACCTTTCCATCTTTCTTCAGCCCTGTATCAAATTCGTCCTACTGTTCTGCATTGAAGAGATTTAGAAAACACTTCTTTAATGGTGTTTAAAGCTCTTATTGCCAAATAAAGAACAAAGACTATTCATGCAATTAAATATTTATGATGCAATCCTAGCAACATCCCTTGTATATATGCCCCTCAAATCAATTGCCTACTCCAAATTTACGTTGCTTGAGAGCTTAATGCATAACGCTGTGCCCTGGAAATGGAAATCCTTAATTTGGGAGTAAATACTCAAGCTATGTGCCTCCCTTTGCTTATATATGTTTTTAATATATATCCAAGGAAAAAAATATATATTTAGAAAGAATATAAATTTTCAACTGGTGTATTGATATACAGATTTTATTAAGAATAAGGATCATTAAAACAAATGCACATGTAGACGAACTTTAATTTTAGTATATGCCTCTTTTAAAATAAAACATTTCCTTCTTTACTAATTGCTTCCAGGGTCTTGTTAAAGGAACGGCGATGATATTTCTAAATGAGCCAGAAGAGGGAGCCCCTTAATAGGGCGATCAATTCCTATCCCAGTTGCGGTTCCTGAAGTTTCTACCCGAGCTTAAAAGAACGATGAATTGCGAACACAGCCAGAACGAATCTTTAGCTGTGTTTAGCAGGGTGACGGAAGACAGTGAACAAATCTATAATTTTCTATCATGCTTTCTCTTTTCAGAGAACAAATGAGAAAATAGCAAAGTTCCTCTGGTCTGCCTCCCCTACTCCTAAATTAATACAAATGACCCCTCAGAGCTTCAGCATGTCTTTGAAGTGCCTTACTGATACAGTGTTATGCAGTTACAATTTTACTATGGATGCACCATACAAACATCTCTGAGCGATCTATGTATGAAGATAAAAGAAGGGTGGAGCTTGAGGAGAGCCAAGGGAGAAAAAATAAATATCACTATACACAAAATTTCATATAAATAATTTTAAGAGACAATTTGGAATTGCTACATATATTAGCCTTGGTTTATAGTGCACAAAACTGATCTTCCAACTATTTTTCCATACAGTTCTCTTCGAGAGAAGTTAACCCAGTAAAATTGAATGTTTTAGCGCTCAGCTTGTTTTATTTGAACATACGTGTCTACTTCTAAAACTGCAAAAGTAATCTTGCCATTGTCTTTTGAAATCTGTATTTGTCATAATGCAACATTGCTGACATTGCTAACAAACCACTGAGTTTACTGGGCAAAGGGGACTACTCTGACAACATCCATTTGATAACACAGGCCTTAGCAAGTGCAGTTCTCACTAGTTCTATGGGAGCAGGACTAAATGAGTTAATCTTTTTCTCTGCCTGGGTATTTTGGAAATCTGTTGTGTACCAAAGCACTTAGGTAAATACATAAAACTAAGCTTAAGTTAATTACTGATTATTTAAGTAAATGCTAACAGATTTTGCTGACTAGCAATGGTCATAGAGCAGGGGTTTGAAGTCAAATCTGCACTCAGCACATTTAAGTCTAACGAGAGACTCAATATTGAAATCTTGACTCAAGCTTAAATTTATAAAATGAAACCCCAATTTCACCAAACTCGGTGCAAAAACTCCCTATGACTCAAAAAGGATCAGGGTTTCTGATAGTGACTCCACTGGGAGTTTTACTGGAACAGGGCTATGCAATGCACCCAGAAGTTTTTATGGAAAGGCTAATGTGAAGGAAACCAGATATTTCTTTCTGTGGAATTTGTCGAAGTGCAAGATTTTTGACACTGCTGGAAAACAAGCCTCTTTCCACTAGTAAGAGAAACACAAGTGTCAACTCCCCACCACCCAGCTGGGGGAATTAAACCTATGACGATCAATTTCTAACATCTCACCTCCAATATGGAGCTATTTTAGGACTCAACCTTTGAAGTAAGTCCTTTATTCACTTAGAAAAATAAATATAAATGGTTTTCTCTTTACCTGCACTGGTGCCTGCACCGGTTGTGAGGTCCCCACCCATCAGGCCACCTAGGGGGTTGAAATGAAATATTATAAATGACCGCAATGTATTATAACATACAAACATTCAAAACATTTTCTCTACCTTCAAACAGTCTGCTCCAGTACCCACCACTTCTTTCCTCTGACTTCAACAGGCATTGAATCAGACCCATAGTCACAGAATCATAATCTTTAATGCTACCTGTATGAGACAGTTGCCTTTTAAGCACACACAAAAATATGTGTTATACAAAATTTATTTTTATTATTAGTTTTATAATTCTACAGCATATGAAAAATTGTGTTTGGAAACTACATATAGTAGTCTTCAACTTGAAATCTATCTTTAGTTGAATGTTAGAAAAGTGAAGGTTTTCACATAGGATTGAGAGGAAGAGGTTGAAGGTTCCTGGACAAGACCATAACTCAGAATATATATATTTGTATAGCTTTTAATTTCCTTGACCTTTCACAGACATACACACTAAGGATTTTTAAAACTTCTCTTTGCACTTGGAGACCTCAAATGGTTCTTTGAACCTGTTGTTCTTAAAGATCTTGATGTTGCTTCAGCCAGACAGATTGAAATAACTTAATCCCCATTTATCCTGTTCAGAGGTGAGCCTTCATCATCACGAGAACAAAGCATAACCCCTTTCTATACAAGGCACTCAAGTACCGAGCTCAACTAACATTAACCCAGGTAACTTGTGAATGAATAAGTAATAATAAATTCTGCTTTTAGCCTCCAGACTGATTATTTAAGAAAAACATGTCTTAATTTACTTGCTTCAACTCGTTTGCATTGGCTGCATTTTCTTCCCTGCCCCCTTAAGCTTTATGGTATACTGAGTTCTTGGATGAATTAAGTAGGTAAGCTGCCTTTTTATGAAACAACAAGTAGTCTGCTCTTTTATCCTTTATTGACTTCCTTTAATCTTAGTCAATATTCAGCTTTTTCTAGAACTTTTATTTGTTTTCAATTTTCTAAATTGGAAATAGAAACCCCTTTGGCTCTTCTTTTGATTTTTCAACACAGTAATTTTGGACAAGTTGTTATGACTGCTAAAAACAGTTTCTTGTTTCTCAGAGTACAGTTTAAAGTGACCTAGGGCATGCAAGCAGCTGATAAGAGAGGATTTGAAGGGATGGGATTGAACAGAGCCTACCTGTGTTACCTGCACTCGGAGGCCGATGTGTCACGCCAGGAGACATGCTATTTCTTTGCAAAGATGGATGAGCCAGCGGCAAAAGGTTGGGGTTTCCTAGTGAGCTGACTGGGTTACTGTATACCAGACTGTTGTGGTTGGACACTGGGATAGAAACTGGCATCTCAAAGTTTTGTGGTGGAGCAGCCCCATCTGCTACCTGGGAAGGCTCCAGCTGATCCCAGGGCTCACCCAGGCATGGGGACC
>JAWWEU010000091.1:475102-487617 GCA_035583155.1 Acropternis orthonyx
GCGGGGGGGGGGGGAGAAAAAAAAATGGTACTAATATGACAATGAGCAAATGTTGCTGAATAGCAGTGCCTTTTAAAGGAAAAAGAACATTTCCTTTTATTTTTATAACACCGTAATTGTTTCTCCATTGGTAAAACCACTCAAATCAATGTATTTTTCAAAAATTAATTACAATAGAGGCTAAATCTTTGAAACTCTAGCTTGTTTCATTGCAGCGCGGAGGCCATAAATAGCACAAAGCAGTAACCATCAACTGACTGTTCTGCTGACAGAGTCAAGTTGTCACCAAAGAAAGAGAGAACCAAGTCTCTGCATTAACTTCTGAGTAAGCAAGCACTATTTGAGAATCCAAATTGGCTCATGATTTAACTATGAAAACAGATAAAACAAACAATGCAGTGCTTCATATTTGATTTAAGATGGCTTTTTTCCTGTATGCATAAATTCTATTATTTACCAGAAGCATCAGTGCAAATTATATCTATCTTTAAAGAGCCACTAAAATCTCTAGACTATGATATGCATTTGTCAGCCTACCAAAGTGTCATCTGTTAGAAACAAAGAACTGGGTTTTTTTTGGTCTGTAGAAAATCCTACAGGAGTGGTAGGTGCAGACAGCAACTTTGCAAACTGAAACTTGCAGATAAATTAACTAAACAGTAGCCAAAAAGGAGTGAGAAAGTACAGTCAGGAGTTGTATGGAGAAGCTGGATAAAACTCCACAACTGGATGATTATCCTCGAACACTGGTCCTTCAAACAGCTGCTTTTCTGAACCATAACATCTTCCAAAGTCACACTACTCCTATCACTCTGCTCTTCCCTTGAGAGAAGTAAGCACTTGTCTCAAATGGAAAGGATTAGAAACGACTGAATTAGCAAAAAGTTGTCAGATTTTGAAAAGGTTTTTGATAATTTAGTAAGCTTTCCAGGCAAGGGAATTCTAAATCCCCATTACTGAAAACTGTGCCATCATGGAGGCAAAATCCCCTTTACATAAGATTGTCCAAGGGGTAAGCTGCTACTGCACCCCAAGAAGATGTCGTTTAACTCCCACCTCTCTTACTGACTTCCTGCATGGGTTTTGTTAATTCACTTTGCTATAGTTCTCCCTCTGTAAAAAGCTGAATTATACTAACCACTAGTATGATTGGGGTGCTATAAGAATGAAAAACACAAGCAAGTGGCAATGGACTCATTCAGGAGTCTAAATTTGATTTAGACAGACCCTCACATACACCTGCAAAACCAGGTTTTACATACTCTGCAGTGTTGTTGAATAGGAGCTAAGTTAAATTAATAACATAATGGTCAGTTTTGGTGCTCTGCTTGGGAAAGAAGAAAACCTTAGAAAAAAAGCAGTTTCTAGTTCTTATCACTGCTTGAGAAAACAGAAGTGACAGAGACTCAAGGCACAGTTTACAGAGATATTAGAAAAATCATGGCTGAGAAGGTGAATAGAAAAGAAGAAAAAAATAGTATTTCAGAAATTAAATGTCTTGTTTTAAAATTTCAGTTGATCCCAGAAGCAGCTAAAACATTCTAATTGTAATAGTTTTTCATTGTAAAACTGGATTTCTTTTTTTGGACAAAATTGTAGGTTTATAAGATGAATTGGTATATTGGCCTCTCAAAGTCTTACTGTCTGAGATCTTAAAATCTTTAATCATATGGTATTTATTCATAGAGAATTCTGTGGGCTACAAAAGATGCCTTCACTTGGGTCCTCTAATTCTGCAGGAGAGCTGCACAAATGGAACAAGATTTCAGCCTATATAATTTTTCTAAGATTTAGTGGAGATAGGCACGAAGGACACTGTGAATATGAGCATAACAGGTTCTGTTTCACTTGTTGAAGACAGCTGTGGGCTGTGACCAGCTTTGGTGTCTCTTGCTGCTGCAGCATAAATCACTGTTCAGGGTTGCCTTCTCTGCCCTGCCATCTGACACTGCTCACCCCATGCCAGAGCGGTGGAGGTGGAGCAGGCAAGGGGTGGGCATGCATTCCCTTCCTCTGACTCTGCTGTGAAGGTGGTGACCTCCAACGCAGGAAAGGCAATAAATAGCTTGGGAGTACTGACATCTCCAGATACCACAGCTGTTTTCTCAGTCTCACAGAGTCATGTCACATATAGGATGGGAAACTTTTCTGATTGAGAATCCGAAATCCAGAGCAGCCTGAAGGACTGCATTTGTTTTAAAGAACAGACGTCCTATGTGATAAGTCACTTCACAGTGTTTTGCAACATGAATACAGATAGTGTTTTCAGCACAGAGAAAGAGGTAAACCTTTACTGACTTCTGGCTATCTGAGAAAAACATGCTCAACTTGTGTACAAGGAAGGACCATTCAAGATCCTTACCTAACAAGGAGCTGAAATTCACAGGTGCAAAAGCACTACTCCCATTCTTGCCATGCTCGAGGCTCAGACAAACTACAGACCAAACTTGAAACCATCATGATGAGAGATGGAATAGCATTTCCTATTGACATTATTTTGGAAAGAAAACCAAGCTCATCTACTTCTGCCACTATCTGGGCTATCTTCTAAGCTGTGTGCAGCTATCAGTCTTCTGCCACAGAACTGAGCATTTACAGTGAAATAAAACAACCTAGAGGAATGGTAAAGAGTATTACATGGAGTTATAAAGGAATACTTCAGGTTCTCTAACATTTATTCTGTGTCTGAATACAAAAATTCTATTTTAATATCAATCAGAAGCTAACTGTGCCAAAGAAAGCAGAGATTGTGATAAGACTGAAGATGATATTACCTCAAAATACACATGGCTTTGTCTCTTACTATTGATATATTAAAATCAAAGATCTGGCAAAGAGATCCTGACTAACTTCAGTGGGCCCAGGCTTTCACACATCACTTACAGTAGCAAAAGGGACCAGCAGTGTTCTAAATAACTAGAATTCCAGTAATGCCAGAAAACCCTTTCTGTGAAGAGGCCAATGGGCATACAAGAAATTTCCCACTTGGAAGTGCAAAAATTTTGGTCCTAGTGTCCATAGAGAGGTTCAAAGCCTTGAAGTTTGCCAAGGGTTTCTCAACAATGTGAAAATTTCAAATAAGCTGCAGCAAAGCTTACTTACAATGATTGCAAACTTGTCAAGATTCTTGTTTCTGCCTGGGTACACTAGATCACAAGACCATGTAATAAAATAGTGGTAGCAGGAATCAATGAGTACTGCTTTTATTCCTGCCAATGAACTGGTCATGGAGATCAGTAGGAAGCAGACTTAACTGCATAATTTTTAGGTCTCATCAGCTCTGTTACTCCATCATTCTTCATGAAGAAAGAACATTTCTCCCATGAAAAAGACTGTAGAGAATCAGATGGATTTCTCAGACTCCTTAATGGAAAAGGAATGAAAAATTTGATCTGTGGGAGAGACAAAAGACATTTCTATAACCCTTGGGACCCAGTGTTTCACCTCAAGTTCAAGCCCCGAAACATCTCCTTTCTGTTCAGGCTACAGTTGTGAATCTCTTCTGGCATTACTATCAGGTGAGTTAAGTCCTAAAAAACTATTTACTATTGATGTAGGTCAATTCACAATTGTCAAATTATATTTACACATATTAGTTATCTACAGGCATCCTAGCTGTTCAAGGGTTCTGCTAATGAAGCCAATTATGAAGAACTGTAACCCCCACCATCTCCCAGTTTGAAAGTTATAAATAAGATTTCTCCAGGACAGCAAAATGACAGCACATCTTTCTAAGCATTCTTTGGAACAGAAGCATTTTTTAAAGTGACAGGATAGACAAATGGTCATTGAGGAGTGTTCCTTCTTAGCCACAATGCTTTGGGCTTACTCTGAAACCATAAAGAGCAGTCCACACCCTGCTGCAATTCCCTTGCTGCAAGAAAGAGCTTTGTGATATAAAAGGACTATGGAAAAGATCCAGTAAAGAATTTAGGGACACAGAAAGATCAGTTTGGCAATACTTACTATTTAGGCACCAGGTCTTCAGAGTGGAATTCACACTGTTAGAATCTGAAGCACCGGAAGAGTTTGGTGCTGCAGAACAGGATCCAAACCTAGCAGCATGTGATGAAGTTGTGAGTGACCCAGACCAAGCAAATAAGTTTTTGGAAATACTATCCCTCACCAGAAGTTACACTGCTTACTCAGGGCTGCAGAGACGCCTTCATCACAAAGCCCTACTGGGTGTTCATGCATTGACTCAAACATACTGTCCCCTCCTACAGGTAACCTTTCAAAGACTTCAGGAAGACTCACTCTTCCATTTTAAAGAAAAGGTTGGTGTTGCAGATTTTCTGTATAACAGCTAGTGGTTAGAAAGATGCTAACTGGAAACACAGATTCCGTTTCTTCTTTGATCTGAATGGGCTCAAAAGCTATTGCCTCCCACACCCCTAGAAAGGGATTTACCCAGTTTACCATGCTATAGACAGTTGTAGGTAGGTTAAACCTCTGCACTCTGCTTTAATATTTTGCTTTTGTTCATTAACAAATGCAATGTTTGTTGGGTCAGAGAAACAGAACAGGCAACAGAGTTCTGTGGCTTGGTCATGGTATTTTTGCTTGAGAAAAATCTGTTGAAATCCTTTGGATCTTGAAGTGGGACTGGAAAAGGCTGTCATTTTGCCTAGATTCGGTTTATACTTATTAAGCACAGTATTAGTAATCTTCAAGGTCGAATAACAGATCCTTCACAAAGTTTATGTGCCTCCTGATAAGGCTTTTGGATAAATGACCTCAGCTGACATATCTGAAAGTTTTTGTTTAGTCACTTCTGTGAAACACTTTCAGATATAGGATGAAAAGTACTGAGCCTAATTATGAATTTGTATTCATGAGTTAAACAATTTACATGGTTCATGTGAAAATTTACATCTAAGGCGGCAAGCTTCTTCTCACATAGGTTAAAAAATTATAGCTTAGATGCTAAGGCACATACTGGTAACTGCTGGAGAGAAAAGTGTAAGTTTCCAGCTTACTGATATATGTCTGAACATGCTAGGAGTATGTAATAAGCAAGGTTTGAATTATAAAAATGAAAGGAAAATTTATATGTTTTTGTGTTTTTCGTTTTTCATGTTACAGCCATTATTATATTGTAGTAATTTAAATATACTTTAAACACCATACAGTCCATTAGGAACTGCTTCTTTGTCAAGATTTTGATCTTTTTTGAATCAATCTATTGCAGCTGTGTGTGGTTTAAAACACTCTTATTGACTTTTCTATAATTTGCTTTCTTTGAACAGCCTGTGTGTTGGAACATCTGATCAAAGAAATAAACATTTACTTGAACAACTCAAAGGAAACTGCATGATCATTTTTATACCTCTGTATTATAACATGTAAATATTGTTGTCTGTAGATCGCACAGGATGATATAAATAAGTGGGTTTGAGATTTTTTTAATAAAGCATATCCAATGTACCACATTTTTTACTTTTAACACTACTGTCTATCATACAGAAAAATCAACAAATTGTTTAGAACATAAATTATGCAACTTCTTTTAATAGTTTTTACTCCTCCATTAACTGGTAACCATATGTAGAAACACTCACGACAAAATTATGTAAGGAAAACAAAAAAGCATAAAGTTTTGGATTTATAAATTTCTGCATAAAGAATATGTTGATCGAAGCTCTGTTATAAGGTTATTTTCTAATGCAAAGAACAATTACTATTTAAGATTTGACATTGCTTAACAGTTCTGGATGATGGACATTAATTCACAGCTGATAGCTAGACTTGTGATTACGAAAAACATAGAACAATAAATCATATGTGTTTGAGGATTTATAGCCCTGTAAATTTGGTAACTTCCATTAATTCCAATTGTCTTTTATATAAACACACACATAGAGGCCTCCCTGAATTGAGGGTAAATGGAGTCTAATCAATATGAACTACATAGTACATAAAGAATGGATGCAAATTTTATAGTACAGAAATAAATAATTAATTTATAAGTTCTTACTGTAACAAGGTAGAAAAGTCAGCATATTTTGAAGTTTAACAGAACTTTTGCCAGAGCTATGAAAATTGTGGAAGGGCATCTCAAGAACAGATAGGGTTAACTGTGTGCAGTTCAGGGAAGGAGAGGTATGTAGGTATTTTGCTTCATGTAAAACAAAAGGGTAAGGTGTTCTGGCCTGAGAACATTTAAAATGTTGGGTCTCTAGCAGGTGAGTGAAGTGGGCAAAAAGCCAGGATTAGACTGACTTTGTATCCTGATCCTCTCTGGTGACGATGTTCCCTTTGCAGAGTGCCTTTGTTATCCATGGCAGGGGTTCACTTATTCCCAGCTCTGTGGCGGGGAGTTTTACTTCTCAATATAGATACATAAATGCTACTGACGGTATGAACTGCTCAGGTCCCAGCTCTTCCACCCTTCCTGACACCGGGACCGCTTCAGAAAAAGAGCCATGATTCTGCAGAGATTTGCAGGAGCATTCAGCTTTCTTCTTGTGAATAGTTTCACTGTCTGCAGTGGGACTTTTACAAATCTTTTTAGAAATATGACCTGTTCTAGTACTGCTTACTGCAAAAGTTAACAGAATCTACAGAAACTGGTGTCTGTGCTAGGAACTATAACCAGACAGATGTGAAGTGAGTCAAAGGCTCCCATAGGTCACTCTAGGCTTTAATCAGGGATCTAATAAAACCTGAATAGTGAACTTTGCACAGCAAAATTTTTTGGCTTCTGATAATATAGGGCTGTTTTAACCTAATACAACTATGAGTGGTGGCTAATGGCCTACATCTGGAAATACTTATACACTAAAAAACCCCCTTGGTCATGTGTAAGCATATGAAGAACTGTGCATCACTTACTGATTTTGCTAGAAACTCAGTGTTGCATAATCTTCATCACTAGTTTGACACAGAAGAGTCAACAGCTTATGGGAGCCCAATAAAACAAAAAGTCTTGGGGGAAAAGAGAGCAAGGTCAGGAGTTTGCACTAAAGATCATTGTGAGATAAGAGAAGATGTGGTGTTTCTACACTTGTGATTACTACTACTGTGTAGGAATCCAGGTAAATAACTACATTTTGTATTTACCTTACAAAGTAGGGATATTTCAATGATGAAAATGAAAAATGGGTTTGGTCACAAAAGCCTTTGTGTCTGGAACATAGCTATAAGTAGTTCACTATCTAGGTTGAAAATGGTAATGCAGGGTAGTGTGTCCTATTTTTCTGTGCTTGCAGTGAAGATACAATACTCGGATTCAGCCTTGGTAGTTACTAATACACCACACAGACACAATTACACCCTGTGTACTGCATAAAGGAATCACTTGTGGTCTGCCTACATTACAAAGGGCAGTGGGGGGCCAACATGCAAGAAGGCAAAATGCTTTACAAGGAGGAAGGAGACCAGAAGAGTCGATGTACCCAAATACAAGGACCTTGATTCTTTTTGTAGTGATTTAAGTCCCTTTCCATCAATTATCATCCTTTGTCTCCAGAGTCTTATCACAAGCAGCATTACAGGAACTGAACAAAACAATACTCAGGCTCAAATAACCCTGTGAACTGTGCTGACATTTCCACACCCTGTTGCTGTGTTTGACCAGGTTACTCAGACTAAAACAAAAAGCAAAAGACAAAAACCCAAAAACCAAAATGTAAAAAACTCCATACTGAGCAACAACACACATTCTTGTTTTAAATAAAGTGCTCAACCCTTCCTGGTGTCTTTTCTGCCATCTAGTATTACTGATACCTCGCAGTGCAATACTGCAGTGGTGATGTGATACAAAAAACTGCAGCACAAAACAAGACAGACTTTCTCCAATATGACAGCTTTCCAAATGAAAAGCTCCTGCTTTGCAGTGTTTTCAACAGGTTTACTTTTTAGTGAATTAGATGCTGTCCCTTTCCATTCCAATCTCCTCTCCCCTCTTGGTGAAATTACAAATCAAAAACTTCACTTATATCTAGACAGAAGTGTTCTGCAACTAAATTTTGATTTTTTCAGAGAAATAAACAATGTCTACTCATTCACTTTTACTGCTCAGAATCAGAGTAATAATTTTTTATTTCTTACTGATATGTGAAGTTTTGAGGGCACATGAAATCAATGAAAAGCATCTATTTTTTTCATTCATTCATGCTAGATATGTGACATTTCATGGTAATTCTTGACAGAACACTGCAGTCATTGCTTATCTGAAAATAAATTAAAAAACATGTGGAAACTAAGAAAAAAAAAAAAAGGACCTTAGGAAAGTCAGCTATTTTTGACAGTAAGTTAGCTTCTGTGAAACAAAGCCTTGTCTTTCAGAAAGTGTTTACGATCTATGAAGGAAAAAAAAATATATCCTTGGGCTAAAATGTTTATTGGCACCTAGGAGTCTGAAGAGAGCAAGTCAGGCCTGTGGTTTTTTGAGGGCACTTTATCATCGCCTGCATTCTCAAAGGGATCTGTGAATGAATAGAGCTGGATTACTCAGCCTTCTATTCCACGCCTATTCCTCTCCATTTTCCTTGGCAAGACTGAGCGCCAAGCTATTTTTAGCTAGAATGTTTTCTATTTTTAGACAAATATCAGTTAAGAGACATTGTTAGGAAAAATTAAAAAAAGAAAAACACATGGGGGTGGGGATGAGGCTTCCCATCTCATATTGTGAAGCAAGCCCTTCAACCTGTAACTCCAGGCATTTCAGCTGCTTCCAATCTTGGAAAAATAAAGAAAATTCAGAGTTCAGGGATTTAAAAATAAACCTACCCTCTGGCAAACAGACCAAAATACAACAAGCTGTTACTATGTGAAACAGTGACTACAAAAACAAAGAAAGTTCTCTAATGACTAGAATGGGATAAAACTTTGGAGCTAATAAGAATGTTACACAGACATGTAAGATTTTTCCAGCCTCTTAGCCAGATATATCATGTTTTGAAGAAAGAAACAGTGATCTGTGAAGTAGACCTTGCTTTAAGAAACACAGCTTTAAGATCCCAGTCTGACAAAGACAGCAAGTATGAACAGAGTTTAAAAGTTATATTCTGCACATATTTTTCACCTTTGTCATCACAGTATTTTTATAACAATACATCCAAAATATTACTTAGTTATTAAAATATTTTAAAAAATATTACAAAAGAATAACTGAAAATGTGTCCTGATCCTCAATAAGGTTAAAACAGGAGATCCTAACCTCCCTCAAAATATACTCAAAGGAAGCTTTTGCTCTACCATGGGCTTCAGAGTAACTAACTTTTTATCCGTTTTGGTTTTTTCTGTTTCTACTTTCCTCTTCCAGATATGGAAAGACAAGCTCTCAAGTGAGTGGCTTCACTTTCATTTGAGATACATTAGGATTACAAACTATGTTTTATGTTAACCAAATCCTTGTTGAAATAAATCATAATGGAAAGTTTTTTGCGTGTGTGTGTGTTTGAGAAAAAGCAAAGCTGTATGACAGCTCATCATGCAAATTTCCCTTAGCTGCATTTTTCACATACTGAATTAATTGAAATATATTAGAGAAAAATAAAATAAGTGTCAACACCTGACCCTCTGCCTTTCTTCTTCTAGCCTGCAAAGCAACAAAAGTCTTTGACTTATCAAATATACAGCAACAGGAAGCTTCAGACTTATCAAGGAGAGCTTGAAAAATAGCCTGGGAAGATAAAGAGTCAAAAATCTCATGAGGATAAGTGGAAGGAAGGGAATAAATTGTTACCTATTGGGTGCAGTAGAGAGACTAATTTGAACACTACCACTGACTGGAACAGTAGTCCCACTGAGGGACTATTTCGGACAGAATAGAATTGCCTTCCACAGCTTCCCAGCTTTGAAGTTTTTCTTGAGGTCTTGTAATAGCTACTATTTACATGAAGTCCAAATTGATGGAATAGTAAGATTAGGTAAGAATATCAGCTTTTGTTTAAAGAAGACATATTTCTAAAGTAAATGCCTTAAAAAAAGAAGTTAAGATTGATAAAATGGACAGCTTTTTTATTGCTTTTCAAAATGAGGCATTTTCTCCTCTGAGACTTTTTTTGTACTAATCATGGTTAGGAAGAACACAGAAAAAACTCACATGAGGATATTAGGTTACAAACACACTTTTCAAAGACTCGGGACTCAGATGTCAAACAAAGAAAGACCAGGGGAATATTTCAAAAATGCTGAAGATCTTGAAGTCAGTCCTATGATTTTGTCATACATTATGTTGGCAATAGTAGTTTGGCACTTTTACTACAAATGAAAAAAGACAAAGGCATTTAAAAAAACTAAATAATCATTCAAAGGAAATTCTTTGGCCAGTCGACCCTTTCCAAACATCTCCTGGCCTGTGGAACTGGTAGTCGTAGCTTTTTTTTGAACAACTGGTCTCCAACCAATTTACAAAGGAAATCAATAATGCTATCCCCATTTTACAGATAGGGAAAATGAAGCATTAGGAGGAAATGTGACTTATCCAAGGTCACATAACAGTATTTGGCAAAGCTATTAATAAAATCCAAGTCTCATGAGTCCTGGTCCAGGGCAGTATCCAATTCACTGTACTGTCTTTAGATCACCCTGAATAACCTTTCTTACATACAGGCTCACTTTCTGTACTGTCCCAGATCTTCAGCACACGGTAGTTGAAAGAATTCCCCTGATTTCAACAGCTCAAGAACTGACTTGATGTGTATTTCACAGCTTGTTTATGTGCAGTATTATGTTACAATGACAAGAGAAGAAAATACACTTATTACATTAAACAAGCTACAACAGTTACCTTACTTTTCCTAAAAAAGGAACATTTAGAGAGTTATATGAGACTATTTACTACAATATACAGATAAGAGTCTTAATTGATATGAAGAGGTTTTCAGAATCTAATTAACCTCCTAGCTAGTCATTAGCTCTGTGACCTTTAGAAATAATTGACAGAAGAAATTTTCTTTTCATCTCATTCAGAACTTCCACACCAAGTGACTAATCCTACTTGTGCTCTAGGACCCACAGCACACCTGTAAGGATTGATGGGATAATGTTCAGCAAGTCCATGAACAAAACAGAACCATGGCACTCCTCTTAGGCACAAATACTGCCCATGGACACCTGAGAGCCATTCTCATCAACTCCAACCTTCTAATGTGCTAAAGCTGTACTAGGTTTTAACTCTCAATTTGCTCAAGTGAATTTAGATTCCCAACATGTTGTGGCTAGTCATAGTAAAAGTGACTGTGTTTTCAATTCAAGCTAGTTTTTCTACAAACCTGTGGAAGAATTTATTGCTATCTAGCACTGGTTGTATATTTTCATTTGGCACTATTTTTTTAGAGCAAAAATGATTTTTTTTTAAACAAACCAAATACACACATGAAAAAAATCCTGAATTCCACCACCCTATAGGGCTTGATATTACTTTGTTCCCTGCCATCTTAACATTAAGGTCTGTGAAGATTTCCCTATGTGTTGTAAAACACAAAGGATGAGCAATGTGCAGGGAGAATTTCCCATGTTCAGAAGCTCCTTTCTTCCTCTTAGGGAAAAATGCTGCTGCAAATGGCACTCATTTATTTTGCTATGTTCAGACTTTTCTCCCTCACCAGATACAGGAGTCCACTGGAAAAGGGGAAATACTCTGTAAAAGGTCAATTCACCAGCAGCTGCAAGAGCAATGAAGATGTATGACCCTATGCAAAACAGTTAAAAGAACAATGCTAGTTGCTCACTATCCATGAAAAAGAATCTATAATGTGTAAATTATTTAAAAATGTGACATATTATTGCAAATTAGAACTACATTTTTTTTCTTTTTCTCCTCCATGGCAAACTTGCAGCTGCATCACAATGGCCCTAAGATAATTAATCTCCTAGAGTAGTTCAGATTAATTTTTGATGAGATCTTCACTATCACTGTGTGATAAAACCAAGAGTTCACCCAGCTTAGGTTTTCCAAACTTAGCTAATTTCCATGAGAAAGGAGAGGGAAAAGAGGATGGAGGAACATCAAGTGTAATGGAAAATCAACCCTTAACAGACTAGAGGAGTGAGAGACAAGAGACAAAGGAGAACATAACTTAATAACATTCTCAAGTATGTACTGGAGTGCAATTGGAAAAAGATGAAGAAGGGTAAAACTGAGGATGAGTTGAAGATGAGGAGATCCTCAGAAATTGTCAAAAGACAGCCCTTGGTAAGAGAGGTATAAACATCTGATGGAAACAGTATTGATACATGTTATACAGAGAATCATGTTACTGTATTCTCCTCACCTTATTTTGTAACCTGTTCTACTGTGCCATGTTTGAAGTAGGACTGCAAATACTTTGAGGTAGGGCCTATCAGTGTACACTAGAATACAGCAAAATTGCAAGAGTGAGCAGAGAGGTGGGTGAAAGGGGATCATATGCTTAAAAAAACCCCCATACAAAGTCAATGTATAGCTAAGAAGCCAAATGAGGAAAAAGTTTTATTGAAGCAGAAAGATATCACAGTGTATTGCAGGAGCTGACATCTTCCTATATGTAAAAGTCTATGTTGAGGACCCTGAAACCGTTTTAAGA
>JAWWEU010000091.1:507641-521799 GCA_035583155.1 Acropternis orthonyx
GAAATCATAACGGAGGAGCAATAGGTTGAGTCCCTCCCACACATTTATCAGTTCCACATTTAAGACCAATCTTTAAACAACAAAAGCTTTTATAGGCAATTTAAAGTCAGAACACTTAAAATTCCCATGATCTACACAAAATTATCTTAAAGTAATTCGTGCAGCATTTGATGAGCAGAATTTTGTTCTTCGTTGCCTTACTACATTAGTTTTATTTTAAGGGAAAAAAAGATGTTCAGGAAAATAAAGGTGAAAGGGAGAAAGGATGATTTCGTTGTTAAATGTTATCATGCAACCTGAGACAACCGGAAGGAGAAGACAAAATGTGTCAGGTCATATGTATAAACCACACAATTTGCAAAGAAAGATAAATTTGCTTCAACAGGCAGTAGGTTAAGTTTTCTTGCATGGATGAAAAAAATCTTTCTTCCATTTGCTTTTTGCTTACTATTTCAAATTAAATTTTTTCAATTTTTGTAACAAATTTATTTCCTTTTTTAAAAAAAATAATTTCCACTATTTCTACCCCTCCTAGACACAAATTGGGGGAAGTTGTGGTATTTTCTATATCTGTCTTTTTTACACACACACACACACACATACACACACACACACACACACACACACATATTCCTGTCGACACGTAGTGCTTCAAGTTCTACTCTGTTCTTGCATATAGTTCTATTTATTTCATTAGTACATATATAAACCAGATACTTGGATTAATTCCTAGTCACTGAGATTTAGATAAGTAAATCAAGACATTTCATGCAAGGGCAATAAGCTTCAAAGGCTGGTAATTTCCAAGCCAGAATGTAAAGGACTTGAGACCAATGAATTGCCATGGCTGCTTTAGGACTTTACTAGTGTTCTCAAGGTTAAAAACTGCAGTATTAAGTATTTAAAGTTCCTGTCAACTGATACATTGTTAGTACTCTAACATTAATAAAGCACATTGACTATAAAAGCTGAATGTACTACAAAACTCAAATAGCACTGCAGGCTTCCATTATCCAAGAGAATCTAAAAAGGAGCTTTGTTGAAGTAACTCCATACAAAAGAAACCTTCTAACTTCATGATATGGTTGCATGCAAACAAATAGCATTTAAAGAAACACAGTTAGATGCTATTGTGTTACAGCCTTCAGCATTTCTTTTCTTCTTTTTTTTTTTTTATCCAAAGCCAAACATAAAAAAAAAAAAAAAATAAAAAAGACTGCTTACAAAAAGAGGAACTTCATTTTTTGGCGGGCTTCTGTTCACTATATGATTTGGCAGAATCAGTAGCAGCTGACAGAAGATTGATCTGAGCCTTGAGAAGGGAAGAGAGCTAATGGATAAATGCATCAGATCACTTGACCACTCCTGCCTCTCTTTGAACACTCACACAGACGTACACACACACACACACATATGCACACCCGCTATCCCTTCTCTGCAACACAGTAGAATCTTGACAGAATGGCAGGAAACACGCACAGAGTGGTCAGGGAAGGATATGATGTCAGCAACCACGAACAATAAAAGGTGTAAAGGTGCTTCCTTCCCTAAACTGTTCCAGAAGTGCAAAATGGGAACCAAAACTCTCCACTTCCTTCTCCAAGCAGAACTGTCTGAATCTGCTCTGCTGCAACACCCCAGACAGAGAGTCCTTTGAGCAGTAACACCAGGGGCAATAAGGAGTATCAAAACAAGACAGGAAAAATATTTAATTTATAAACAAGAAGTCAGCCAGAGAAAAATGAAGTTAAATGTGCTAGAGTTCAGCATTTTCATGGTTGCTTTACAAAAGAAACAAACTTGACATAAAGATTCCCCTGTTCCATTAAGCAGCTTGAATTCTGAGTGGATTAATTAGGTTAGACCTGAAGGAAAAAACCAACATTATTTTATTATCCTGCTATAAGGAAGCAAACAAAAAAATACTGTTCCCTTTCTCTTACCATTCTTATCTTGGTATATAAAAGTAACTTTTAAGGTCTAAGAAATCTTTTTATGCAAGCCTGTCTTCTCAAACAAGTTTTGAATCAGGTGTCTAAATAAAAATGTGAAGGTACTGAGTAAGAACACATTGGCTACTCTTCTGAAGAAAAATTATCTGTAAAAACTGCAACACAACCATGAAAACTGGTAGTGGGAAACACATATTCAAATAAAGTGGTCACACAAATATTTTCTGTAAAAAGCCTGGTTGACTCTGTTCCATACATAGACAAATAAAGCTACAAAGAAAGCTACATAGTGAAGAAAAAGCTGGGCATACTTCATCAATTCAATACATCACTCATTTTGGGTCTGTCACCTTGAGCTGGATATAGCTGAAGGAAATGCAGAAAAGGGTGAAAATAATGATCATCTATCACATTATCTGACTGAGATCAGCTGACATTAAAGATAGAAGTGATCCTTCACATTCACATGGTAGTTCAGTTGGTCATTACAAAAGACACAGTTTGGGCCATTAACAGAAAGGTTATGATAAAATTATATATGTCATCACCATGGCAATATATCAGTAAAGCAGCAATGGCACGATCTACAGTATGGTTATCCAGGCAGAAAGCCATGCAACAAATGAATCTGAGTCATCTTAAGCTTTCAAACATCTGTCCACAACAGTCTGATTTAGAAATTAAACATAACCTACACTTATGTGTTTTGATCTTATGGGCAGGCTGCCATATGAAAAGATTGGAAGGGAATTCATTTTAATCTACTAAATTTAACTCTCAAGAGATCATGCATTTTGCTACAGGAAATATAAACCAAACATTTAAGCCTTAATGGATATATTGTAACAGATGAAGTACTACAGACTACTAGAGAGACAGTAAAAAAGTCTGTACATAAAGAAAATATTTGTAATCTTTAACTACCACAGCTTATTCATCTTTTCAGTTACGTAACCTGATTTCTGACTTATGACATGAGCTTAATTTATAATGGAGAATAATTCAAGGGCAATTAAGTTCTGTGCCAAAGCAGGAATAAAATTTTTATAAACTACCTAACTGCAAAATCATTCCTTATATGTAAATTGTTACTTAAAAGATTCAAAGAAAACTTGAATCATTTGATTTGAATTCATATTTCATTAATTTTACTACTGATTTTGAAAGCATCTGCTGGATTTATAAGATAATTTCAACTGCCACTCCATTTATTAGTTCATGTGTTCATGTGTAAAGGATAGAAAAATGTGGTTATTTTTAAGTCTGAACTTCTGGAATTATACCTTACTTGCTTTTCATATTTATACTGCAACATATTTCTAATACAAAGACAATGTAGCCATGAAGTGCAGAAAATTCCTCTTGCAGCAGAGTGACTTGTAATCAATTCCACTATTTGCATGCCTTGAAAGAGGCATGAGAATATCTAGCTTTTTTTTTTTTTTTTTTTCAATTTGGACTTCTGAAGATGAGTTGTAAGAGTGCCTGTAACTCAAATAGAGTACACCAAGCTATCTCACAGAGCAAGAACTTGTGCAGTATGGTGGAAGAGTTTCACTTGTTCTGGTTTTGCAAAGTTCCCCTGAAAAGTATTTTAGGGCAAATTAAGCATCACTGCCAAAATAGTGGAGAAGATGGTAGTTCCTAACAGTAACCCTATTTCACTGTGCTACAGACCCTGCTTTTCAAGAGACTGAGTTATCCAGACACTGAATACCCAGTCTGTAGCCACCTCTCAATTTATGCTGATCCATGCCTATGTGACATGGAAAGGAGTGACTTTACCTTACCTTCCAGAGGATGTGCTGAGAGGCATCAATCATGCCAGTGGAGGAGGATTTTCTGAATATTACATGTATGTTATACCAAACCTGGTCCCTCCAATAAAAACTCACAAGAGGGGGCCAAAGGCCTTCCAAGCAATTGTGGAATTTGCCACAGATGGTGAGTCATTCTTTGCAGTAGTTCACCAAAAGAAGCAATCACCAGGAACCTTGATGCAAACTGATTATCTGAACACCAGTAAAATATGTATCTGCTATGCTTGATGAAGAAAGGAAGACTTGGCTAACTTACAACATTCTTGAAGAAGATGGCCATGATGAAGAAGAATATTTGATTTGTAAAGCAAAGAATGCAGACACTAAAGCATATATTCAGGAAAGCATTTAAATGAAGTGATAATATAAAATACAAAAAAGTCATTTCTAAAACTACAGTGATGACCAGGTGGTATTTCCATTCCTACCCATCACCCAGAAGAAAAAATATTGGAAAGTAAATAGTTTGAAGAAAAAGTTTATGGCTTCATGGTGTAGTTTATACTGTACCTTTAGCAGCCAGACAGATATAATGGGAGTCTGACCAATGTGTATGGAATAAGATCCATGAAGTGCTTCAGAGACAGCGCAAGCATAACAGTTTATTCAATTAGACAAGCTGACAATAAAAGGGAAAAAAAATAAAGGACTGAAAACTGAATCACCTAATTGGTCTGAAATAGAGACAGTGCCTAGGAATGGGAACGTGTCTGAAAATGGAGTAAGGAAAATGGACCACTGCAAATTCAGCTAGGAATCTTGACAGTTTTGAGATAATAATTTGATTGTATGGCATTATAGTTAATAGATGTTTAATGAATATCAGGAAAGGTGTTTTAAAAATTCAATCTTTCATTTACTGAGCTGAAGGAGAAGAGGAAGCATTTCATTAGGCAATAGGATAAGATTTAGCACCTTGTGAGTTGAAAACGTGTCTTGGAGTTACTCTGATCTGGGTCTACTTGTGTTTAAAGACATTTTGTATACATGGTAAGATACTGGTGCTTACAGTTTGGGAGTAGTCTTATACATAAATATCAAGGACATTGGAGAGTTTTAGCTTATTACAGGAAAAGTCTAAGAGTTAAAAACTCTCCGGAGTTAAGCTATTGTATCACCTGAAAGCAGTCTCTGGCTCTGGTTAGATCTAGATGTATAGATTTGTTACTCATGTGTGTATGTGAGGAAGTCCATGTCGAGGAACTTGAATGCCCACAATGGCTTTTAAGAATCAGGGAATAATTTCAGGTATTATTGGAAAAATCTATGTACTGCAAAAATCAAATCATAGTGTGAACTTGGGCACGAGCACTTGGTAATGCCAGTATCAGTGACAGACAGTTTTTGATTGTCCTCTATTGAAGAAAGTTACGGACTGATTCTCAAAAGGATTCTTTTCTACCAGATTTTGATTACTTTCTGCTTATAATTTGCTGAATTGCAGAAATGCAAGGAAGTTTGGTACATGACAAAGGAGTTGGAGACAGCAGTGTCTGAACTACAGTCAGTGATGAGCCTGGAAGTAATAGATGGAGTAGATGAAGAGAATTAAACTCTGACTAAACAGGTGGACTTGTAGAGACCTGCACAGACCTGGTGTCCTTTGTCTTCATCTGACAAGCTCCAGAGAAATTTTATACACTCTGACCCAGGATCCTCCCTTTTCTCAAACGGCACTATAATTGTGCCTATCTGTGTTTAACAATACAGCTGAGTTCCACTATTCCAGGTTTGTGCTGCACCACCCCTTCATCTCCGTAAGGATCAAAAAAGACTTGGACTGTAGAACTCTCATAAACATATTTTGAAAATTAATGTCTTACACATTTGAAAATTAATAATTTCAGAAGTTTTTAGAGAAAAGAAAAAGCTTATAGAAACAAGATTTTTGTGGCATGAATAAACAGGTCAAACCATAATAAGAACCCAAAGGGTCTTTAAATTACTGAGCAAATAAATGACATAACACTGTCTTTGGCTCGAAGACTAAGCTGAAAATTAGGAAGGATCATCTAAGGAGGTAGAATAGGGAAAAAACCGAGGATGAAAATACCTTAAAGCTGGGAACATGGCTGTAGAAATTCAGAAAAAAAGAGATGTGAATAAATTCCTCATTAAAAGAAAATGTGTACCTCCACCAGAGAACATACTCTACAGAAATATTGTAAAGGGGATAATAAAAGGACTCTTTTCCAACATTACAAAAGTTAGTGACAAAAATTGTAATGGTAAAGCTTGAACGAAAGTAAAACTGTTTCAGGTTAGTGATGGGAAATACCTTGACAGGAAAACTGTATAAATATGTTAAGGTGCTATAACATTTTTACTGGATGAGGAATGTTCTTCATGGTGTTGCCATTTTAAGATTCATTTGAGTAATGGCTGCAAGATGAAACAGATAGAAAGGACAGGATTATTGCTGGTAAGTGTAACTTATGTGGTCTTATAGTCCTGAATACTTGAAAAAATATAGCAAAGAACTTTTTTTAGAGGTTTGTGATTTGTGATGATAAGAAGCAGAAAATTTTGAAGAGATTAGGAGAGAGCTCAGTTCTAGAAAATACAAAGAGTAGAGTTTGGAAGTAAAACTAACACAGGCTTTGGAATAACAGCTGATGGGATAGGGAACTCTAATACCTGATAATACGCATCAATTCTCAAGTCTTGCTACATTTAGAGACATAGTAAGTCTTTGTAAACAAAAAGTATTAAGGAAATATTTGAGTCACTTAGCAGTTTTCCTACCCTAATGGCAACAACCTATAATACCCTGAATTTGCCTAGCTACTCAAGACAAAAAGGGACAATGTCTCTTAAGCATGCACAACATTGTGGAGAGCTGCTGAGCTGGTAACAGTTCATTCATTTTGTGTGAATGCTAATATTATAAATATGAGTATAAAAACTATGACACTCCCTGAACTCTACTTCTTGCCCAGAGACAGCTGCAGGCTTAAAATGAGGAGAAGGAAGAAGAAGTGTTGGGAGGGGGGAAACCAACAAGGGAAATATATCAATCTTCCCAATGACCATGACAGCTGAAAAGCCTACATCATTAATGCTTCCAATCCCACTCAGACAATTTTTTTTTCTCAAGGACAAAAAGAGATGAAATGTATGTCAGTACATAATAAGGCTAATAATAATAAAAAAAAAGATAAAAGAAGAGAAAAAGATAACACCAGCATTTCACTGCAGAGCGGTGAGGAACTACCTCTGTGAAATATGTGTTCTTTCTACTGGCAAAGCTCATAAATTAGGACAAGTTGCTGCTTTTAAACATATAAAATACATGAAATTTAAATAGAAACACATATATTCAGAATAGATCTGCCCTAGAAAAAGGGAAAAAAATAAAAGTACAGTGCAGTATAACAAAGAAGCACAATTACAAACATTTGATACCTTTTACAAGTCACATGACAGGAAATAAACCTTGCACATATATTGTCTTGTGCCTCATGTCTGGAATTCTGCATGTTCAGGATGAAGCATCTGTTGGAAAATGGAAGGTTCTGACTCACAAGAAATAAAGTATGTGGCCATATCTGTTAGAGCTATCACTCTGTAAGTCATTTGCTGAAGCTATTTGCTTTCTGCTTCCTGGTCGCATCTTGTCAAGGATCTCTCTGTGCTGTAAGATCTAAACTGGATTCCCACTGGTTTAGAACAAGAAAAAAATACATAAACAGATAAGGCTGCTTATAAGAAAGGAAAGGTAATGTGGAATTTGCTATGCAAAAAAAGTAAGAAAATATGCGAGAAAAAATATTGCATGAAACAACTGGCTTATGCTGTCTGTTCAGGAAGAATTTTTCTGTTGTTCTGGCTTAGTGGGATATTCAACAAAAATATTTTGTCCTTGGTGGGGGACAAACTAGATATACTTCTGTTAAAAATATTCACATGAAGAGAGAGAAAGAGAGACAATGGAGTAACCTAAAATATACAGCACGCTGAGGAGTTATGCTATGATATGATAAAGAGCTAAAAGAACTGCAGCTTTGTATCTGCATTAGTTACAAAGACATAAATAGCTTCATCTAATTTAGTGTGCTGTTCAACCACATCATAGGTCACATTCAGTTTTTGAAAATTGTGCTAGGTAACTAATTTATAATTTCCACGTGAGGATTTGGTCTTCTAATTTTTCACAGAATTGGAGTCTAACAGCTTTAACCTCAAGATCTGTGAAAGCAAAATTTCTGCTGAAAGGGATGGTGTTTCCACAAAGGTACATCCACCACTGCCTACAACTACAAAAGCCATAACTGAGCATCACACCCTGCTTACTGAACCTCAGCTGTAACCACTGCATTAGCACATGCAGCTAGATTTATTTATTTCTTACACATATAAAACACACTGCATTTGGCAGTAGCCAATGTAAAAAGTCAACATCCTTAACAAATATCAGAAGAAAGCAGACATATAAAATGTTCTTAATTTGCAGAGGGAAAATGCAGTGGAATTTTCTTGATAGTGTCCGTTCCATCTTGAATGAGCATTTTGTTTTTCTAAACGGATCATTGCCAGCATTGCTCGTTTTATTATTATCTTAAAAGCATGCTGAAAAAAACCAAAAAACATAATCAATACAGAGATACATTAGCTAAATCTTTTTGTGGCCTTGAATGTACATTATGTTTTCCCAGAAATGGCACTTTTTGAGCTCTATAGATATGTAAGGTGTTTTCTGACAAAATATATTCTTAGAAACAGACAGCTGCAGCAAAAGTAGGAAGCAGCATAGTGTAAAGAATTGCATTCAAGTTTGGGATGCAAACATGGCTGAGATCTGCTCCCTTTTCTGCCAAAAATATTTCATGTCACCTTCGTTTACTACTCAGTTTCTCTGTTGGAATCCTGGAGATAAGAAACCTGTGGCTTTGCTCATGCAAATGTTCTGAGAACGAAGAACAGTGTTTATTTATTACACAATAGAGAAATTCTAAGGGCTTTCAGTAAATAGCCTATATTTCTTATCAGGCATAATCAGTGAGTATGTAAACAAATAAAGAAGATAATTTTGCAAATTTAAAAATGTATAAAATCAATGTTGAGGGCAAGATTATGATCATAAAAATATTAATCTCTGTATTTAAAATTACTCATTTCAGAAAGTTGCAATTATCTTGTACACTAAAGCATTTATATATGCATGTTGTTCTAGTTCTATAATCTTTTATGCTAATGTACATCTTCTTGAAATAAAGATATTTGACGGTACTGTCATATAAGGTCCAACATGATACACAGCAGATTCATCAATTTCCTGCTTCCTTTTTTCTCTTACAGCATCCTAATCAACCTAATTAAAGCTTAGTTCATTTGAAACCTCAGATGACAATTTGTTTAACTCTATCCCATTGTGGTCTTTTTATAAAGAGAATTAAATTTGATCTTCTGACAGCAATTATTAAACGATCCCAACTGGCCCCAATTAAGACACATGGCTCATAGGCCTCAAAATCCAATAAAGTGCCAAGCCCTCTCAGATGTATATCTCCCTTTACCTTGCTTTATTTTCTTAAAGCCAATTAAGCTCATCTTAGCAAGCAGAACTGAATGCCATTGTGTAGACTAATCCAAGATACAATGCATCAATTTATTTTCACTGACATTCTGAAACAGGGACAACACACTCAAAATCATCATTTTGAAACCCCTCTCTGATTCCATTCACCTCACTTTAAATGCTCCTCACTGTGCTGCATATGACCTACATATGCTTACTTGTAAAATACTGGCTACAATGAGCAGTAACTACAGAAACATATTAAATAATCATGGTCCGAGTTTTGCAGTGCTTACAATTCTCTTTACAGTAATACATCTCTTCTGTAAGCATTTCCACTTGGTTATCATCTCTCCATTTCAGAAATTTAAAGAAATGGGATGTTCGTGTAACTTCTGAGGTTAACCTTTTTTGCCTTTAATTTCTGCTCTAATTTTTCCACACGTGTTCAGTGGTATTCTGTGAAGAAATGTTCCCATGATTTCATGCAAAGGCAGGTAGCCCCAGGACTTGGAACTCATTGATTGTGTGATACTCCAGGGAAACAGCTGAATTAAAACCACCCTCATGAGACTGAAGTAGCTTCCATACACATCTGGCTCTTCTTATTCTAAATTCTAACACCTGCCTGGAAATTTAACCCCCTTCTTTTCACTGAAGAACAAATGGGACAGATTTATCTGCTGCCATTTGGTTTAGGTCAAAGCTGAGCTATGTGGTGTTCTGCTAAATTAATTGCAATGTAATTGATACTGTTTGACACAGTTTTATGACCAGATTGCTCTCTCAATATTAAAATATATAGGATTTTGCGTTTTTGCACATTCACCCTAAGTACAGCTTTGGGTAAAAACATATAAAAATATAGCACACATTTTCTATCTCAGTATCTCTAATGAATCACTATATAAAATAAGATTATGTGCACAAATATCATCAAAAGTCTAAGTAACAAGTTAAAAAAAAAGCAGCAACATTATTTCCACTGTGGTAATCTTTTTCTGTATTTCCTTAATTTACATACTGAACAAATGTAAGCATGATTTCATTAAACACAAAAAAGATAGCAAGACATTAACTTCCAGTGCAAAATTTTCTTTACTAACAGGAAGATGTGCAAGTTTATGTAAAACACAATTAGACACATTTCCTGTTGAGCTGGAAAATATACCTTTTTTGGGGGGTAAAATTTAAAAAAATTAAAGTGATGCCAACCCTTTTGCAAGTAAAATAATTTTTTTTTTTTAAGAACTTGTAAATGTCACAGTCAAGAATTAAAAAACCCCCATTGACTTCAAAAAGCAGGCAGCATTTTTCTTTACTTCCGGAAAAGCTATATGATATCAATAAACTTGAACATTAACCATCAATAACAGAATTTCTAATTAGACTTTGAAATTTCTGAATATTAAAAAAGATTTTGGTATACCGTACTGCTAATTATTTCTCATTGTATTCAATAATCCCATACAATATATTAATTTTAGCTCTTTTGTTAAAAACAGCAAACCCTGTAACAGATTTAGTGCAAAGAGCTGAAAATATCCTGTGGAAAAAACTCTGTACAGAGATCAGATCAACCCAAATCCTGCCATTACTCAGCACTGCAGTGACGTGCAGATGTTTATAGTGGTTTAAGGAGTTGGCGGGGGCTGGAAACTCTACATACTCAACTTCAACATGATTGCAATTGAACCTCATCAAAGTAAGAGCTCATAATTTGTCACAGAAAACAGCCAATTAACATATGTTAGAAAAAGGCTCCCATAAAGATAATATATGATTAACGATCCAATGCAGCTGTCACAAATCAAAATTCTGCATTTTAAAAAGAAGTATCAGCCTGAGTGTCTGAATGTTTATGTCGACAATAGATACAGTATTAAAAAAAGCTACAAAAGAAAAAGCTCCTAGTTATGGTATTTGGTTCAGGTTTGGAGTTAGATCTTAAGGAGATCCAGGTAATATAGCATTATTTACAGCTCTGACTGTTTTGCTGTAAATAGTTAAGACCTTTGTCAAAAGACATCCACTATTTTGTTTTAGTGCTGCTTTAAAAGATAGACCTTCACTGTGAGTGAGCTGGCTTTCATTGATGTACTTTGCTGTCAACACAATCCTTTGGAGACACAGCATGTCCTTTTTGATACCAAAAATACACTGTAAAGCTGTGCATTGTAGCCCCAGGGTCAGCGTTGTGATTCTGGCTATTCAAATGCATGGCCCTAAGTAAATCTGGAGCCCAACCAGTCCTGTTATTTCACATTTACACTGGTAAAAATGAAATCTGAATGCAGCTTACAACATTAATTTAGGAAAAAAGGTTGATTAAAAATAATTCACGCATGCATGGAAAGTGAAGCCTGTTGCTTTATTAAGATGGAACACTGACTGTGATGCCTATTCTGAACAACTGTCTTTACTCCTTGTATTTTGCATAGAAATATTTTAATTACTGAAACACTGAATAAATAGGCTGCTATTTTTTACAAAGCATTATGCATTTTTCCTCCTATCATTTAGGATCCTATGTGGCAGCCAGTAAACTCTGAAGCGACTTCAATAGTACCTTGTTTGTATGTGTGTGCATATGTAGTGTGTCTGTCCTTGTCTTGACATGGTGTTGTAAAAGGAAGTGCTTCGTCTTTTCTGTTTGAAAGACCCAAGAAAAACAAAGTTTTGAAACTCAGTAGTCTGACTGGACATTAGTCACTGTATTTTTAAAAATGCCTTAACTCCTATTCAGTTGCACATAAACTTATGTTGATGGATAAAAGCAGGGACAACTTTTAGTCACTGGTAACAAGGAACAACATAATGGAGATGGTATTCTCTAAAAGTCAAATGTGATGGTTTTTAAGTGTCTTTTCTTGGCTTTAAAGTCCTTTGATGATACAGAAATGCTGTTTCCGTTAATGTTACAGGCTGTAGTTTGTGTCATCAGCACAAGTGAATTCCCTTAAAACAGTATTTATTATACTGTTACTGAAGTATCTGGTGACTTCAAAGCTATGCTTTCACAAACCCTGAATAAGCACAGACTTTTGAATATGCTAAAATTTAATATGCCAAGAGGTCAAAAGGAAAACTGAAGTGTTTAAAGCTACTCATGTGTGTAAGACTTTCCAAAAGATCAAAGGCACTGACATTTCTGACCCATTTATATGGAGCAAAAATGGATAATGCTCTTTAATATTCCTATGTTACATTACAATAAAAAAAAATCATTATGAATCACTGTCCCTTTAAACAAAACACTGAATAATATTAAGGTTATGATGCCTCTTTTTTTTTTTTTCCCCTTCCTTTTCCTCAGGAGTGTGTTCATTGATTCCCAAGCAATCAGTAATATTTTTGATTAAGATCTCAGAAATAGCTGAAAATCCCAAGGCTTCTCCACTATTGAAACTTCCCTTGTCTTTGGCTGTCCCCAACTAATGACAGTAAACTATGCAGCCTCAAGCTGAAGGGATTAATTTCAATTTTGCAATGAATAGACAAAAAGAATGGACAAACTATGTTCCATATCTACAACATTGTTATGTCTGTAACACAAAATGCACTTTTGGCCCTAGAGACAGTTGGAGAAGACAATAATAATATTCAAGGTGCAAAACAAGCAGTGCTTTAAAAATAATACAACAAAAAAGAGTCAGATGGAACTGTGTATTTTTTTCTCATACCTTTTTTTTAGAATAAAATCATGTGTTTTGGATAAGATAGATTCAAGTTCATTATTTTTTCATGATAATAAATGTGCTTTAAAAAAACCTACTGCTAGCAGTAACAGTAAAATAATTAAAAGCAAGCTCTTAATTGTATGGAAATACTGCGTTAGGGTGATTTCCCCATCTGTAAACCTAAATTTCCTCTCTTCATAGGTAAAATCAGATAATTTTACAATTAGAACATGCATAAATGACTGGTAAATATCAGTGCACTGCTGTTAAGCAACATATTTTCCAAACAGCTTTATCAAATTGTTCTGATATTTACTTATCACAATTTGTCTAGGTAAGAAATCTCCAGTATGCTTTTTGTTTAAACCTCAGATACAACAAATTATGCATGATGAAATACTTTAAATATGTTTTACCTGTTATCTATCCATGTTGTGCTGCAAAAGTGAAAATCATCTGAGTCAGTAATGGCTTTTACTAAATGGAAATGTTGACCTCATGTCATAGCCTAATTCAACATTTTATAGGTATCTTTATAATTATTTTAAAAATCTGAATGTAGAGCTTGGGAACAAAGTTCATTAAAACAATATCCCATTTCCTGATTGTTTCTGTGCATATGGAATTCAGTTGGAATTTTTCTATTTACTTAAAAAAGCTGAGACTTCAGGAAAAAGTTAAGAATACTTTACTAAATGCCCAAGACCATTCTAGTATCAAGGCTGAAGACTCTCAAAAGTCTTAACCCATATATCTCTCTGGCATTATGTCATTTAAATAAAAGATAGATATACTAATCCTTCTCTGATAAATCCACTCGTTGGTTCTGGAGAGGAGAGATGAGTTACCATGATGGGGAAGGCTCTAAATCCTCATAGATTACAGGAATGTTGTACAGTAAAAAAAAAAAAAAAAAAAAAAAAAAAAAAAAAAAAAACCACAAAAAATGAAGCAAAAAAACTTTCAGATAGAAATGATGATGCTGATGCTGATAATAAATACTCTATGTGAGCCAAGTTAATACAAAGATTGTTACTGAGATTGTTAACAATTGTTACCAAGAGAAGAACATGGAGAAGTCAGATTCATTACTGAGATTGTTAACAATTGTTACCAAGAGAAGAACATGGAGAAGTCAGATTCATTATGCAATTTTGTATGAAACAAGTATAGAATACACTGAATATG
>JAWWEU010000091.1:528625-549286 GCA_035583155.1 Acropternis orthonyx
GGAAGGGACCTCTGGAGATCATCTAGTCCAACTTCCTTATGCTGGCAAGCGAATTAGCATTCGGAATATAAATATTGGATATTCCCATGCTTGTGCAAACTAAGATTTTCTTGCATTTACATGAGTTGAATTGGCCTCTAAATTGAAAAATGTATTATAAGTAACAGCACACAAAACCTCCTTGAGTTCTTATATAATGAAAAACTTATACATGTTTGTAATTAAAATGTCAGGGAGGAGTTGGTTCATCAAACCAGTTTAAGGTAAAAAAGATTTACATATATTTTGTAATAGATTTATGTAACAGTTACATCTTGAAAGGATATAAAATTATTCACATTATTGGTGAATTAAAAGTATTCAAATTTAAGCACTTATCAGCTCCGAATGAACAATAAGTAATTTTCTTAAAAGAGAAAGCTTATTGATACATATAGTTTACGAAACTTCTAGTAGCATAATTCTTAAAAGTAACAGCTTGTACCCCTGCAGCCTGACTGAGTTTGAAAGAAAGTTCAGAATGGAGTGGGGGAATTAGCTGATGAACTTCTGTCAGCTATAGCAGTAGCCTTCATGAATAATTCAATATATGCCCCATCCCCTCTATGTCTCAACAGACTAACAGCTGCAGCTCTCAAATGACAAGTGTTATTTTTTCAGAAGCTTCTGAAAATAGTACACTGATTATAAAATAATGTATATAATAAAACAAAATTTTCTCTCACCACTTTTCACTTCTGGCTTACAGTCACTTGTGAAGTTTTACAGCAAAAGGAGGAATTTTCAAATTGAATTTTTGGAGTTATACAGCAAGTCTACAGAAGCAGATGGGAAAAGAATTCAGGTCTTTTACTAAAGATTGGTCCTTTACCTTAACACAAACAGACAATTCACCCAGATTACTGTGTCCCCAAAACCTCATTCAGCACAGCTTTGTACAAGAAGGCTACAAAATTATACCTTCATAATATGTATCTTTACTATGCAAGCAGGAAGGCACTTTCTGGTCCCAGTTTTTAACATCGAATGCTTTGTGCAATATGCTCTACTGCACAGTGAAAATTTCATGCTTCAGAATGCCAGGAAATAGGTAGAACATATTTGGTGAATATTCTGATGTGGAATAGTTTCTTGAGCCAGCAAGACTTCAGTAAAAGGGCATAAGACGCTTAATGAGATCGTAGCACAGGTTTCCTTGACTGTGCAACTAACTGCCCGTACACTGGTCCAGTTTAGGAGGAGAAATGGCTTTCCCAGAGTGTCTTCTCACACTTCAACAATTCAGAGTAGAAACTGTACAAATCTGCTCACATATTTTTTTATTAAGCAAAGTAGGCAAAGAAACCAAAACAAGGCAAACCCTAATCACTCAGAAAAAGACTTCCCACTGCCAGCAGGCCTTATTGCTTAAATGAAGAAATCTCTCAGACAATTTTATTTAAACAAGTTGACTATTTTTTAATCTTGTGAAAAGATTTTTCAGTCTTATTATATAACACTGGGTATTTAGGGAAGGAAAACCTTAGCTTTATGTAATGCTGAAATAGCTACACACATAACTGTTTCCTGATTAACTGAGAAGCTACTGTGTGCAGCGCTTCTGACTGAAAGCTATAGTGGACAGAATATTTTTGATGATACAAACTGGAAGACCAGCTTGCTGCTTTGCTGGTTTTGTTTGTTTGCTTTTTAAATATAAATATGTAGTATTTTTACCTATGGCCCAGCTTCTGCTTATAGGAAGTGTGCTCTATGCACAAGAGAAAAAAAATTTTTCCTTGCATGCTCTATATGGATATACACCATAAAAATTATGAAAATATTGCAGATTTGAAAGTGATGTTGCCAAAAGGTGAAAGGTTTCTAAAAGATATGCTTTACCTCCTTGTAATAAGCTATTTCTCTTAGCTCCAGAAATGCCCTGCCTCTAGTTCAACAAAAGTGGATATTTTTCAGTGCTTTACTTGCCCAATGAGTCTGGTATAGGCCTGACTTTATTTGGGATGCAAATTATTTAACTGACCATTTTGAATAAAGGCAGTCTTGCACTTGAATTTTTTTTTCAGAATTGGAGTTCTATGTCCCACTACTGCCTTATCATAGAAATGTAAAGAAAGTAGTTATACAATGGATTGCAATTTATATTGCTATTTTAACATGAGATACTGAAGAGTGTTTTATTTTATCCCATCAATTGGATATTTTCTACAAAATAGGAATCTACACAATCAGCAGGCTGTAATGTACATCATGTTTTCAGCTGCTTACATTTCATATTTTCACACTTAAATTTTCACACAAACGAAAACAGAATTATAAGGCTTTGGAAACAAAAAAGCTATCCATTCTTATTTTCACATTTTTTAGATAACAGAAATAAAATACTGGAACAGTAACTGAGGTAGTCTATTTGAAAGCTTAATGACACTGCCAATTAAAAAAAAGAAATAATGTGGTATTAGATAGCATTACCAATTGAACTCACTTTAAGATAATTTAGAAGTGTTTCCACCAAAAGGCTGCTTTGTCCTCAGTCATATTAACACAGTTAACATGCTTAAATTTTCTGAATAATACAAAAAATACACTCAAAATTACAGCATTTTTCTTCAAAATAATAAATTTAAAGTTAAAGCACTGTCTGTATTTTTGCTAAGGACAAATCATAACAGAAATAGAAAGTCTTAATAGAATTGGCCAAAGAATCGACTATTGACATTTTCATTTGTTGAATATCATGATGAGATTCAAAATTAATCATTTACAAGGTATCTCTTGCACTGCATAGATACACACAGTATCTGAGATTAAGCAGGTGGAGCATGACTGCATACCACAGCCAAATCTGTCTGCTGTTTAAGAGTCAGCGGTCAACTCTGTCTCCCTCCAGACACCCTTTTCTCTTAGACTACAGATAAGTATAATTTCTTCTTGAGTAATGTATTTGTCCTGCATCCAGGGGCAAACAGATTTAAAAAAAAAAAGTGTATTTTTGTAAAGTAAAAAATTCTTAAAAATTCATGATACAACCCCCCTTTCACTAGGAGCAGTACTAGTCCAACAAATCCAGGTTGTCATTACTGATGAAAAACCCTACTCTATGAATAATAGACTTTTTGGGGCCAGTACACATCACAAAAATAAGTTGTTTCTGCTCATGAAAAATCCACATCTAGACTGATATGGGGAAAATAAAAATCTGCTTCATCCCATTACAGAGGGTGGTTCTTCCATTGCAAACAGGCAAGGCACCAGAAAGTATTTTCAATAGAAAAAGCCCCAACTCTTCCACCATGTGAATAGTAAGAAAATGTAATCTTACAGTATTTATCTAAATTTTTCAGTGCTTAATCATACATCAACTAATACGTTTAAGGCTATCTTCCAGTTCTTTATGTTACTGTTGAAGTGTCAGCATAAAACGCAAACGTATACAGGATTTACTGACATATTCTGCACATTGGTTTATCTGAAGATACACAGATATATGAATACTATCACTTAAGTGACAATATGCTTTCCCAAAACATTACTGGGAGACTGACAATACTAGTTCCTATTTGATAGTGATGAATATAAGGAGAATACAAAGCTAAGTTCCCTACTCCATGTAAACTAAAACCCACAGAACCTACGAAGAAGCAGCTCCCAGCCTATTATTTTTCTGCTCATCACTTGACCAATTTTTCTTATCATTTTTTTAATGGAATTTATCAGCTTTCTAAAATGAAAAAAAAACCCCAAAACCAAAACCAAATAAAACAAAACACTCTCTTGACTTCATATTTTCTTACTTGTATCTACAGCTAAGATCAGCACTGATGTCTGAAACAGACTCTGAAACTGCTTAACTTATGGAATAGAGTTTTCTATAGTAAGTCTTTGGCTTTGGAAATTATCATCTGATTTGTTCATTCTCGATGTGTATAAATTTCATCTTTTTTTTAACACAGCAGGTTCCAAATAGGATCATGAAATACCAGATAAACAGTTTTGAGATTCTTGTGCTTAGCATTTGCCTCCAGAAGCAATGTATTGCTATGCTGAGCTGCAGTTCAGTTTATAGTGGGTAGGGTCTTCTGTTTTGCTTTTTCTCTTTTTTTCTTTTATTTAAAGGAAGTATAATTAGTAAACTTACTTTTAACAGAAAGTGCATTTAAAAAAATCAAGGTTGACAGGTGACATAACAAGAAAGTGCTACATTTCAGTCTTTCATTTGGTCTTTGTCGTCTCTTCTGACACTTTGGAGAAGTATCAATTCCTGTGACAAATACCAGGATATAAATTCCGGTCTTTAAAAATGTATTAAATTATCCCTTTCACAGCTCGCTGCTCAAACAACTAATAGGTGTGTTGTAATCTTGGTCTTAAAAGTATAATGTCTAAGTGATAACAATATTTCTGGAGTTGAACTGAGCCTAGCAATGAAGGCAGAGAGGTAGTAAAAGAAATCATCTTAGGACCCTCTTTGTCTTTTTACATCACATGTGATAACTGATACATCGATAGTGTTTGTCTCCTAGAGATACATATATTAATGATCTCCATCCTAAAGTAATTTTAGGACTAATTAAAAAGTTGACATTATTTTCAGAAACCCTGGAGACATCTAGGTTGTAATAAAAGAAAAAAAAACAAACTAATGAAAACTAGGAGTTAGTCATCTTCTAATCCAACCTGTCTATAAAGCCAAGAGAAGTTATGTTTGCTATTCTTACATTTATTATTCTGATACCAGCATATACAAACATATATAAAAGTGCGTATAAAGAATTCGCTAAAAAAATGCTATATTTCTAACCCATAATATCGAAGGATTTTAAGTCTAGAACAACATGAGAAAGACTTTCACTTCATATAGTAACAGTATGTATATGAATAAAGAATACCACGTGTTTATGAACTGATTATTTTTATGAGGTCTAACTGTGAAGAGACATTTTGACAGTTTTATTTACAGTGTAAGGCATACCCAGTGGCATGAAATCATAGTTTGAGGACCATATATATTTGTATATAAAGCACACACACATATATATATGTATGTATGTATAAATATATGTACATCATCATAGGAAATGATTTTACAGAAAAACCACAAGCCTAGTTAACGTGTCAGTCTACCACTGTAGCACATTTCCAGATAGCCTTTTTAAAATAATTCCCTAACATAAAATCTGCAATCATATGAGATACAACAATATGAATTTAGAGTTGTAAGTATACAGACACTGCCCAAAAAGAAATAGTGTTTAAAATAATGTCCTAAAAACATAGAATAAATTTCTTTAAACATTTTTAATTTATGTTAACATATCTATAGGGATATTTCAAAGGCAGCCAAGTCATTAAGCTCACCAAACTAGTTTTTGATTTGGGGAATTAATGGACATTTTCACTGTTGAACACTCTTTTTAACTATAGAATAATAATAATAATAAAAAAATAAATAAAAAAGTCAGAGCTGTCAGCTCATCTGAACAAAGTATAATTCAAAGAGAAAAGTTAGATCATTACGGACAAAAATAATAAGATTACAGGCAACATCAGCTAGTAAAACAAATTCTGTTCTTTAATAAACATGTATTCTGTCCATACATATTTAATGTTAACAGATTTTTAACAGCTTAGGCTGTAATCTTAGTAGTCCAGTGTGCAATTTGCTATTGTAATCCCTGCCTTCACTGGGGTGGAGGCAGAAAGCAGCAAAGAAGGAACACAAAATTTGAGCTGCTGATTAATTTTCCTCTGTCAAAGAAAATGGGAACACCACATCACCTCATACACAGTATTATGCTGGATAGATACCTTCCATAAAGTTTAATTAACACACCGAGTCTTCCTGCTGAACACTGCTGAACTGCAAGACACTCTTAATAATAAAAGGACTCACATTTCTTTTTCATCTACCTTCTTCTTTTTATTTTAATCCTGTTTGTTCATAATGTAAATGCCTCTGGTAGGGCAGTCCGTTAACGTGTGTTTGCACAGCATGATGAACTATAGGCCCAAATCTCTGTTGGGACCTGTAGCTGTTACCACACCACCACAATAAGTGATAACGTTAAGGTTTAAAGTTTTCATTCTGGAGGCAATGAAGTCGAAAATAGTCAAATTTCATTTTCCTATTTGTATCTACTCAGCCTGTTACTGACAACTAGTTTGCATGAGAAGGAACACATATAATAAATTCTTTTGTATGATTCAGATACTTAAAAGGATACTTAAAAGTCCACATCTTCGGATGATAAGGATTATTTATGAATTGGAATATTTATATTATGCAATTTAAAAGAAATACTATAATATTTTCTAAACTACATGGGAATATTACACATATTTCAGAATGTCCAAGATTACAGCCACCACTTGAAACTGAGGGCTGTCAGCATTCTGTGATGGTTTCCCATATACACATTATTGGCAGATTTATATTTTACAAACTAGTAATTAAAAAGAAAGCAAAGATATTAAAGAAATACCCTATTTTACCCAAGTAGCCTGGATAAAACCCTATGATTGAACAATATGTAAAAAAAAAAAAAATAAAAGAATGAATTTATTCTCAGTTACTTTTTAGAAAAGAGAATATTGTAGAAGTGACTACAGCAGCATGTTCTGCCACATTCTTTCCATAAACTGAGCCCTGTCAGTGACAGCAAAACAGATTGTGTGCATCTGCTGGGAATGAGCCAGATGACAGTGGAAGAAACACACATGGACACCTTGGCACGACTACTAAAGAAGTAGAAGAAAAATGGACAGAAAGAAGCAGAAAGTTCTAAACTTTAATTAGAAGGGCTCTCTAACAAAAGTGAAGTTATCTAAAGAGTCTGTAGCTTTGCTCTAGACTGTAACTCTCCAAAAGTCACTACGTATTTATAGTTTACTCCCTGTGGTACTCATATGGACACCATTACCACTGTGTCTAGGTCCCACAGGATTTGCCTCCGGGAAATACCACCTCATTCAACAGACAGGGAATTGATGCACCAGCAAAGTGAAATCCTCAGAGTCATCTAAAATAGGGTCTGGCAGAAAGAGTTTAATCCACATTGCCCAAATCCAGGCTGCCAATACTAGATGCTAGAATACCCTTCCCTTGCTCAGCTTTGCTGTCAGACAAAAATACTGTTACACCTAAAATTGACATTAAGCAACTAACCTGCTAGTACTCTAGCATTAGGGGACTAGAATGTCTGACAAGTTAAATTAGCATAAATGGTGATTGAATGAGCTTTGCTATTGCTGCTTGTATCCTCTCAAGTTTCACTCTTGTATATGTGGATTTAGAGCCCAAAATGGCTCTAAAAAGAAACAGTGAGTTACAGTTGTCAGTATAGAATTGCCACCACAAGTAGTGGTAAATGTGCACCCTCATATAAAAGGAGAACCAGATCTTCACTAATAGTTAAAAAGCACTCCCCACCTATTGACTCATCATGGCAGCAGAACTGCATGCTTATGCTCAGGAAAGAAGTCAGAAATTCTGCTGAGTCTGTAAAATCTTTTATTTCAGCTGTAAAGTAATGTACATTGCTTCCCTTTTGGTTAATTTGAAGACAGACCAAATAAACATGGAAGTGCTTTCTCTTTTTTTAAGAAAACAGTATTCCGGTTACAAGGACATACAAACACTTCTGAATTTTGCTCTGTTATTTTACACTGTTTTGCCTTAGATATCAGCAATAAGATGTGATTGTCAGCTGAGTAAAATTAATATAGCACCTAATGGCCTGAGCATCTCAAGTAATCTGGAGCATCTGGAAGTCTCATGAGGCCAGCGATCTCAGCCTGTATGCATTCTGTATAGAGTGACTATTTGATATTCTGACAGTATGTCAGTTACATTAGCAAAATGGAATTATTTGGACTTTAAAAAACTTATGCAGTTCATTACATAATACAATTAACATCCAGCAGACAGAAGTGGAGGTATACTCATCTAGTCTGAGAAAAGCTCTAGAATAGCATATAATCACCTTCATGTACCATCTCACTTCAGGATGTGTGAACGGCAATCACACATGTCCAGAATTTAACTCCAAAGAGGGACTTTAAAAACTGCTTAAGTCTGCTTATAATGTTCTTGATCAAAGAAGTGGTAGATCTTTACACATTCTTCCCAGGGTGGTCCAGAAGAGAAGATAAGGAGATCTTCTTTTGAAATGTTCTATTCAAATGGTACCTTTGTTTCTAATGAGTCTGGAAAAAGAGTCAGAGTGGAACTGAGAAAAAGAGGTGGATATTAATTAACACCATGAATTATGTATATAAAGCAGTTTTTAGTAGGTCATCAAGTCAGTGGAGTTATGCTAGAATACATGAGCAAAGAACATAGTGTCATATATTCACTTACATCTGAAATACTGTTAAACTACTGTATTAAAAAATAAATATACTAATATATGTGGATATAAGTTCATTTTTTATTTCTGAAATCAGAATTTCCAAATTGTAGAGAAAGAAAAGGAAAGGGCAGCAGCATGTTTTTATAACTTATAAGCTGCTTCAAGCTCTGGATAAATACTAGTCAAGACTGAATATCAGCACAACATTATAACCAGAGTTGTTATTTTTCTTCATTAATTCAAGCATAATAATGTGGTCAGGAAATTACGTTTGGATTCACACCCACATATTCAGCAGGCACATTAACTGTACAAGAAACTGTCTGAAGAGGCATGCATGCTAGGCCACAAGGTCTTTCCTAAAGGACCACCCAAGCTGTCCTGAAGATGCGTGAGACCATGTACATAATGGCTATTTTTGAACTATTTGTTCTCATACAAGTTTATTAAATGCTCTTAGGTAGACTGAGAGATTTATCACACCCTGAAGCTGTACTTCCTGTATCAACCAAGCTATAATCAATCTATTACTCATTTACAGCATGCTCATTGTCCCATATTCAAACACCTCTTCATGTTCCTAACTCCTAGCCTAGATTTCAGAGCTTTGTTAGGCATGATATGTCTCAGTTCAAGAAACAAGCTCAAATGAAAGAATGAGGTCATTAGAAATTATGAAAAACTGTCACAGAGTTATTTGCAATCTAGTTTCACATGTTTAGATGAATACACTTGCAAATGTAAAGATAAAAAATTTTCTTCATATACATTGTATTTCATATAGTCAAACTTTTCAGACAATGCAATAGGGAAGATGGCATGAAATTGTTGTTGTTTAAACTAGTTTTAAGCTACATTACAGACTAGAAACAAAGAAAGGCTTGCATTTTTTCAGTAAGAGAAATAATAGAGAATGAGACTAACTCAATAGCTAAAGAACTATGGCATTCCAGTGAAACATGACTCAATTACAGTCCTTCATTTGATGAATATTTCATTATCCATACAAAAATGTGATGGCCTCACATTTGAAAACCGAGAGTAGCTTTCTCCCAGAATATTCTACAGCCAACTGAGAAAGGACCTTTCCAGGAAGACAGAATTTTCCATTAACTGCTCTAAATTAAGGGTAGGAAGTATTTCCAATCAGGTTTCTCAATTCTAGAATTTCTGCTATACAAATTAAACCAGCCTTTATAAAGAATTTATAGACTTATCTGGGGATGTGGATTCCAGTAGGCAACAGGACACAGCAAAGAAAAAATCTAATTTCCCCTTTTTCATGTTGACATAAGTTCTTTCTAATTATCTGAATACATCTTGGCACAAATTTTATGTTTTGCAGTACCTTAGTAAAGTTGACAACTTTCATCCATGTTTTATCTTGGAGAATTGAAGTGTTGAATAACAGACTTCCACCAAAAAAAAAAAAAAAAAAAGTTTGCGGTTTCATTTAAAATTTACATTTAGGGGTTCTGAGTCCCTTTTCTTATACTGTACACATAGGACTGTTGTGCAGCTTCTACACTTCTTTTGCAGATTTTTTCACCTTGCATCTGTTGCCTCAGATAAAGGTTAAATATCTTTTTGGGGATGATGATTAGTGAACTGTACATTAAGGATGAACAATATATTTTTTAAATGCCCCCATTATTTTAAGTTTTGGACTTAGTACTCTCTTTCCTGGTCTTAGAAATTGTAACCTATAGGTTGCATGTGGTGCTGGAGATTATTACACCCAAGAAACTTGTTCAAAATTTGAAGCATGATTTGGAACTCAATGTGCCATATGTTGACTTTCTCAGTAAAAAACCTGTATTTTAGATATCTAGTTTAGATCATGATATATTCAAAGCATGCTCAGTGAACAGACATAATAGTGGGTATTTTTAACTATTCTGCATTTAAGAATGCAATTTAGTCCAGCGTATGAAAACAGAATGCAATGGTCCTTTCTTTCACAAGTATCAGCAGCGGAATCTCACATAACTATACGTTTTTAGATTTCTTGTGATTTTAAAGAGGCCTTTTCGATATATCTACATTGTATTTTGAACTTATATCTATCAAACATGGAAGATGTATTTTTAGGATGATGTTTAATTCACAGAGCAAGCTTTTAATTCTTTAGTGGAATAGATTTCTCTTTCTGATCACATCTGGAAAACAGTAGAGCAAAAGAAGCAAGCAAATACTTTCTTCCTGACAATTCCCAAAATTACTTTGTATCAGAAATCTGTAGGAGTGTCATTCCATGTCCTGTTGGGGTAGTCAAGTCGTGATGGTCTCATGACAGGTTTGCCTGTAATCACGTACATTAAAATGTGGTAGAACAGAGGGCTACTGTTTACAGTAGTGACTTTTAGTGACTTGTAAAAAAAAGAAAGCAGCCCCAGAAAATCACCACTTGTTCACATACATGAAAAGTACTGCTCTTCAGAACAGACCACAATGTCTTTCTTTTTTTCTCATGTCTCTGCTGCATCAGATATTGCTTCATATTGTTATTTAGTGACAAAACAAAAGTTAAAAAAACACACACTCTGCCTCCATTGAGAAATCCTCCTGCTCTTAGTTATGTATTTTACTACATGATTAGAAGCAGGGGGGAAAAGTATTCTATTAGCACTGAAAATGCCATGCAAAAATACCACTTTATCCACTGCTTGCTTTGTAGCTGTCATGAAGATTTTCATTATGCCTATGGCCACTATATCATACTCTGATACAATTTTTAAAAACATGAAATTCCAGAAAAGATATCACCCAGTAAGGATGTTTTCTGGATGGCTATTCCACAGATCACCACTGAGCATTTAAGTACTGGAACTTGTACTGAAGACGGATTCTCATTTTTCTTTGTCAGTAACAAGTTCCGGTAAATCCACATAAATATCAGTTTAATTTTCAACTTGTATGCCAATATTATAGGATATGTAGAAGAACATTCTTTTGTTTCTATCCTGTGCATAATCTTTTTTACTGCAGCATCAACAATAAAAGAGAAACACCAGATGTTTTGTCATCCCAATGAAAATATGCAGATTTCTACCTACCAAGCATATAGGCATGATTATGGGCAGTTCTGCTTTAACTAGGTAGCTTGCCAATCATTTAATGATGTTTCCTTTTAGGAATAAACTGGAAAACTGTTTTCCAATTAATACACATTTTAAATGTAACTTTAAATTATTGCCACATTTTTGAATGTGTGTACCCAAGAACATGAATGAAATTTTGCTGTAGTTTTAAATGACCATACCAGTGCAGAGGATTTTACCAACATTTATGGTGGTATTTCTCATCTCTAAAATTTGGTTCTGTGTGTTTTGGATAAAGCTGTACATTTTGTATGCCACTGCATGGATGAATTCCCTGGCTCAGTATTCTGAAATAAAAAAATGTGTCATGTAGATGTTCAGCAAGTGTGCAGATTCACATTTATTGCACGTATTGCACTGGGGTAATAACCTGGATTTTTTATCATTCTTCTGCTAGATCAATTCCTTGTCTTCATCTTATACACATAAGCAAGAAAAGGAAAAGCTGATCATTCTCCAAGATTCTGGGGGAAAAACAGGTTCTCATCAAATACTCCTTCACAGCTCAGTTCTTTATAGTGATAGAACATATTTCAACAATCAGTGTTATTAAGAACACTGCCCAGTATCTCCAACAATAAAAGATTATTCAGAACAAGGTAAATTCTATCCACTTCAACAGGAATTTTTTAATGAAAAAACTGCAAGACTAGATTTTGACTACCATGTATTATCCACTCTCCTCCATTTGTATATCATGTTACCAAATAATACATAATCACATTCCTGTTTTGCTGCTTCTTCCACTTATCATACTCAGGACAGGCAGAAACATGTTTAAGACATAGATGGACAGAGATAAAGCAGGTCTGAGGATAATTTTAGAGAACATACTGTCTCCTGCTGGTTTCACATAATATCCTCGACTGTACTAACTTTTGCTAGTTGCCCAGGCATTCCCAAGAGTATGGCAATCAGAGGGGAGTTCTTGGCAGCACAAGTCTGCGGCTAAAATGCCAGGCTGAAGGGGAAGCGTGGGCCAGCACTGCAGGATGGTCACAGAACCTCAGTGTCCTGTTACTTCTGTACAATGCCCTCCATCTCCCATCATCAGGGACAGCTTTTCCACCCAGCTCCAATTAACTGATTTAAAACAATCTTCACTGATAAGTCCATATTGAATTTTAAAAGAAAAAAGTGCTTCAGTCTAGCTTCTTACATGGATGAATATGTTCTGGAACATTATAATTTCTTTAATGATCCAACAATAACTAAGTTATCTGGACTAAAATAATGCACCATTGTTTCAATTATATGTCATACCAAAATATATTTGTCAGTAGGTGGAAGAATTTATTAGAAATCACCTAAATACCGTATGCTACTATGTTACGTACTTTATTATATTACTAAGAGTTATGTTACAAATGGACAATGTTCTGCACTATGTTTACTTGTGCAAATGTGTTTTATAAACAATTTCACAATCCTCTCGCCGTGTCCTTTGTACATACTTTGCTAACAGCTATTGATTGACTGCTTAAAAGTAAATAGTGAAATTTAACTGAGCATGGGTTCCACAAGTGACATGCATCCTGTATCTATAAAAGCAAACATAAATAATGTTTCTTATTCAGTTTACTTAGCTGTACATCTTGTGATTATAATATGACAGATAAAAGATAGTAACATATAAGATGAAATCCTGCACTGGTATTTGGTTAATAATTTTCATTATAAACTTCACTGAAACAATTAACTAGTTGAAGAAATAGGAGTCAGAGAAGACCTGTTAGATTTATTCTAAGTTTCATATCAGCTCTATAACCTGGGAAAAGGAGGGAGAGGAGCTTTATGCCATCTGTTCAATTCCATCCCTAATCTGTGGGCTGCCTTATGGTTAACTTAAACGAAGTCAGCAGATACTGACTGACTTTCGTGGACCAGCTGTACTGGCCAGGATCTCTGGATCGCTCTTCACTCAAACTCTTGCAGCCTTACCATGTCAGGCAAGGTAGCAGAAGGCAGACATAAGTACATCCACTCCGCTGGAGCAGGAGACTGCTAAATCACCTGTTCAGGGGATTACAAATGGCGCCTAGGCTATGGACCTCACTGGTATGATTACTGAATCCATACTGTGCCAGAGTGTATTCCATACAGCATTAAAATAATACTCAGATAATTTATCCAGAACTAAGTAAGTCAGATAATGCACTTGTAGTTTGCTAGGACATATTTCTGCAATTGGAATGAATTCAGTTGCTCAAAGCAAAAAAAAAAAAAAAAAAAAAAAAAAAAAAAAAAAAAAAAAAAAAAAAGAAAGAAGGGGTGAAAATGCCAGCTGGAGTTCGGTTTGGTTGTGTTTCAGCATAACAGTCCTACATTTTAAATGACTTAAAGATTCTTTTACCCTATGCTTCTCTCTATTTTTTTCCAGATTTGTTCTCTCTTCACAAAGGAAGAAGCCATGTAACTATATGAAAAAATTCTACGACTAGCATGTTAGCTTTCCTGGCTGAATAACAGGTGCCATTTGCGTGCTTTGAAATACTTTCAAGATGTGACGAAGTTTAAAGGCTAGGCTTCAATGTGATGTTTAGTCGATTAAATAAATTAAAGACCTTGAAAAGGTCTCTTTGCACTTTACTGGGAAAAAAACGTGCTATTATAACAAGGCTGATGGCAAAACACAATTTTAAAATCTGCATTTTTAAAATATTCCAAAACCAAATACTAATTCCCATGATCAAGACCTGAATATATAGATTTAACTCTCTGTATTCAGTGAGAAGTTTATCTGTAAGCAGGCCCTTAAAATTACTATAGAGGCATTGAAAAGAAGATACAAATTTTTATTACCCATCTTAGCTGTTAAGCTTTGATATTTTAATTGCAAAGCCACTTTATTTCTCTTTAAAACTTCCCGAGTTGAACAAGTACCTAGGAATTCCACTGCTTTTCTGGAAAGCCTTAGAATAACAGGCTTTATTTTCAGTGTCATCATTAAATTGACCTCATACTTTTACACAAAACTGTGACATTAAATTGTGCAAGAGTGCACTCTGTCTTGGCTGCTTCTTTATCATTATAAGACCATACCTGACAGATCCAATATACAGCTGAGGCCCATAAGTGTTATTTTGTCACACCAATGCTAGATAACTTTACAAAAATTACATTCTTCAATTTAAACCACCCTCCCCCACACATATATGTGCGTGTGTGTGTATATATATATATATATATATATATATATAAAATTCTACTGTAGTATGATATGACACAGCTGAGCATTTTTTTTGATATTCATGAGTTATATGGCCAGACTGCACTTGTAAGAAAAGGATACTGTATTTCAGTCTTTACCACTTCAAGCTCCATTTTAATATTTAATCCACATAAATTCCTTTTCAGAGGTACTGGTCATGAACAAATACCATTAAAAGAGCAAGGTGAATGTTTTGTGAATTTGAAGACTGTCTTAATATAGTTTTCTTGTTATACACCAGTAAAATAACTAAGAATAGTTACAAAATGTGACAACTTCACTATTCTTTGAGGACTGCAGTGAGCGAGCATGTCTCAGATCAGTCTTTTTCATTTTATTTGGTGTGAGGTACTTCAGGATATTTCAAACATTTCTATAAATGTATTTATTGCCTATTTTGAAGGGTTTACTTTTCAAAACATTACCCTACCAAAAAATTTTAAAATTTCCTTTTGAACCTACTAATACATTGTTGAGAAGTTAATTTAATGCACATAGGAAACAAAAGGAGAAAAAGCAAATGTACTTTATATAACTTCAAATTACAGCTAGGCAAAGCTAGAATGAAGGAAAAGATGCGCCTTCAATATCCATTAAGATGAAACATCTGAATTTATGTGAGTTTCCTGTCTGATTACAATAACATACAAAATTAAATACATAAATATTAATTTTATGTATCACATAAGATGAAGACAATGAAAAAAATAATGTTTACATTTATGGTTGACTCATTAGTGTTTTATTATGTGAAACACTAGGAGGCATCAGTTGGGTAAAAAAAGGAGTTCTCTTGAAAAATGGTAAGAAATTAGCACTTAAGTTATCAGCTTGTAAGTTTCATACTTCCAAATGTTAAAGGCTGTATGTTATAACGAAATTATTCAAATAGCCAAAACTCTCTTCTCACTGATAAATGACATATTTAATAATATAAGGACAAGACTTAATTTCTTAATTATTTTCAAATCAGATTACTATGTTTACATACACAACATAAAGAACAGTTTTACAAGACATTACATTTTTAAAAATAACAGAATAAGATGACTTAATTGTTCTTCAGTATTGTAATTTTTGATAAATCTGCTTGTAAGCTGTTAATAGGGTGAGTACAGTGAATTTAGTATAGTGTTAGGCACTTTCTAGTGCATAGGCATTTTTTAAGTCCTAGGCACTTTTAAGAACTTTTAATTGCTGCTTACAGGGTATCATTTAGACAAAGATATTGTTTTTAAAAAATCCCTGAATACTAATTTACTACATTTTAATTATAGTTCCCAAAAGTGGTGTATTAAACAGTGTTTATAAAATTTGTGTAACAATGCTACAAGTGGCTCTACCTTTCACTAAAATGTCATGCAAAATCAGTAATGTCAAAACTGAGTTTTCCTTCCTTCAAATTCCACTTAACAATGACAAACAACAGAGTTATATTTGTCTCATAAAATAATCGATTAAAATTGAAGTGTGCCTTGCCATGCTGCAGCAATCAGCTTTTATCTCTGCCCAATCAAAATGACATGTGAACTGCCTAATCCTTCTTTTGTAAGGCACATTAGACTTTGTTGTCACTGTTGGTTTTGTGAATCACTTCTATAAGCTGGTCTGATTTCCTAAAGATGACAGATCCCAGTGAATAGACAAGCTCTCCTGCACTGCAGTCAGTCAATGAGACAGTGACATTAAAGTGGAGGACTGAAGACACCAGCTTTTAACCACCTGTCCACATGCAACATTGACCATCAGTTCTGAGAAAATGACCTTAAAGCCAGTCAGAGGACTCAAACAATTACTTTTAAAAATAGAAAATTAAGATACTCAATTTTTCAATTTTTAACTTGCACTATCAGTTGTGTTTCTTGGCCAGAGTTCTTCTAAGCCCATTTTGTTTCTGAAATAGGATACAAAATTGTATTTTAATCCTTTTCAAATACCAAAATTCTAACCTTACTCCTAAGCTTGAAGTTTTCTAGATGTTCAGAATTACATATATTAATTTTTTTGTATTTTATACCCAAGTCACTATAGAGTCTAATGAGGATGTAGCAAAATCTCCCTGCTGATATCATATAGCAAAATTTAAAAACTTAAAGTACATCACAAATATGACTGTTTTGGTTATTCTCCAATATGCTAAAACAAGTAAAATCCTTGAAAATATATAGCACCTTATGTCAGTTCTTCTTCATCATCAGTGTTTTCAAAAGAATACCAGTATAATGTACTTGATTTTTGGATGAATTATCATGCAATGTAGAACAATGATGTCAAACAGGTGAAAATGGACCATATGTATCAAAACCTAAATGCTTTTTCTTTCAAGCAGCTATCAGCAATTAATGACTTCTTGCTCAATGAGATGTACAAGTATCTTTAGCTGTGTCTGAAGATGAACTAAACTATTCTGGCGAACAACAAAATAACCTGTTATAGAGAAGTAAAATGAAAAGAAATTAAGTTGGCAAAAGTATTCGATTCACAACTTCTACTCAGTTCCTAAGTTTCTACATAATTATATTTATCTACTAAATGGTAAGTTATCAAAATATTTCATAGGCAAACTTCTGGGAAAAACTTCAGAAAGCTTTATTTCTCTTTGTCTTTAACATTTTAGGTGTTTTAAAAACCAGAACCATTTAAGAGAGGTATCTCTGGTTTTGAATATACATATTGCAGGTAGATGAACTGTTAAAAATACGTAAGAAAAAAGTGCTGATCCCATATTGGAAAAAAAATTACAGTAAGCAAGTATTTGTACGAATTTTCTTATGACGCTCCAAAACTAGCAGCTCAGGAATATAACTCTAAAAGACTTATCTCAGACACTATTCACCACTCAGTACAAATTTCTATAAGGCCCTTAAACTTAAGTTTCTTTTTTCTTGGTCAAGTAATCTAAAGAGGATACAGACATTACCTGATCCTTGCATTCTTTTATAGAACATCGAAAGTGACATTCTTTACATCTCTGTCCTGTAAGAGCTTTGGGACAGGCAAGAGGTTTACGTTTCCTTGAGGCCTGATCCTGTAAATCATTATCCCTGTGACTTGCTCATTTTCACACAAGTAGTCTTGGTGTTGCCAGTGGAACTAGTTGTGTAGCAACTGCTTACATGAAAGGTTTTCCTGTTCAGGTCCCAGAACTATCTCCTCATGCTAGCTATGTAGGGCATATTAGCAAAAATATATATGAACAGCAAGTTTTTAAAATGAAAGTGTGTGTATGACAAGGAACATAGACATCCTGAATTAAAGGCCATTGTCTTTAAGTTCTTCTTCAGGGAATTTTTCTATTACTTCCAAAAGAACTTAGGCATGAACAGAGATTTCAGTGTTAGGCTTAGTATGAATTATGCACTCATTGATATAGAAAGAATAATATAACAGGTAATTTAAGAAAACTGATAAAGTAAGAAAGTTTTGCAGGGTTTTTTTTTTTTTTTGTAAGGTACCTGAAATCAGGTAACAAAAATAGTTTACAAAATAACAAATCCCCAAAGTAGCCATATGCCCAATCATTTGAACTGGAAATCAGGATGTATGTGATACAGAGGTTAGTACTGGTTCACAGGTGGTAATATTTCCATGCCCTGCCAAGCCTGTAGGGATTAGTTATTATGCTCCATATAAACATCTTTACTCTTCAACCACAATAGCCATGAAAGTGCTAAAGAAAGAAATCTAGTCACAGTTGCATCTAATATAATTTATCATTCATCTTGTAGTTATTTGAAAGTAAAGATATTGACCCAGGGCATTTGCCATAAAGCTGATTGTCACATATGTGCTAGGAAAATTTTGTGTCCAGGCAATTCTTTTCTGATCACTAGTAAAATAATGGTGAAGTGCCTTTCTCTGCTTAATACTTTCATATCTTTAGTCTTAAACTGTGTATTACAGTACTTACTTAAGAATGCAGGTATGTGGTAATAATAACCATTACATACAATAAAGAAAATAGTACTTTTTACAAAACACAATGCCTAGGTACCCACAATGATCCATTAAGTTTTGTTTTGCAATGTGCTGCTTCGCTTTTTTTTTTTTTTCCCCCAAGAGGGGGAGATTTTTTTGTTTATCTGGTTGGTTTTGGGGTTGTTTCTTAGTTTGGGGGGGGCGGTGGTTTTTTTTTTTTTTTTTTTTTTTTTTTTTTTTTTTGAGAAAGGAAATCATTAATTTGTCTTTTTACTTGTTTTGTTTTTCAGACTGACAGAAGGTCACACTAAGTTTTATAGGAAACACTAAGTATTACAATTATGTAATGCACCAATAGTCTTATAAGTCTCTCATTTACATTAAAATTTATCTTAGCCTGCAACTATACTGTAACTACATCAGCCAGTTCTGTAAGGCTGATTAGCTCTACTCCTTTATGACAAAAAATGTAAAGATTACACAAAGTACTGTGGAAAGACCAAAGCATACTATTCCAAAAGAGGTTTGCAGCCCTTAACTTAAATTCCCACATCAATGCAAGGAGGCTTTCTATCTCAAATAGAAGTAATCAGATGAAAGATGCATAAAGTTAAACACTTACAAGCACGCACTACTTAAACTCAAGAACTGAAGAGCCTGTGATAAAACTAAGTTTAAGAGCATTTCACTCAAACAGGACTGTTTCCTCAGTCTGATAAATCAGAGTGCAAGCACTGCAAGGTCATAGCTTTTAGTGAACTATTTAAATCAAATAAGCTCACAACACTGCACAATATCAAGCACACAAATTATGAAAACTAACTTCATCAAAGTTCAAACACTTATGACGCTGATAGAGACAAGTCAGCAATAATTTACTGGACAGTGATTTAACCATGTTACTTGTCTAACAAGTTACTTTTAAGCAACTGCACAATCATACACTTAAAAAGTCTGCAAGCAACCTCAATCCCAGTCCGCATTAAATGACTGATACATTGTTCAAACGCAATAGGAAAGGTACCTAGGGCTTTTGTACCATGCCCACTATATTTTATTCCGATGTTTAATTTCATATGTACTTACATTATAAACATCTAGCTGTTTGGATGATCAGACTAGTCCTTCAGATATTTTCCTTTCATAGGAAAAAGAAAAAATCCCTTTACTTCTTCCAGCCTTAAATATTCACCACCTGGTTCAACATGCAGCCGCTGCCTTGAATCACACACACAACCTTCAAAGTCAATCCAATAAGCAGCCCGAAGATGCCTGGTGTATGTGCGTGTGTGTGTGTGTGTGTGTGTGTGTGCGCGCGCGCGCGCGTGTGCGCCTGTGTGCAGCGTGGAGGAGGAGAAAGTGGCTGAGCTGCTGGTCGGATTAAAAGTAACCGGACTCGTCCTGAGATCGTCCAGGAAGGAAGTGACAGCAGGCGAATGGGAAAAGGCGAACAGCTCACAGCCTTTGTAACATCGCGGAGGGGAAGGAGGAGGCTAGAAAGGGATTCAAACTACACGCCTGATGAGGTGTCCTTTTCTGCTTCGCTCTCTTCCTCCCTTTTCTTCTCCTTCTCCGTGTCTCTATTTCTCTCTCTCTCCCACAATCCCAAACGAATGACTCTCTCCTCCCGAGCTGGAGAAATAATCAGTTTCACTCTTGCAAAAAGAGGGCGGGATCAGATCTCTAAAGCGTTTTAATAAAACAAACATAGAGCAGCAGCAGCGGCAGCAGCTCCTTGCCCCTCTAGTCTAAACTAGATTGATAAATTGCTCCACTACACTACTTTAATTATGTATATGGTATGCAGAATAAATCACCGAGCATCAGCACCTCAATCAAGCACTTTTTAAATGATAATTGCATCTTGGGTGAATCAATCTTTCCATTCCTGACATTTTGCTAATTTTAGTTCTACAGTGGGGGTAATGGCATATGCCACGCGCAAACCTAATGACAATCCTTTATTATACCGAGCGACGACAAGGCGGCGAGCCGGTGCGTGTTTTGCCCCTCCTGGCAAGGCGCCGCAGTGTGCGGGGGGCGGGCGGGGGGGCCGCGGGGCCGGGGGGGCCTGCGGGGC
>JAWWEU010000091.1:563528-582309 GCA_035583155.1 Acropternis orthonyx
GGTAATTGAAATAGAAAGATGTAATTTGCATCAATGTGTCTTCTCACAGAGTTAAAAAAAGAGTCACCAACATAGGTTTGCCAGGATTGGTAGCAGCATACCTAGATACTCCATTTTCTCTACTTGAAAACTATGCAACAAACTCAAACAACTTTAAGGAAAAAAAAATCAAGAGTGTGTACTTTGGTACAATATGCTGTTTAAAAGGATCAAAATGTTCCTTCTGGAAAAGATGATGAGAAAAAGTGTGGGTCAGGAGCTCTTTGTAAGATAAACAAGGTTCCTATTTACTTATTTGTATAAACAACCACTCACCAAGCTGTATGTCTCTGCAGGGGCACCCTTTCAGATAGAAACATGGACCTTATTGGCATCATCCTGTATCCATGGAAACATATTAAGTACCTCTCTCTCAATATGTACTTCTCTTTTTCAGGGTTTAAGAGCTAAGTACCAAATAAGTAACTGTTTTTATTATTTCCTTTGTGGAAGCTTGGTTCTTGGGGTTCATATCTGTCATAATAAATGTCTTGTACTTTCATCATATTTGATAAAATCAGCCTCCTATCAATTCTTATTCTGAGAATGAAATTAATGTTCTGAAAGCCCTAATGAATTAAATTCTGAAGCTTTTCATTATCCATTAATGTTTGAAAAACAATGATCATAATTTACATTATCATCAGTCTTAGTTGCTGTTCTAATTGCATTAAAGTAGGCTGGTTTTCTGTATTTCTGAAAAAGAAATAGAAAAAATTAATAAGAAAATAGACTATTTCCTCCTGGCAACAGCCATACCCACTGTTTAGTGGGTCACAGAAGTTAAGAGTTTAACAGTTGTCTTGAAACTGAACGAAAAGACTGAAAATAAAGGACATGCTTTTACACAGAAATAAGCAAAATGTAAAATAATAATTTTCCTACTAAGATGTGTGCCCCACAACTTACTTAAAATATCAAGGCATAGAGCTAAGAGAAATAAGGAATTTTATGTCTCTGTATTTCCATGCAGAGAAAGAAACATAGGCATGAACTGCACTTGTTTCAAAAACTGTCATTCTAAACAAGATCCTTTGCAGACCAAATGTAGTTATTTCAATATTGCCTTGGCTCAAATTCAAAACTCTCTTGGAATTCCACCTATTAATTGGTTCAACTGATGCACACTTTTAATGTATTTTGATTTAAAAAGTATGAAAAGTAGTTACTGCTATCCATTAGTTAACATCCTCCATGTGTTTTTTGAAAATCCTGTCTTAACTTTTTTTATGGAAAGCATTTTCTTCAGCTGAGCCAGACTGTAACAGTAAAATACCTTGCTAATTACAACTGCTATCAGAAAAACACATTTCTGTCTGGAAAGATCCAGTAGTTCTCACTGAAATCCAACTGGTTTAGAGTCTTGGTTTGCTAAGTTTGTATCGCTGCATATTATTTTCATTTACCACTGTTACTGTTTTTATTTGCCACGCTGTCTCCACAGTGCAGTCCCTGCTGAGTGCAGATGGCACAAATGATCTCTCCACTGATTAGGCTGGAACAGTCTTTGTATAGAAACTCTGTAAAACTTTGCTATATGATAAAAGTTGTTCCTTTTCACATGCCAAATTCTCCATACCAGGTTTATTCTTTTATTTATGTATATGTGTTTACAGATGTGTAAAGGTTTTATTTAAAGAAGGAGGATTTTGGTGTGGGCCAGTTGTAACTGCCTGACTGCCTGTGAAGTGCTCAGTGAGTAATCTGCCTGTGGGCTGGCCCGTTTGCTCTGCAGATTGCCACATGAGACATAGGATTGTGATGGCTCTCAAGAACTTTTACTGGGAGCCAACTAAGCATATCAGAGAGGTGAAAGTTTCAGCCTTCAGAGAAGGATGCAGCACACATGACAATTTTCTCATTTCCCTTTCATCATGTGCCTGACCTTGCTAACAAGGTTGCTGGGTACTAACTGGGGAAGTAGAAAGAGCGTAGTCTCAGCTCAGCCCTCTGTGCGTTCAGCCCAGTGTGGACAAGGAAGCTCTGACCTTGCTTATCATCCTGAACAAATAAAATTTCAGTTACGTACTTGAATGGCGGGATTGCTCAGGTGCACTGCAAAATATGGTGAGGACTGGGCCTGACCCTACTACACTGAAATGGGGAAAGCATGACCTGTTGCCTCTGTGTAACTGGAAAAAATTCAATTCTTCCTAGCCACAGCTCAGAGAAAGAAAAAGATGAGGAAAATTGGTCGTGGTATCACTTGGGCACATAAATCTAAGTAATATGTTCTCAGCTTTATGATTTTTAGCTTTTTAATCCAAGATGTCTTTTTTTCCCTAGCATTTGTTAAAGAATCACTTCCAAAATGCTAGAAAGTCAGCCTGAGCATATTGCAGATAAAATCTGTCTCCCTTCTCCATCACGTAAAATAGAGATACAACATTTGGCCTATATTCAGTTTTTCAGGTGCTAAAAAGCTATGACAAAACTGCACAGATCGCATGATAATGGGCATATTATACAACTCTAGATCATCATATGCCTAACTTATTATTACTATTTTAGTTTTTCACAGATCACTTTTCTAGCACCATCAACTTAGATGTACTTTGGAAAAATAAAGGCTCATTGAATGCTTTTTTGAATTTATAGGTCAAATACAAATAAATGAGAAAAAAAGAATTTCCCAAGAAAACAGTTGGGAATATGGCAAAGGACTAGGTAGCACTGCTGTGAAAACAAGAGTGATCTGAGTTGTGTGAAGGTTTTTAAGTATCATCAGCAGACTACAATGTAGACAAGGAATTCTCCAAGAAGCACCTCGTTATTCTGGAGTCATCAGAGCAAAAGCAGGCCTTAAATTTGACCCCTCCATTCTTGAAACCTACGCAGTTGAACAGAACTGAAAGAAATCTGACTGACTAAAAAGCAGCTACATTTGAGGAACTTGTACACAACAGTGGCTGAAATTTGGGCTTGAAAATGAGTGGAAATGCTGAAAATGAAGAATCTGCTTCCACTGGTAGGAGCAGAGATTTGCCAGGAGGGAAGTACACAGTCGTAATAGCAAGGCAATGGAGTGTGAGGCTCCCTGGTCATAAGTTTACTCAAATAGGTTCAATACAGCACTAAATATACGTGTGTGAAATTGCACGTGGCCCTCCTATATCACTGTGCGGAGTTTGAAAGCAGAAAGTACGTAAATATACATTTGGCAAATGGGAGGGAGTGCAATGTTATATAAGTTTTTCTAAGACAGAAGAGGATCTGAGATTTCTTTTCCTGAAGAAAGAGTAAATTGAAAGGTATACAGACAGTAGAGGTTTTGTAGGAAAAGGATGAGTTTAGCTGCAGCTTTCTGAACCATTTTGTGAAAGGTGCAGGGAGGGTTAAGGTAGATAAGGTGAGCTGTCTGTCCACTTAAGTGCCTGTTAGCACTGGTAGGGACCAAATATTCAAAGTGGGAGAATTTTAGGAAAAAAGTTGCACAATAACCTTTCAGAAATATGTACGTCCATAAGCTAAGAAAAAGAATGGAGTAAATACAGAGGGAGAGAGGAGGTAGTGAAAGAGACAGAGGGAAGAGATAGTGTTTAAGTAAGAATAATTCTGTTTGTGGCAGAGGCTGTTTGTAGGCAGGGGCAGATGCATTTCTGTAGCACAGTCAGGTTTGGCATAAATGTATCTAAAGGAAGGGGAAAAGATAATCACAGAATCATAGAATTCCAAGTTGGAAGGGACCTCAGGGATCATCTGGCCCAACCTTTCTTAGGACAAAATCATGTCTATGAGGGTAGTGGAAAAAGAAAACTTTGGAACACGTTTCTCTACTATTCCATTTTTATATGTCCTAAATTGAAAGCAACATTTCAGAAAGGAAAATTAAAAGCACTGAAGGGGAAGGGTAGACTGAATTGTGAATGAGAGAGAAGAATCTGACCTTGCAGTGAGTTACTGGTTCTACTGAAATGCTGTACCTGAGAGAGCTGTATACATACCTAGGCAAATACTGTGAATGCCCCTGCTTAAAAGATTTAAAACAAACTGTGGTGAGAAGTTACTAATGCAGGCAGAGGAAGCCCTTTCTGACATGTGTAGGAATACTGGGTAGACAATGTGCTTGTGTGATTCAATATGCAAAGCATACAGAGGCAATAAGGGATGAGATGACCTCGTAGGACCCCAAACTTGGCATCTCATGCAGAGGAGCCTCTGTGCAGCTCTGTGTAGGTTGTAGCACTGCCTCAGCTACACCAGGTTCACATACAGGTGTTAGGTAACACACTGATGCCGTAACAAATCTTGTTCCAGGAACTGCAAACACCTAATTCACAATAAACCTGTCTTATTAGTCTCTCAGAGTGAAAATAAAAAACCATGAACCAGTTCTGCGATAGATGTGACTGCATCTATACCACTGGAGTGAAAACAATGTGAGCAGCTGCAGTCTGGGGAACTCAGGTATGTATATGCCATTAATTTAAATGTGCTTCAGGATTCTGTCAGCAGAGGAAAGAGAAAAGAGCTTCCCCAGGAATGTTTACTGCAGAACAGTTACACTGATTATAAGTTACTTTAAAGTAATAAATTAATAGTGACCTTCTGTGCCAAAGTATGATTTGTTATAGACTGATCTGTTGTTTTGTATGACTGTTTTACATAGTCATTGCCAGTGTAGTTGCCCAAGAATTGAAATATAAATATGATAGGGAGTGATTCATAGACAGCAAACTGAAAGCCTCAAAATGTTACAAGCTTTTAGAACTAAAACATTTCAGTGCAAACCAGCAATATTGTCAAATTAATTATTTGAAAAGGAGTATTTATAATAAACATTGGAAAAGATCAGTAGAATAAAGGGTTTCACTAAACATTCCCAGTTTCATGTAAAAAGGATTCAAACAATTTTTCATATTTTGCTGTTGTCTCCCAAACTCATGCAAGCTTCAGTTTTAAAAATTTGTTCTGTTCAACAGATAAAAGACTTATTTTGCATTTGTCCTGGTGACTACAAAAGTTGCTTACTAAAAAAACCAGTAAATGAGTGTCCTTCTTGTTTAGGGCTTTCATACTACATTAATAGTTGATTGGAAAACTGTTATTTTAGGTGGTTTTGGTACCACAGCCATACACATGGTTGCCTAACATTTCTCATTGAGATTTTTCATTGTTTGTGAGTGGTCAAATTTCAACCATTAAAATTCAAGATTTAGTTAATTTTTCTCCCTTTGGGGTATGTGCCCTATGCTGGATTTTCTATAATAATTCATCAGCAACTTGAACAGGAGGAGTGGTATTCTAGATTTTGTCTGTTCAGAAAACATGTAAAGTTGTTTCACTGGGAATTGCTAACACCTACAGATTTTAGAACAATTGAAGAAATTCAGGGATAGTCTTGGGAACGTACCTGCTGCCTGCTCAAATAGTGTGTCTGCCAAGAAGTTTGCCAGAGGAATACCAGGTTGTGTATGCTTGTATGAGACTTCAGTTGGAAATCTGGCACCAAAGAGGGGAAGTGATCAAAAGCTGTTGTCATGCCTATCTGCACAGAGCCAGCTTGCTTAGAGCTGCATGGTAACTAATTCTGATATTTGTGATATTTTAAGCACTGGACTTAATACTATTGCAGAATCTGAGTGTTACTGATGTGCACAACAAACTGTGTAGGCCTTGCATTGTGTATGGACAGGTGTGCCGGCTGCTGTCTGCTCCTTACCTGCTTGGTCACAATTTTTAGTACAATAGAATGAATATACAGGTTGTTCTTTCTCCCTTTACTTCTTTTTCCTGTTCCTTGAAATGATACAGGGAGCTAACCTCACCTTGACTTACTCTTTGTCCCACCTTCCCACTCTTAGCATGGTGGTAAGTGCTGTCCAACATTCCAAAGCAGCAGACAGAAAAATTTCTAGTAGAATTCAGATATTCCAAAGAATTGAGTTGCAGTAGCCACTTGTATGTACAAAAATATAATTCTAATCCTCTCTTGGTTTTGGCATTGATGTACCATATTCATTGAGACTGAAGAAAAACTGCTGCCTCTAAGAGCCACTTGTTTGGATTTGAACAATTATCCAAAATCAGATTATAATAAATGGCAGTTCTTAGGAATTTTGATTAACCTCTAAATAAGTGTTAACTAAGTGTTAACTAAGTGTTACTTTGGAAAAACCCTGTCAAATACATTAGTGATAAGTTGTGAATTAGTAGTAATTGCAGACATAGCACTATAGATAACGTAGTTAATTGATAGCACTCTCTCAGACATGTATAGCACATCAGCTGCCATGAAGCTGGAGTGATTATAATAGTATTTGCAACAGTTGAAATAAATCAGATAAGATGCATAAAATGGAACTTATGGTGCTTACTGTGATTATCTTACTTGGTCATTTAGTGACTTCACTTTGGGTGAATATTGCTTGGCCAGTAACTCTTTCAGCTTTTTGATGAGCTGCTCTAACTAGATTTTAAAGGAGTGTCATATGGTCCAGGTGAAGACTGGACAATTACAATTAGTCCAGACAGTCTGCACAGGGTGGAATAGTCAGACAGGTCCAGCGGTCACCATGAGAGCACAGTCAAGAACAGCAGGAGGTGGATCAGGGACAGGGCTTGAGATGAGGCTACAGGTGAGAGGGCAAAGATGGGACTGGTGACAGAGCAGGGGGCTGGACAGGAGACAGCTACGCACAGAAAATTCTAGTCCATCCAGAGTCTATTACACTTAAAACATAGTTTCAACTAATTAAGGCCCTGGACTGAACTTAAAGGGAGTTCTGGGGTCTGGGGACATGGGTGATGGGGAGACTTGTCAGGGTACTACATCCTGTCAGGGCAATCAGAGCCTTGACAGCTTCTTCCTTTCTCTTTGCTGTATCAATGCTTGCAGAAATAGGATTCACTAAATGCATCTGCCTAACTCACCTTTCCTCATGGTAGTCCTAAGGAATTATATGTTTTGGATGAGTTCAAGTTGAGACTACAAATGGAAGTGGAAAACATGTCCTCATTTTGCAGGTGTGTTCACAGAAAAGCAGTATAGATCATACATGCAGACTCCAGAGAACCTGGCTTCAGTTGTGGGGTTTGTTTGTTTGTTTGTTTGGGGTTTTTTTTGAGGGTAGAAGGACATATACTTGATGAAGAGTTCTCAGTTCATCTTGTTTCAAACATGGGTCCAACACTCATCAACAAATTTAGAGAAAATACAATGTGTGTTGATGAAACAGCTGCATATCTCCATTGGGCTACAGGGAGCTTTCTTCAACAAGATGAAGATATCAGCAGAATGAACTGGGGCACATGTAGAGAACAACTGCATCAACCATTTCATCATCTCCTAGCACAAGTCCAGGTGAAAGTGTTAATTTTAGGGAAAATATTTTTTGTCCTAGTGTAGATAAAACAACAGTTGAATGACAAAAAGGAACAAATAAAACAGCAGGGGTGTGTGTTTCTGATGGCATCGATGGTGGAAAGAGAGTGCCACTTCCCAGGACAGAGCATCCAAAAAGTGACTGTTCACATGGGAAGCTTCTATACCTGCAGCTGATCTTCCCATATGCAGAGAGTGGTGTAATTACATTGTCAGAGAAATCCAAATTTTTCGTGACCTGGTGTCTCAGTTTAAAAGAAAACTAAGATGTCTATCTAGACTAGAAAGGAGGCCTTTTCCAAAAGCCACCACAAGATTTGAAATAAAGAGACTTTAATCAGAAAATGTATAGAAAAGAATAACAGTTCTTTCCTACAGAGATATGTGTATATGTATATATAACCGAAAAACCAGAGCAGAACAAACAGCAACACTGTAACCAAAATCTTTCAAACAGATCAAGACCTATCTGTGCCCCTCGGTGTGGTTGTATTTAGAGACAACCGAAGGCGATACCGCACCTCGGGGGCAGCGGCTGCGAAAGTCACTCCCGAACTCCGGCGAGGCACAGGCGGCGGCCAGGGAGAGGTGCTGCTTCCGAAAAACTCGTGTGGGGTGGTGGCCACCAGGATGTGATGAAACCTTTCCTGTGTGCACTGTAAAAACGCTCCCCTCGTTCTTTGTCCGAAAGCACTGAGGGGGTGGGGGGTCCGCAACTCCTCAGCAGGTGCCGTCAGCCTTCAGGAGCTCTGCAGCAAATGCGGGCAGTGACGCTGCTGTCTCTCCGAAGAACAGCACGCGGCTAGCGGAGTTGGGGGGCCCCGCCAAGGGAGCTCCACCCAAGTGCTCCCCCCGTCCAGCAAACGGTGGCTGGCACCCACACAGCAGCCGGAGGAGAGAAGTGTGGCAAAAAACACGGCAAAACCTCTCTTCCCTCCTGCCCCACAGCCCCCAATCCCCCCCCAGCCGCTAAATTGGAATGCAAAGCTATCAGCCATCCTTTTGTTAGCTGGTTCTGGGAGCAGGTAGTGGGGGCTGGGATCCAGCTCCCAAACCTCTGTGTTGGTAAGGGAGAGAAAAACATTCCATGAAAGATTTTGAAACTACAACATTAATTTATTATCTTTATTTTTAGGCTTAGATAAGAAAGCACACTTCTTTTTCCCATGTGTGCCCTTACTTTTTTTCCTGTACTCATTTTCAGTAGCTTTTTAAAGATCTAAAAATTAAATGAAGAAGTAATTTTTAAGAACTGGGTTCTATGTCCTCAGTGCATTTTTAATTATTAACCTGCTCTATCAGCCTTTTAATGTATATCAGTCTTTCTAGAGCACTGCTAGATCATATAATCACAGAATTACAGAATGGTTAGGGTGGGAAGTGACCTCAAAGGTCATCTAATTCCAACACCCCTCCCATGAGCAGGGACACCTTCCACTAGACCAGGTTGCTCCAAATCTCATACAAGCTGGTCTTGAACACTTCCAATATAACTCAATACACTACTGATGCAAAATACTATTTCTGTAAAAAGGAGAAAGTAAAAACATCAGTTATTGCATTTTTTTTTTAACATAGACTGGGGACATATCCATCCAATTGCTTTAATGTTTCTAACTATGCACTCAAAACACATGAACAATAGGGCAGGATATGCTAATGATTACTGACGTCATACATCATAAAAGCTTAAAGGTTTGAATGAGTAAATATTTCTGTTTCCTACGTCACAGCTGAACTGAAGCTTCAAATGAGCTGAGAGTAGTTAGAGCTGAAGGCATCTGATGGATGCCTAACTCACTAGGGTTTGAATGAAAACAGCAAAACTTCCCTTCATCAGTAACAAAGAAAGAGACACCATCACTGAAGTATATGAGAGAAAAAGAGGGGGTAGATGGCGCCACATACAGCCCTGGAATAACTAAAAAATTTTTTTTAAAAAGGCAGGACTTCCAGATTACTTAATAGAAAGAAAAAGGGTAAACTAAGTTGAATTGAGCACATGTGGCAGGAAGAAACTATTTCTTTGTTCTTTATCTTTGCTGTTTTAGAAACATTAAATTACCTGAGAAAAAGTTCTTCAGGCTTCAAGCTCTAACTCTTCAAGCAGCAACAAAAAAACTGTCAGATGATGGAAAATCAATAATAAATAAATAGAACCAGGTGCATGTTACTCTTATAGATCTTAACCTGACAGCAGCAAGAAGGGGAACAATTAGATGGAATTTTTTGTTTATGGTCCCATTAATAAAGTAGCTTCAGAGGAAAGGCTGAATATGAATGCCATAACTTACATTTTTATAAAATCTCTGACTTCACATTGCACTAAACACTACTTTGGTATTTACTAAAATACAAAAATAATATTCCTTTGGCTCAAAAAAATCCCCCTCCCCCCCAACAAAAACAAATAACCAAAACAAACAAACAAAAAACCCCACAAAACCAAACTATTTATTTCAGGGAATTATTGTGGATTCTTTTTACCCAATATAATCAAATTCTATGCAACGTTGTTTTTTTTTCTTCTCTCTGAATGCCATGCATAGAGATTGAAATATGCTTTCATTGTACAGCAGCTGTATCAGCTCTTTGTACTTTTTCTTTTGGTCTACTGTTTCTTCATTTGAGGGTTGTAAGTAGAAGCACAAATGAAGAAGTAAACAGAGTTCAATATCTCACATTCTTCTTCACAAAGAAAGGAGCTGCTCTATTTAACTCTTCTGTTCCTAGAAACTGTTTTGGGAGACACACACCTCTGAAAATTGCTTCCACGGCTTTTCAGCAGAGGGACCACGCCTAAATTTAAACACTTGTTTCAAGGAACACAGTACTATCTCTGGATAATCCTTTGTTGATGGAGACTAAACACACAGTGGAATTATCAATGTCACAATGGAATTACACTTTCACTGTTTTATGCACTGCACCTCAGCATGCGTTTAGTGTGGCAGAATACCTGTCCCAAATCTGTAAACTGAGTGCATGCTGATGGGATATGTACCTCAACGACAGCTGAGCCTCTACTCATACTTCTTATACCTTTAGGCTACAACATTTAATGTAAAATACTTTAACTACCTAGTTTTTTATGCTTTCAAAAATCTTCTCTTACCATGTTATCTTGCACAGAAATTATGGCAATATAATTACAATTACACTAACTCTGAAACAACAAAGGGAAAGGAAGCAATTTTGCCATCTCTTGAATAGTAGATAGACAAGTGTTAAAGAAAAAAACAAGACAATGATCAGATGTTAAGCTGCTGAAGTACATAAGAAAGTGTGAAACACTTTCCTAGAAGAGGAAGTTGTGTGTCTAAATGGAAAGTTGGGCAGGAAGTTATACAGAGAGATAATTTAAAGGCTGCACTACTTGTTTGTTTCATGGTATTGGGCCTTCGATACTAAAAAAAGATGGCTAAGACTCTGAAAACTCTAAAAGAGAAGGGAGAGAAGGGATACTGGATGAAATTAAAAGAATTTTGGTAGTACTATCACACCTACCATTTTTGTTTCCATTATTATTAATATTATTAAACTACTAGTTTAACTACTAGTGCTAGTTCAATCTATTTAATCTTAAATTATCCTACCTGATTAATTTCATGTGTTTCTTAGCTTACTTAAGATTGCTTTGACTATTGCTATGAAGAACAGCCTTCTCCTTTCAAACAGCTGGAGAGAAAGTGCCAATTCCATCACTGACACAACTCCAGTAAGTCAAATAACAATATTGGGGGGTAAAAAAAGGGACAAATCTGTGGAATAATTGAGTCCACATCTTGAGTATTATGGTAAATTCTGGTCTCCACCACTCAAGAAAGACAAGGAGCTACTGGATTGGGTCCAGTGGAGGGCCAGAAAGATGATAAGGGGTCTGGAGCATCTCTCTTGTGAGGAGACATTTTGGGAGCTAGGCCTGTTTAGTCTGGAGAAGAGATGACTGGAGAGGAGATCTCATCAATGCATATAAATATCTCAAATGCTTGTGTCAAGGGAATGCTGCCAGACATTTTTCAGTGGTGCCCAGGGATGGGATGAGGAGCAATGGCCATGAACTAAAATACAAGAAATGCCACTTTAGCATGAGGAAGAACTTCCTTACACTGAGAGTGGCAGAGCACTGGAACAGAGTGCCTAGGGAGGTTGTAGAGTCTCCCTCTCTGGAAATATTCAAAATCCACTTGTGAACTTGCCTTGGCACAGGAGTTGAACTAGGTGTTCTCCAGAGGCTGCTTCCAATTCTAACTATTCTGCAATTTTGTGATATTTTGGTTCAAAAATGTTTGGGATTTTTTTTTTTTTTTTTGTGTGTGTGGTTTGTTGTTTTTTTTTTTTTTCCCTCCAGAGCAGCCAAGGGCAGGATTTGGAAAATTAAAAGAAGTCTGGTGTGGGTAACTCACATGTTAAGCGAACCACAGGAACAGCAGTGTGGTGGAAATCACATTCTGAGACAGACTCTTAATCACTCAGATATTCTGAATTACTTTTCAAAAGGAAGTGGTTATTTCTGTATGGGAGGAAAGGATATCAACTGTCGCGTGACACTTCACCATATTTGTATTCAGGGCTCTAATGAAATCCCTTATGGTTGCCAAAAAAAAAAAAATGCATTAAGTACTTAACACATTTCTCAGAATTGCTATTGCAGGAGTGGGAGAACGGAAATTTTTACCTTATCTTAGTTCTCTTGCAACAAAAAATGATGTCTTCCCTTGTTTATCTGGCACTAGCCCTCATAGTGAGAAAATTCTGGCTTTAAAGAAGTTACAGACTCTTCTGATGAAACATGATTCCTCCCCCTAACCCATTTGCTTAAATAAACACAGGATCAATGAAAAGAGCAATGGGACATAGTTTATGTTGTTTTGTTGAACCTCCAGCCTGGAGGGTTTCAAATGTTAGAACTCACAGCTTCCATATGGAGGACTTGCTGAATTCTCTCTTGCACATAAACCTGGAGAAGAAAAGTCAGGCATTCATTCTCTACCATTTAGAAAGACAGTGGACTCTGGAGAAAGACCATAGTAAGCTAACATTATTAATAGAATTTTGTATGATACATACATCTTTCTTTAACCTCAAAGTCAAATGTCAAACCAGCCATTTATTATTGGTCTTGTGAGATTGCATTTTCATACCTGACTTCTGGCAAGAGCAGGTAGTAACTCAGTGCTTGCCCACTCTCAAGTCACACAAAAGGAGTTAAGATCTCTGTACATTATCTGTGTGGTAGGAAGGAGTGCACCCTCAATTTGCTGTTGATACCACACTGGGAGGGATGGCTGATATTGGGGACAGTGGCTGATACATTCTATAATTCAGAGGGATGGAGAAATGGGCTTAGATTGTGTAGTTCAAAAAAGGTAAAATTCTGCACCTGGGAACAAAGACCCCAGGAACCAGTAGGTACTGGGAGACACCCAGCTGGAAAACAGCTCTGCAGTAAAAGACATACAGGTCCCATCGGACTAGAAGTTGACTATCAGTGATGCTGTCAAAGCAAGCACCCAAAAGTCATAAGATGACAGAATAGAGAATAATGTTCCAACATATGAAGTTGGTTATTAAATACTTTGTACATTTTTTTCCCTGTTCTTTCTAGGATCTTACATATAAAAATTCAATTTGAGCATTTTGCCCCAATTTGTAAAATCTGACAATAACATTTGGAACAAGTAAAACTTTTAAATTATTAATTATAAATATATAGCTCAGAATACATGAAATTGTAGAATTAGTCTTACAAACAGAATTAACATAACCTCCTTTAATACTACAGGGCTTGTTGATATTTTATTCCCTTGACAGCTTTTCCCCCTTCAGGTTAATCTCCCAAAAGCCAGAGAAATGAGTTCTCTCTGTATTACACTAGAAGCATTAGGTTTTCCCTTGCATTTGTTAAAAGCTGGGTATATTTCACTCAGAAGGGCTAGATTTGCTCTTTGAAGGAACTGATACTTCAACACTGTAAAACAAAACTCAAGGTTAAAAGACATACTTAGGAAAATAAATGTTATCCAAATAATAAAGAACTTCACGAGAGAAGAGAGAACCTTTATTTCTGCTTCCTTTTTGCTTTTCCTTTAAAGAGCAATGAGACAGACCAAAGCAAACTCCTGAAAAACCACAAATTGAAAGAAAAATCACCATCTTGTTTGATTAGCAAACAAAGAGTTATTTTAAAAAGTATGTGTGTGAACAAACTTCTCCCTTTTCTATAGTACTAGTTCTTATGGGACAAGTGGAACACTAAAAAATGACAATATACCAGTACTGTAGTAATTGTAAAATATAAACAAATAAACATGTAAAAGCTACAGTCTTTCACCTCCAAATGTTAAACCTTTACAGTTACCTTTAAAACTGAGTGGGAGAAAATGCAAAGAACACCAATTTTCTCATCAGTGAGACACAGTTGCATTCTTCTTGAAGATAAGCATAACAAAAGAGAGTTACTGAGGTTTTCAGTGTTCACTGGCACAGTAGCTGATAAATGAACTCTATGCAGAACACCGTGAAGGCTTTGGGTTTTTTTCTGAGAATTACAAAGCTGATTTAAGAACATTCCCAAATAAAGGAATGAGTTAATACAGTGGCTTTAGCCATGGCTTTCTCTAAAACTACAGATGGACTGTGTGGGATATGGTTCTGTCAGAAAAATGACAATCAGCTGGGAAAAAAAATCTTAAAACAAATAAAGTACACAAGTCTCTGCTAGTTTTTACTATGAGCCCACCCACCTTCTAAACATGAGAGCTTCATGTAACTTCCACTTTTTACTCAAATGAGACAGCTATATTGAAGTATAGCCAAGTATACACATATATATAAAGTGTGTATATGCATATACACATATATATGAAGTATGGTATGGCCAAGATCTAAAGAGGAACAAATACACTTTTCCTTTGGTGGAGTGTGATTTTGCCTGAGTGAGAATGCTTAAAACTAAATTTCATGTGTCTGTTATATATTAAATAATTGCAGTAACATTTATTAATTTTGTAAAAATTATTCCCACTTTTCACACTGATAAAACATGCAGTACTATTTTTTTTTATAAAACCAGAATTAAGTTTTAATTGCCAAAATCAGGAAAGCAATTTGACATTAGTCATCCAAGATATATAATATTAGCAGCATATAGACTTAAAACAGTTTATCTAGTCTCCTTTTAGTCTTCCTCAGTTATCTCCTTTTTGTGCACTTTCTCATCTGTGTTCCAAAAGTAGTGACAGCTATTCAAATAACCATAGGTATTCAAGACTTCTTACATAATGGTTTAAGGGAACCTAACCTGCCCTTAGATGTACATTTCAGTGGACTTCAGCATTGTGTTTCACTGCACAGGATTTGGATGTTTCACATAAACTGGGGGGGGTTTGCCCCTTTTTTAGGGGGGGGGGGGAACTTTTTTTTTTTAATTTTTTTTTTTGGTAGTAGTTCAGATATACCTCTGTCCAGTAAGTGTTTACAGATGTGTAGGTGCTTGCACTTTTTGGAGAAAAGCCTGCCATATGGTAGTTCAGATGGAACATTTGTGCACTTTTTCTTTCAGACAGCATTTTGGATTATTTCAGTTCCTGCTCTCACAACTGTCTCTTCCTTTGTATCAATGTAAATGTCAGCCAATTTGACATGTGTGGAGAAATATTCATGGCATACTACCAAGCAGTTTGTATTCTCTGAATAAGAGACAAGCTGATCTTCACTCAAAGGAAAAAAAAAAGCATAATTATACATTCGGAGGGCATTAGCAATTGTGTAACACATCCTCTGTAACTGTGAGTCAAATTATATGTGGTTTTCACTACAGCAGACAGAGAAGCCTGTAGTGGATCATACCCCATTCGATCACACATTTTGAAACACATTATGTCAGGGTGAGGTTATAATGCCATTTTTATCTATACTGACTGGAAATCTGAAAAGGTTGAAATGTTTCTTAAAATACAGAGAGGCTTTGACATTTGGCTTTGCTCCAAGTCAGAAGGAAAAATCTATCTCTTTCAAATTCTCTCAGAAGAAAAATGCAATGGACTGATCAAACCTCTTCATTCTGACAACATATTGTATTTGCTATGCAATAGGAAAATCAAAACAGAACCAAACTATTTCAAATGAACACAAACATTTCTTTCCAAAAGCAACAGAATCATGAACAGACAAAACCAGGAAGAGACAATACCCATCCTTGGTTCCAAAGCTTAGAGCTTTAAGCTCCCAGAAGCTTTTTAAATGATTCAGTATTGATAATTTTGTGTAACTCTGATGTTCTACTGAAATGACTCTTCTAAATTGAATGGTCTGTACTGGAACACAGTTAGCAGCCTTTATTCCTTATCTTATCTAATTAGGTTATAAGGAATGACACATCCCAATTGGATCTCTTAGATGATCATACTTCATCCTCCATTTCTAGGAGTGGAGTGAATCAGTTCTAGAAAAGAGAGATTGCTTAGAATAGATAAAAAATTTACATCTTAAAAATGAGACAGTCTAGAAACTTGCTTAAATGGAAACATATGTTGTTTAATCCCACATCAAGTATAGGATTTTAGTGAACTGTTTCCTCATAGCTAATTTGCCATCATCCTACATGAATTTTTTATACACATTACTATGCCTTTTATTTTTTATCTTTGGTACTGAATGGTGCATATACAAAAGGTGGTGACATTTAAAATTGACAGAACTGAGTAAGGCAACACTTTATACGATTTACTAGTTTGTGTATGTGTAAAGTATTGGCTGTATCAGTGAAAAAATAAACCACATTTGAAACATAAGACATGACAAGTGTGAGTAGCTTTTAAAAGTTACTATTATGCTCATATCCCTTTGTATTAGTTCAAGCTCAAAATTAATATATTCCAATTTGCTGCCTATTAGCATCTCAGAAATATTATACACAGTAGTATAAGAATTGCCTTTTGATCATTAAGTAATTTAAACATTAATTTCTAAATCAGAGGAACCAAATTATTCAAATTCTAAGAATTGCACCATAGGTATTTGACAATGATTGCTTCTCCAGTTGTGGAAGGAGCTATATGGAACTACGTGTGACTTGAAAAGGTGACATTTTTTTGTACACTTTTCTGTACTTTCAAGAAACTGGAAAAACAGTTAAGACTGGTGGTCTGAGCATTATTTGAATCAGTTCTTTTACATATTGAAAGAGCTTTATTGAAAGCATCATGCCTAAACCTGAAATAATGCACAGAGTTTTAAGTAATTCTGAGAATTCTGCCTGCATATTCAGCTTTATATATAATCTGCAGTGAAGATATTTTAATACTCTATCCAACTGCATGAGTGAAATTACTTTGTCTGTTTTCCAATCTGACAATTAAAAAGATATAACAGGCATATATCAGTTATGTCATGATAGTAAATTACACTATTAACTGAATTGAAAAATTTATAGCATCTCAATGCAGTAAAAACTTCAATATTTTTTCCTTTTTCCTCTCCCCATTGTTTCTTTCACTGGTGGTCTTACTACACTTGGAGGAATATTTAAAAGTGTGAATGTTAATGTCAACAGTTAATCCTATCTGGCCCAGCCCAAGCAAACAGCTGGATTTATATATGAACTCTTTCATTCTAAGGTGCATTTCTTCAGTGTGTTCTAAAGCCTCATTGCTTTTATAAATTCCATCAGCGTTATTGTATGTTAGCCTAAAAGCCCTACAATCTGAAATTTCCAGGCATTCTCACAGGTTCACTGTAATGGAAAAAGACTGGATTGTTAAGAAAAGTTGTACTTTGGAAACAAATTGGCATCCTTTCACTATTGCAGAACTCTTTGCCTGTCCTCTAGCAGTATGGTGGATGGAACCTTTTATCAGATTAGGAAAGAACTAACTCTCATAGAACAAGTTGCAGCTCTCCTGTCAGGAGCATGTCTGTATACCTGCTTTGGAAAGTAAGGATGCTTTTTTCAAATGTATTCACAGTTTTCCACTATGTTATGCATTTATGGCATTTATTTCCTCCGAAATTTTTCTGTACAGTTAACATGCCTACCAGGCTGATGTGAATGAATCAGAATTCTAGTGAGTAAAGTGGTGGAATGTGACCACATGAGCCATAAGCACCAACAATAGTATTTACCTGCATGTCACCAGTACCCCCTACTTAGTCAGTATAACTAACAATTTTAGGAGACAAGCAGCTATTTTCTGTGACTGAGAGGGTCACGTATTCATTCCCTTCCCCTCATTATCAGGGCCTGAGGGTCTTGCACACCAAGCAGACAAACCACTTCTCACCAGCCTTTGATTCTTCCTCTCCACTCTGCTCTGACAAGACCACACCTGCAGTACTGCGTCCAGCTCAGGCGTTCCCATGGTAACAATGATGTGAGCCTCTTGGAAGGAGTCCAGAGGAGACCATGAAGATAGCCAGAGGGTGGGAGCTCCTCTGCTATGGAGACAGGCTGAGACAGTTGGGACTGTTCTGCCTGGAAGAGAGAAGGCTCCAGGGAGACCTTAGAGCCCCTTCCAGTACATAAAGGGGCTCCAAGAGAGCTGGACAGAGACTTTTGACAAGAGCATGGAGTGACAGGATGAGAGGAATGGCTTTAAATTGTCAGAGAGCAGGGTTAGATTAAATGTTAGGAAAAAAAATGTTTCTCTGTGAGGATAGTGAGGCACTGGCACAGGATGCCCAGGGAAGGTGTGGTTGCTTCATCCCTGGAAGTGTTCAAGGCCAGGTTGGATAGGGCTTGCAGCAATCATGTCTAGTGGAAGGTGTCCCTGTTCATGGCAGGGGTTGGAATGAAACAGTCTTTGGGTTTCCTTTCAACCCTAACCATTCTGTGCTTCTATGATTCTATGAATTACTGAGCTAACTTTCCACATTCTTCTAAGTTTTCAGTAGTTCTGTTAGCCTTTTTTATTATGCTGTTGCCTTTATAAAACAAAATAAAGCAATGACCTGCACTTAACATCAGCATTTGTCAGGATTTGGATAACAGTCTGCAATATTAAATTTCCATAATACTAAAGACTCTGGAAAATGTTAGCACAACTTCTGTCTTCCCAGAACCTCACTTGGGTTGTTTGGTTCTTCTGTTTGTTCATTAGTTTCTTTTTTTTTTTTTTAAATATTGGAGGTAAATCACTTTCTACTTCTCTTTCTGTCTACTTTAAAAACATGTCGAATGAACTATTTCAGAGATCTTGCCATTAGCAGAGTACAGCCCATCTGCCATATTGGACACAATGGATTACAGATGTGTTGTTCTTCATTTAAAATAAAAACAGAAGGGTGGCACAGATCTTGGGTGCTACCTTTCAATTAAAAATTAATTAGAGCATGGCATTGAGTTAAGGGTAGTTTTCCTTTTGAGGCTTATTTTATTCATCGTTCTACCTAATTCTTGATGTTGAGATATTTTGCTAA
>JAWWEU010000091.1:582409-594975 GCA_035583155.1 Acropternis orthonyx
TAAGAAGGACAAAAGGAAGGTTTATACATACCCTGTGGAAAGGTATTTTGTCCCTATACCAAAAGTTTCCATGTCTTGGGAAGAGATGTGTCCTAACACTTCTTAATGGGTGCATTAAGGACTGCATCACCAGCTGGTCAAGGGAGGTGATTTTCCCACTCTGCTCTGCACTGGGGTGACCTCACCTTGAGTCCTGTGTGCAGTTTTGGGCACAACAAAAGAAAAAAGAAAAAACACATGAAGCCATTAGAGAGTGTCCAAAGGAGGGCCATGAGGATGGTAAAGGGACTGGAGGGGAAACCTTATGAGGAATGGCTGAGTTCACTTGCTCTGTTCAGCCTGGAGAAGAGGAGACTGAGGTGTGACCTCACTGTGGTGTTCAGCATCCTCATGAGGTGAAGTGGAGGGGCAGGTACTGATCTCTTGTCTCTGGTGACCAGTGGCAGGACTCAAGGAAATAGTATGAAGCTGAGTCAGGGGAGCATTAAGCTGGATATCAACCAGAGAGTCTTTGAGCACTGGAACAGGCTCACCAGGGAAGTGGTCACAGCACCAAGCCTGACAGAGCTCAAGAAGTGTTTGAACAACACTCTCAGGCACATGGTGTGATTTTTTTAGGTGTCCAGTGTAGGGCCAGGCAGTGGACTTAATGATCCCTGTGGGTTTTTTCTATGCTTCTATGATTCTCAACAGCTTTTGCTAACGAACCAAGAGTCTGAAGAACAATAGACATATTGATCAGGAAAGGATGCATTTCTGATGGCCCTTGCCTCTGCTGGCTTCTCTGGAGTGAGCAGTGTTATCTCTGGGTATAATTTCTCTCTTTAGAGGCAAGTGAACAAATCATCTGAAGTAGCAGCAAATACTCACTTAGGTTAATAGGGCTGTCTACAGACTCACAACCTGGTGGTGCAGTTCAAGGGAAGGTGGCAAGGTCCTGGTTCCAGGAATCTGGGTACCAACTGCCGGCTTGTCTGTAGGTAACTTTTCCCTTATTCTAAGTTCACTGTTTATTTAGGCTGTGCATGCAAGTGTAAAACAAGGGTCTGTTTTATTTTATCTAAAACTTTTCTGGTTCTTTTTTTTTTTAGTTTTTTTTTTTTTTTTTTTTTTTTAAATCTTCTAATAGGTCCATAAGATTGGCGTTATCCTGTAGTAGTGTCACAGCCTGCAATCATTTAATGCCTCTTCTTGTGAGGCCAGGATTCCACGCCCAAGTGCATTTAATAGGTCAGTACAGTAATTTTAAATGTCTTTCTTTCAGATTTTTGCCATCTTCAATTATACCTTTCCACCCTACTATTTATGTAATTTTCTTCTGTCTGAAGTCTCTTTACTGTTGTTCTCTATTGCACAGCATGACAAATTACCCATCAAGCCATATCTTTTCAGCCCAGAAATGCACAGTAACACAGAGTCATGACATTATCACATGTTGTGCATTTCAGTTCCTCACAGTTCATTCAAGTGTGTCACTTTATTTTCCTGCTTCCTTTTGTCATCATGAAGATTAACTATTTTAGTTTTCCTAAACTTTAGGAGCAGTTAGAAACATATTACATCATTAACTCAGAGCAACACTATACAGTTCTGTATCACTTAATGCTTCCCCTGCATGGCAAAACCATAACCATGATTTTGAGTGTTTGCAGAAACCATAATAAGGCTTTCATGCTTTTTATACAGCTGACTAACCTGGGCTGGGGGCAAAAAAATTATTTGTAACCTCTGGCCACCAACCAAATTAACTGTGAGTCACCATTCACTTTGACAGTGTGCACTCGATTCTCTTGGGAGTTATGAAACTCTGCGTCTAATGCATACTGTGCCCACAATCCCTCCTTTCCTCTCCCCCTCCTCTTTAATTCAAGATGATCAGAGAAAGTTTGTTGTTAGTGGTGTAATTTAGAGCCCTCATTAGCATTCAACAGGGACTATTCAGTAGTTCAGAGGCTTGTAGCTTCCACAGCATTAGTGCTCAGTCTGAAGAAAACTAAAGGAGCAAACTCAGAGCTGTCCTACCTGAGATGTGAGACAGGATCTCAGGCAAACTTACCCTGCTCTTCTTTACATGATATTATATGGATTTCCTGGAAGAGTGGTTGCTTGAAAGGGAGAAAAAAACCCACTTCTGTAAGGCAAGTTGGAGGAATAAGGGCTTTGGGTAATCAGAAATAGCACTAAGCCTGTGGGATGAATTTGGTAGGAGATAACTTCATATACTTTCACGTTATGATTAATAGAACTCTGATTAATACTGTTAATTTTATGGTTTATTTAAGTAATACTTACTCCTAGAAAAGTATGAGAGCAGTATATAGCAAACTGAAAACATTGTGGTGCCAAGGATGCCAAAGATATTTGCTGATATGTGTTAATGGTCCAGTAACGTATAGGGTGATGGATGCTGACAGACTGGTCCTCAGAGGCAAGGGCCAAGAACTGCCAAGAGTTGGTATAGGTACAGTTTAGGCACAGTCTCAAGTCTAAATTAGTTTAATCTTCAATAACATTTCTCTCCTACCTTCTGCAACATTTCACTATGTACATTGTAGTATTTACCTATTCTGTGCCTATTTCGAGTCTTACATCTTGGGATTTCTAGAAATCCAGGTATCAATTAGCACTGCAAATAATTTAATTATGATTCATTTTTCAAGCGTACCTTTACAGGTTAAATAGCAAAATTAATACGGAAATAAAAATGCATAAAAAATTTGAAAAAAACCAGACTTTTAAACTAAAGACAAAATATTTTTACTTTGGTTTTTGCAACTTCTTGTGAAAAACCTCAAAATTGCTTTCAATGGGACTGGTGGAAGCCCCATTACAGTTCATAGATCTTGTAATGTCTTCCAATCCATTTGCTTTAGAGTGTCAGGTAGGAGCTAGTAATAGTAAATCCATCTCCAGTATGTTTCTTCATGTATCCTCTCTAAGGAAATTTGTTACTGCAGCTGATAAACCAAATTACACAAGCTTTGTCACAGAAATCACATTATAAAATGTTCCAAAAAACTTGACAATGTTGACAGTTGTTTTCAGCAAATGGCTGCTTTACTGTAGCACTGTCAATGTTGATGTCCTTGTGCACATGTAAAAGAGCAATGTGATTAAGGCAAGCTTGTCCATGCTAGATATGAGCCAAGTTTTCAATCTCCTCATGGCACTGAAAGATTGCTCAGCTGTTGCAGAGAAGGCAAGAATAGCTAGCAGATTTCTGCCATTAAAAAAAAATAAAGTCCTTGTCTTTGGGTATGCGTCTATAGGAATGTGTAACATCTGCTACTGACCTTAAGTTCTAGATAAGAACAGCTCATGTGTGTAACTAAAATTCATGTTACTTGGTTTAGATGATGCACTTCTAAGGAGATTACTGAAGTATCTTTGTAAGAAGAGATTTGTCCAGACAGCAGTCTAAAGCATGATATTCTTCTGTAAAGTGTTATGGTAATGAATTATCATTATTCCTCTAGTATCACTTGCCACTGCAATTTATGTCCACATTATGTTGAATTTAATTTGGACAAATAATCTATATTGTATCCTCTTCTGAGAATATTTCATATTTATATATGAAAATCAATACATGCGCTCTACCAAGAACGTCAGTCACCTTTTCCCTATTTTTTTCCTCATTATCAGTTAGACAAAAAAGTGAAAAACTCAGTTCTTTAGCCAAAACTTTGTCAAGGGAAATGGGCCTGAGTTAACACAGTCGTATCTTCCATCCCATTGGCCCTGAATTCTTTATGTAAGATGTCAAAGCCATGGGACTCAGAAGATTTGTTGCCATGTCTGGGTGTGGAAATAGTGGTAAGAAGCCAATTTCAACAGCATAATCTCATAACAAACCCATGGGGATTTTCTCATACAAATTAGTGTAGACTTTGTTAGTCTAAACATACTCAGAATTCCGTTCCATGTCTACTAAAAACTCTTTAGAAAAACCTGGGTTTCTGACAAGACCATGAGAGAGAGAAAGGAGTGGATTTCAGGATGGCTCAGGGTGACCAGCTGCACATTTCCCCAAACACTCAGTGTGATGCTCTGCAAATCATGGAATATCATAGATGACTCCATGCCTCTGTGAGGTGATATGAAAAAATCCATGAACTGAAGCTATCTATAAATTTTTTTTTCCTGTCAATCTTGAACAGAGAGGGAGTGTGGTAATGAAGGGCAGCATTTGCTAATGTGGTATTTGATAGTGTTTGATTACAAAACCACCTTTTCTCTTCTTGCAACCCAATGACACATTTGCTGTTCTCAGACCAAATTCTGAAACAAGTTCCTTGGACAAATGCCTTCTTCAATAAGCAAGCCTATTTCAACCCCAGAAAACTGTCTGCTCTCCATACTGAATGAGTCTGGAGTCTGATAGAAATAGAAGTTTATGATAAAGTATTTGAAGAGAATAACATAATATGTGCTACCAAGGATGGAAGGAAGTAATTTAAAGATGCACCCCTCATCTTAATTCTGGTATTTCCCTGTATTCCAAGACTTTATTCTGTAATGTAAACATCTTTATTAAAAATATAAACTTATTATGGGAAGTCATGGCATCCTTAACTATGGGCAACACCACCTGTGCCTCCTATAATTACCATGCTTAAAATAAAAGTTATGGCAAGTGTAATAAGCAGGGCTTTGCTTTTAACAGAAACCGATATTAGTTTTGCATTTTGCATCATTAGGATAAAAAGTTACTTTGCAGAAGGATGTGTTCATTTTTACATCTCCCTTTGAAATTCAAGGTGACAATACAATTCCTTCCTCCCACTGTCTCAGATAAATAGTTGTACCCCAATACTTTGGACTCGTGGAACAGCAGTTTGACTCATATTTCATTGTCAGGCTCTATGGTCAAAAGCTAAATCGCATAAGTGAAGGGTTGTAATTATCAGCTAGTAAATCTCTCTATCAGGAGTTATTATTTAAGGTCAATTAGAGTGAAGAACTTTTCAATCTGGGCATATTATGAAGGGAAATCTTTCATGCAGAATTGATGAGATGCAAGTGCTTCTCCCTGTACTCTGTCTGCTCTCTGCTTTTGTGAGTCCCCCACTACAGCTGCAGGCATTATTAGGCTGACTCCACTTTGAAGACCTAAAGCCACATTCTTCAGAACAGTTGCTTGGTGTTGGTCAGATTTCTCTGCAGACTTTTTTTCCATTTGGAGCTATGGAGGCGGACACATAGTTTCCAAGAACTTTGCATGTCTTCTGTCTCCTCAATCGTCTCCTGAATCCCAAGTATTTCTCAAGTGGCTAGCAAAGGAATATCCAGCTAATCTTCAGGCTGGTGGGACAAGCTTCAAGAAGAAAGCCAGGTGGCTCTGAAAATGAATTGTAAAGTAATTATTTAATTTAATATTAACTCCATGTCTTTAATACATGTGTGCTTTCATTTTTACAGTTAGAACATTCACTAGATCTGAAGAGACTATGAAATCCCACTAACTCTAGCAGTAATAACAGCCTTTGTTGGTCAGACTGTAAATGATATTGCATGAGGATTCATGTTAAAAAGCAATAATGCAGCTTGAAAAAAAGTAGATGAGCAATAAACTGAACCAAAACTTTGCCTTTCCCAAAGCAAGTTCCCAAAACATTTTCATTGCTGACCTAGGTTTACATTTTCCCCCCTTCTTTAAACATCCTTTACATTATATGCTAAAAATAAGTGTATTGAAGGTTCAAACTATAAGTCCATAATTACTGCCTTTCAGATCCTTTATTATCCTTTCAAGCAGCTAAAAAGAAAAATAGGTCAAAATAATACTGCATAATTTGAAAGGTCAACAAAATTTTGTTTATAGAACAGAAGTCTAAGTAAGTGCAATTACATTACCTTTAAAAATATTGTTTACCTTCAATTGTCAAATTAAACATTTTAAGGAACTGAAGTTTAGACACTTTTTTTGCTGTCTTTTCCTAAAAGATGAAGGGCAAAACCCTAGCTTCGAGAAACATTACATGAAGTCCATATGGGTCACAAGCCCTTTTCCAACAAAATGAATGAACTTTGGCTGGCAACCTCATTTTGTTCTCACTCAAAGCCCTGTGCCTAGATACCACCAGGAAGATGACAGCTTGAGATTGACACACAGCAACTGTAGATACAAACATACAATGCAATAAATAAGACCCTGATCCTGTAAGCAGGCCTGTCCAGACACAGCTCCCCTCCAGACCTCTGCTCTAGCACAGTCAGTCTGCATTTTTTATTTTTAACTGCGTTATTATCATGGGCTTTAATTTTCTCAATAGTCAAGGCCAAGCTGTCAGAAGACATAACAGTGATAACACTTGATTATGGAGAAACAGCATGCAAAGAACAAAAAGAAAATATTTATTTTATGGTCATACCTGAAGTGAAAGACAAAACATTAAAGAATTTATAACCACAGCTGATGGGAGAAAGAGCCAAATTTCTTTTTGATTTCCTGCTTTCTGTACTCTGAATAAGCCAGGTCTCCCAGGCTTCATGACAATCTCTTAACATTTGTTGGATGAACTCATACTGAATCTGCACTACAGAGCAAAGGAGAGAAGTCCCTAGAGATGCCTGCACAAGGCTTGCTTAGATGTTCCATCTCAGCAGTTAATTTTCCCAGGCTGAAACCACAGGAACAGTGGAAAGGGAGCTGAGCCACTACTGGCATTTTGAGCCCAGTGGGTGGGATTCTTCTCACCAGGAAATGTTTTGAGTCTAAGCTGGTTGTTTAAGTTCCTTTTCTATCAGTGTTTCCCATACTTGAAAACTTAATTGTAAATGTTGAAGACGCATGGCATAGTTTGAGCCATATTTTAGGGTTTTCTTCACACAGACCGTGCAAGGCAATGTAAAGAACTGAACTTAAGACAACTAATTATGTGCCCCTTCTTCCAACTCTGCACACAGACAAATATGGATGCAGCTATTGCAGGGTTAAATACAACTTAAAATTTTTGCATCAGGACTGTCTTATCAATTACAAATGTGTAGGACAACAAAGCTCTGACCTTTTATCAGATATACCACATGATTTAATAAAGACATGTTTGTAAATCTATTCCCACAAAATATTGTTTCCACTCAGTGGTATCCACCCAACAACAAAAGTGAGGCCAGAATAAATATATATTTGTGTATATATATATATATGAAGGATATAGACCAAATGATGATTAGTTTAACCATTATTGGGAAAGGTGGAACTTTTCAGACTTAACAGATTCTATTTGGAAGGGCCAATGTGGGAAAAAGGAGAATTTGAGGATGTTCTCTTGCATACTGAAGAAAAGTTTTGCACTTATCCAAGGAAGATGTAAAACACTGATAACATAGATTCAGGTAAAATGTCAAAAATCAATTAATTATGTGACCACTAAATCAAGGTCTTGTAGACATGCCAGATAATGATGTACTGCTGTATGAATTTTGAGATCCCTGGAGTCCTTTCCCAAAATGATCAGGGAAATGCAGCAGGCTTTCACGACAAAGGAGTGGATTGTTTGGTAGGTTATAAGCAAATGTCCTTTGCAGAACAATAACAAGAATTTGTGTTTATGTGCTGGTAGTGAAAATAGCAAAACAGCTGCTTAAAAGTTCCTTTATGTTTTTAAGAGGAAGGTGCACATACGTGAGGTTCATTCTCCCAAATTCTTTAGAAGCTTAAAAGTATCAAGTTTTAGGCAAACTTTCAAGATTTTCTTTGTCTTGCTTGAGTAATTTAAATCTTGAAATAACACAGTTGTGATCCAGATCTAAAAATTATGTACTATGGGAAGCAGCATCTCATTCCTTAAAATCTGTCCTCCACCTCAGGAACTGTGGCTGTGACCAAGCAAAAATATAAAAAATAAGTTTTGCTGGGAAAAGTAGGAGTTTTTGTGTACGTGTGGTGTATTTGTTTTATTTGTCTTTGTTTAGATATTTACATAATTAATTGGATCTCTGCTGCCTCAGAAATCTAATTGTACTTAAAATTGGAACTTATTCACAAGTATATCTTTGGAAGATTTCTTCAGGTATCTTCATTTTTGTACACTAATTTATAAAGCCATTCCAGACCTATTAGAGTCAGTACAATGGATAGGCTTTGTTGGTGTCAGGTCCTTTAAATATCTTTGAAGATACTTTGAAAAAGCTGATACCCCTTGGCTGTGATCAGAGAGAGTACCAGAGCTGAAGCTGTGCTTAAATCTACAACATTTCTCCTCAGAGATGGTAAAAATATAACTACGCTATGGCCTGTGAGGGAGGATACGTGTTTGGGGTGAATGGGGTGCTTCCAGCCTTGCTGGAATGCTAAGAGGGTGTTTGGGGCACAGTGCAGAGCACAAGGTGCTACTGGCGTAATACCCCATGATGCTGGTGTAGCTGTGGCAACTCCAGGCCCCGTACCAGGATATCCACGTCCATCAAGTGGGTGATGACATATGACTTTAAGAAAGAAATGTGCACATACTCCAGCTTTGCTGGTTGATGTGAAGGGAGGAGAGATGGCCACTCTGCTGCCTGGCTGCCTCTCTGGTACACTTGATCCCTGAGCAGTGATGGCACAGGAGCTGCGACTCTCCTATGACTGGGCACAGTTGGAAGTGAAAAGACTGCTGTGTACCTCAAAATCCCATCCATCACCTCAATGCCTTGGGCTGTTTTTCAGATAATCTGTCCATTTACACACTGTGATATGTTTTGTTAGGAAAAAACACCTCAGGCCCGGGAATGGTGCTAATAGTGTTGGTGTAGAGGATAACTTCAAGAATTCATACCATTTTAAGGCCAGAGATGAATAATTTATCTGAATTCCAGCAGATGGAAGATTAAGGAAAATGCAGTACTGAGTCTTTTGACCTTTGTTGAATCTCTCATTGCTACATCTGATTCTGGCACCTTGTGTGGACAACAGAACCAGTGGGGGTCAATAACACAAACAATGTGTTTTGCCTTTTGTGCAAAGTTATATTGCACTTTCCTGGTCTGCGTAAATCAGTCTTTAGCAGCAAAGTGCCCCACATAGACCTGAAACAACAGCAACAGCACACAGTGTTTTTATGTGTTAATAGATGAGTGGGTCATAAGTACTGGAAGGATTATGGTGGAAGCCTAAATTTTAATCACCTGCCTCAGACTTCAGAAAGTGGTATTATTAAATATTTTTTACTCCTTTTTTTCTTTTTCCCTGAGTGTGACAAGCTGGAACACAAATTTTCTAAGGCTCCAAGCCTTTTTTTTGCACTGTTCTATTCATTTTGCACTGAGGATCAGAGGTTGCACTGATGGTGTGCCTTGTCCTGAATGCTGCTGTTATGTTCCATCCTTGTTACCTGTACGCAGAGCTTGACATGGAGTAGTGAATCTCAGTGCTTCCAGTTTTGGTAGGGAAACAGCATTATCTGTCTTCAAAGACTTGCCTTACAAAGAACAGAAATACTACTAATTGAAATGGAAATGATTTTTTATTTCAATTGTCTGAAAGGTTTGATAATGATTTCTTTTTCTTTGTTAAAAATGACATGGTACAGATTTGTCTTTGTTGGAAATTCAAGACCCTGTGCCCTCACTTAAGATTTCAAATCTTCAGGCGACTTTGACAAAGCTATGGAGAATCAGGTTAGCACTGTTGATTGGGGTAAGATAAAGAATTGTGCTGAACCTATTTTCCACTCACTAATTTCTAGTATATGTAAAAAACCCTCTTCAGAACATCTTCATTTATAATAAACCAGTTTTTTTTCCCCTGTGAATCCCCATTAAGCTGATGTAATACACACACTTGCCTTAGATCCGATGTAAAAGTCACTAAAGCCAATGAAAGTATATCCATGCATTTCACTAGGCTGTGGTTTGAAAGAATCCTGTACAAAGTGCACAGTTTATGGCTCTGTAGCATAAATGTCCTTCGATTTTAATGGAAGGTTTGCTGGTCCAAAGTGAGGTATTTTTATTAGTGTGTAGCCTAATGCACTTTGTTAATAAGAGTACAGTTTAGCTGTCTGTTAAATCTAAAAAGTAAATATTGAACTGTAGTAGGCAGCACTTTATAGGGACAAGGGATCCTGTAGCAACAGCAAAATTGACATTTGTTACATAGCAATGGTATTTACTTTCATTTAAGATTATAAGCTTTCTGATAGAAAACTAGGGTGGTATCAACCATTTTAAAGTACTTTGTTTCGGTTGTTTTTTTTTTTTTTTGGTTTTTTTTTTTTTTCCTGAGAGGAGCAGGCAACAACCAAACCCTAGTGGCCCAGTTCTTCAAATACATGTCAGGAAAAGTAGTTCCAGTGGATCAGGAGTACTGCTTCCTTACATTATATTACTGAGGGAGATAAGCAGGTTCAGGCATTTAGTTTGTTCTTGCAATCCCAAGTATGAAAAGCAATTTAATGTGTCTTTTTGTTTTTATTGTAGAAATGAGATTGGACATTCTTCATCTGGCATAAAAAGAGTGGCAAGATTCCTTGTTTCTACAGATCTCTGCTCATGTAAGTATAGAAATTTGAAATGAAGCCACACACATTATTGCTGGTTGTTTCAAGGCCTCTGGATTTCTGCCTTTAAATGAAAACCTTTAAAAGAGTCATTATAATTATAGACAGCAGCCTTGTTATTTAATTACATCCAAGTGTAGCCTCTGCAACTCAGAAAGTTTACAGGCAGTCTAAGAACTGAGAATTTAAATGTATTTTAAAATGTGTACTGTGGTGCTTCTGAATAATTCTTTGCTACTAGTCAGTGCCAGCTCAGAATTTCACACCCTTGAACAGATTGACTGGTTTGGCTTGTGTCATAGGTACCCTGCTATCCTGGACTACTTTGTGGGTGGGTGGAGATGGGTGCTTTTGGAATTGCCAGTTGACAGCTAATCAGATTTATGTGTGAGTGGAGAAGGTAGAAGCATCTATCTAAAGAAAAATGGATCTACTGATGTGCCTTGGAGGGACCACAGAACTAGGAAGGATGCTTTCCAACTAGCCAAGAGCTGGTTTTGAGGCCATAGACAAGGTTTCTCGCAGGGATTTTGGGGAACACACATAGGAATGCTTGGGGTGGTTGGCTGAATCTACAGGTAAACCAGCTCTGTAGAGATGCTGCCTTGGGGGTCCACATTTTGAAATGGAATCACTCTTCATAACAGTACTGAATTGCCTGTCATCCTTTTACTTTCTGAACAGGAAAAAAAAGGTACTTGGAAAGTCTAGAATAAGAGAATTTTGATTCAAGAACTCAATATAATACCTCCCTCAAAATATTGATTGCCATGGTGTAAGAAAAGACAACTTCCTGCATAATTACATGCATGAACTATACCTCATTGAATAAAATCTGGTGGACTTTCCCCTTTCCATTTGGAGACAAAACACAGAGTGGTATCTTCTGTTACTTATGCACCAACTTCATTGAGGTTTCGTTGGGTTTTTTGCTTTCAAAAAAAAAAAAAAAGACATCAAAACAAAGTGCATTAATTTTTAATTAACTCTTACATTAGAAACAGTGTTAGTGGAATGTTGTCATGAGCAACTTCTTTGTTTTGGAGTTACTACGTTTAGCAGTTGAAAGACTAACAGACAAGCTTCCTTGTCAGCTTAATGAGCTGACTTCTGTCAAAGCCAGCTTAGCCCAGCAGGTCTGGTCAGGAATGTTTTCAGTCCTCCCAGGTAGGGCAGACAGGCTGGATGAGATCTTATAGGGCACTGCTGGCAGCAAGCAGCACATTCCTGGCTTTACAGGCCCTACATGATATTTCAGGCAGCTCTTATTTCTGTGGCTATGACCTGTTGCAGAGAGTCAAGCCACTGTGTAAACATGAAGGACTTCAAACTCGCAGTGTGCTGCTTTCCAGAGCAAGTGGTCATTTGTTCCAGTTTCCCATGACCACATTACCACTGCTCAGAAAAATACACCAATTTTCAGGCATTAATGCTAGACAGGGAAGAGGGATTGCATTAGAAATATGGGCTGCATTAGTAGATATTATTAAATGTGCCAAGAGGATAATGTCACCTTCTTCCCATTTTCAGCAGTTTAAAAATTTTTCTTTATTAAAATAAAAAAAAATATTCAAACACTCAAACTAGTGTAGCCAAACTCCAACTTAGGAAATACATTATTTAGCTATTAGCCAGGTGATATGACTTTTAAGCTCCATCCTTGACACCAATATCTCCACTGATGCCATTCAAAATAATAATTTTTTATTGCATTTATAACTCTATCCAGAAAGAGAAAGGAAAAGTAGCATCAGAGAGTGATTTACATTATGTTGGATTTTTACTGCAGCTTTGCATTGTGAACAAATCTTTTAAATACTTGAAAACTACATAAGGGATAAGTTTCTAATTTGCAGAAGAAAATATTCTGACTTAAGTGTGGTAACAAAAAAATGGTGGCTTAAAAAACATTCTGATTGCTGTTTCGGCTGTCCCAATTCACAAAATGGTATTAAAACAGACTGGTAGTAGAAAACACTCACAGCCTTTTTTTCACCTGAGAATGTTAACTCTCACTCAGGTGGTGGCTGCACAGAATTAATGTGGACATTTCTAGTCATGTGAATTAGTACAGATTTA
>JAWWEU010000091.1:594985-622955 GCA_035583155.1 Acropternis orthonyx
TAATAGTGTGCAGCTATAAAATAGAGACTGATTTGACATCTTTAATTCAATTCTTTAAATAGAAGGCAGCTACTCTGAAGTTAGTGAGGTTTCTTCAGATTTATACTACCATTCCTAAAAATAGAACCTGATGGTCTATTTTTAGACAACCCAGAGCTGTTATAGGTTGGAACTTTGCAACTGTGTTACCTACTGCCTTCATGTAAAACCTCAAGCATGTTTGAAAACATATGATTAATTTTAATACAGTTCAAAAACATTCTTTACATGCAAATATACCCCAGTCTTGAGACTTCTTACTGTTGCATTTAATTACTGATGATTGAAGGTCCTTTCTCTCTGTAGAACGTTTAAGACAAGCCCTATTTATGTCACAGAAATTATTTTCTTCAGACAACATTTGAAAAGCACCTAAATATTTAATAGAACTAATTTCTAAGCTGACAGGAGATGTGTTGATTTTGCTGATTCTCTTTTGTTCCAGCAGCCTCAAAAGACAGCAAAATGGTTCCTCACCCATAGCTAAGAAAACTGTGAGTATTAGCAATGAAGTTGATGGAAATAGTTTTTCCCCTTTCAATAGCTGCCCAGCAAGAAGAAGTGTAGGGGAAGGGAACACCCCTATTCACAGGGGATCCCACCAAAGTGAATCCACCTCAGTCTATCCAGATAGAGACAGTGGGCAGGGCAGCCAAGATTCCCAGGCCTAGCAATTAAGTAAAAAAAAGCCTGTCTTTATCCAAATAGACCACCTGTATTCTGGAAATTTCCATCACACTTCCTTCTGAAGTCCTACTTTTCTTAAAGTGCAGAGCAACATGATCAACAACAGTGGGATAGCAGTGGCTGTAAAGTCATCCATGCTGAAGAACTAGGGCAATCTATTAAGTCAACATGAGTGATCCATGTCACTGTCAATTTGTTTGCTCTTTTTAACGTTGAGTTGGAGTTTTTTAGGTTTTTGTTTGTTTGTTTTTGTGGGTTTTCCTCTTTTTTTTCCTTTTCCCTGAGTCCTCCAGATTTTCCATCCTCCAAATGTCAGAGATCAGCTGTTGTCAGTAAAAGTTTGACATGGATGGCAACGGCCGTAGGTGGCAAAAGGAGCATTTGGTCTTACCTTGGTGTTACTTGTAATCTGAGGAGACTAGAGCTTTTAAGACCTTGGTCCCCTTTGTTGGGTCTTTGGTCAGACATTCCAGGAATAGTGGGGACAGATCCAGCACTGGCCCTGGAAATGGGGGAGGCAGAGGGACAGAAAAAGATGCAAGGGGGGAAATGAAAACAAAATAACAAAAGGAGGCTGGAACCTTGTGAAATGTCATTAAATCAGCAGCACTGCAATCCTCAGTTTTTCAGAAACAGTAAACTAGATCCTCAAACATGAAGTTGGCTTCATCATCATCATCATCATCATCATCATCATCATCATCATCATCATCATCATCATCATCATCATCATCATCATAAAAGACCAAACTAAAAAGAGAGAAAAACCTTATTACACGCAAGTCAATGCCAGAAATGTCAGTGTTCTGTTCAATTCATTCACAATTTTTTTAATCTGTCTTTTGGTTTTTCACTTGTTAGGACTCATGATTTTTTCAATTATTTCAGTTATAAGAGACTGAGACTTCAGGATACTGGATCTAATTGTCTGAGGAATAGAGTGAGGATTTTATGGAAACTACCAAATATCCAGTGACTGGTGATGAATTTGCAAGTGCTGGCAATGCTGATTAGGATAAACCTTATTATATTAATTTAATTAATATAATTCAATAAATTTAGTATTTTGTTTTCTCTGATTAATATTGCATATGATTGGAAGAAAAATTTTTTATTCTCAATGTGGTTCTCAGTCAAAGACATGATTAGCAACTGTTGTATCATTCATGCATCGAAGTGACGGAAATATCGAGTGTTAAAATGATCCTACCTTCTACAGGTGAAATAAAGCATCCGGAAAAAAAAAAGATATTACTCATAGCAGAATAAAATTAAACTGCTCATTTGTGTGTGGTAACTCTTTTGTGACATCTGACAAAAGCTGTATTTTTGAAATGTTTTAAGTAGGTGTTTGTCCTTATATCTGAAAGTAATTTCATTAAAATCACCTAAACAATATGTTGAGGGTCATCTTCAAAACCTGAGATGTTCAAGAACTAAATTCTGGTAATCAATATGTGAGATAAGGAAGGCTTCACAACACACATCAAACCCCTGGGGTAAAAGCTGTTTTGGAAGATATAAACTTATAATGTGGGCTTTTTAAACAGTGTTATCAGACATGATTTTGTACTTCCTGCATCTTGAAAAGAGAATTAAATGGGAGGAAAAAAACAAAGGTAAATCAAATGTACACTTTCTGGAAATTTATGTAAATAAAACAATATACCAACTTTACACTCTTCAGGTAATAGGTTTCCCTGTTGAAGTAGGTTTCCCTCCTTACAATGAACATCTAGCTAAGGCACCCCCTAGCAAATATGCCAGTTTAAAAATTGGAAGAGTTCTTGTGCTATTAACATAATAATGTGCACTGTAAGAGTCCATACTTGGACATCTCAATCACAGACAAATTAATCCATAGGCATCAGGCAAGAGGAGGTAAGAGGGGATCCAAGGCACTTATCTTAATCTGTCCACCCTTTAGATGTATGCCTACATGAGAAAAAGCTGGGAAAAAAGGACAATTCAGCTCTAATTGTGCCTGCCTGTTAGTTTTTAGAGAACAAATCTGCGTGATGTCCTGTGACTCGTCCAAGGCAATGCCTGTGTGCCCTACTAAACTGGGTCCCAAGAACAGGACAGTTTGTGTACACCCACTTTCTCTATTCGCTTTCTACTCCATTGCTCAATGCTCAGAGATACTGATCACCTTTAAAATCAAACCATTCTAGTACAATTAAGAAAGAGTCAAAGCAAGACACTAATTGGGGTACACTCAGTACCCCATTATATTAGGAAGGACCAACATGTTGGTTTGAATATTGTCTTAATACAGCAAGCAAAAAGCCTGAAAAAGAGAAAAGTCAGGTACTTTCAGCTAATCTCTTCTTCCATGTGGCAGTCATACTTCTGGCAGTTTAGAGTAGCTCTGCTCAGTATTCAGCTGGATCCCAACATGGTCTTGGTTTTGCCCCTGTGCTTGCAGTGATAATCCTTGTTGGGTTGACCCTGAGTCTCCCATCACAGCTAGTTTCTGGAGGAAATGTTGGCAGAACAAATAGGTATTAAGGAAATGTGAATTTATATGAACGTATATGAATATGTGAAATAAGGAGTAGGAAAGGAACATGAAATAGTAAACAGAGAAATTTTTGTTTGGTTTGGTTGGATAAAAATGTGCCCAAAAAGTAACTTACTAGGGAGATTGTTTTATTGGGTGATACCCTCAGTGCATGAGTGGGAAGAAAGGACAAGCAAGTGATACCAGCTGTGGCAGCTCTGGGGCTGGGGGACAAACTTCATGGAGTCAAACCCTCCCAGTGTCTCCTGAAGGCACAAGGCATGGGCTACATGCCTCCATCTTGGTCCTGGCATTGCTGTTGGGATATGAATGTGGCTGGCTCATTCAGACCCAGATTCAGGATCCAAAAAAACCCGTGCTGGCCTGCTGGAGTAGCTAAAAGCAGTGAGCACCAAATATATCAAAGGATGTGGAAGACAATTCAGATTTCCAGCAGTTGCTCTATCCATTTTAATAGTTTCACAGCTTGTAATTCACACAGCATTGCCCTAGAGTGATGTAGCAGTTTGCACTAATTTTAACAGTGGTCTCCTAAGTTCTGCTACTTTTCTAGACCTGTATCCCCACTACAGCTAGCTACTGGGGAAAACAACACCTTCTTTTCCTCTTTTACACTGGCTTGGGATATGAAAAAAAAAAAAAACCAAATCAAAACAAAACTCAATCCCCAAAACAACAAAAAACATACTGCTAGTAATTGTGACCTACAATTGGAGCTGGTGCCAGAAGCTGAAAGCATGATTTCTTTAAGTTATGAAATGCTTCACATAGCCTAATACCACAGCAGTGACTCTACTGAGTCTTTTCTGAACAAGTTGAAAGTAAAAAAAAATAATAAAAGAGGGGGAAAAAAGAAGGGAAGAAACGCAATGCTTTAAGCTTCAAATTACTAAATAATAGAAATGGTATTTTCTGTCTTAGATGTTTAAGAAAGTTTCATGAAAGAGATAGATATTAAGCCAAACATTTGCTTGGCTTTGCTGCAGCTGGCTGCAGGAATGTAAACTTTTTTTCAATGACTTCAGCTCCTAATTTAAAAGCTAGGATTTTTAGCAGTGAGCAAGAGACTATATTTGGCCAAAAAATTCTGCTGGCTTTACTTAGTTACCCAGCACATTCAAAACAATACTCCTCTATCAAAAAACAATAGTCTGGTTTATTCACAGCACATGTAGAATTTGGATCTTCCACCAAATTCCACTTTCTTCTCTTGCAATATGTCTGCTGCTGTCTAATGAGCTGCGACAGTGCCTGTACTTCATTTTCAGCAAATTAAATTTATGCCTCACAGGAATTGTGGTCTGGTCGTGGCACTGCTCCTAGGTATGGGTGGGGTTTGTTTTTTCAACCAGCTCTTGGTTAGCCACATGGGTACGTGCTGTCCCACCACACAACAAAATCTTCTCTGTAATAACTGGTTTAAGTAGCCATCCACCCCACGAAAGTGGATCCCATTTAATTTACTTTGTGTTTACTGCGCTCTCTTTCAAACTGTATTGTTGGCACAGATGAGTATTTATACAACTTTTATTTTAAACTATTTATTTAGAGTTGGGAGTTCAGTAACACTTGCTGTCAGATTTATAGTGCATGTTTAAAACCAAGGTTCTAAAAATGTAATATTTCAAAGTGGAGGAAGCAGACAATGAACTTACACACCCGGGAGTCTATTCTCTCGCTAGATATGATGGGAGCTGTGCATGCTGCTGACAAAGAAGTCAGCCTTGTGAGGCAGAGTGTATACATCTGTGCTTATACAATTGCACTTGATCAAAAACCATCGAGACCATCTACAGCCTTCAGGTTGAATGTAAAAGCCCCAGACTGCCCAGGGATGGTAGATGTGGAATCTTGGATCACTGTACTTGCATGTCAGAGGCAGACCTGATGGGCTACTCTGTGGTCCATGGGTAAGCTGAGGTCTGATGTTGAATTCTGAGGGAAATAAAGAAAACAAAACGAGAGGAAAATAAATAAACAAGTAAGTAAATAAATAAACAAAACAAACAAACAAATAAAAACAGGCTCTTGTTCAGCTACTGAAAACAGGGTTAATCAAAAAATAGCTTCAAAACCAGCAGGAGAAAAATATTTTTCACTTCCCAGCAAGAGCTTTCAGGCTTGTTGTAGGGCAGAAAGAAGTGTTATCAATAAATAAAACAATCTTTTAAAAAAAAGGGTATTATGAGCTGAGCATTTGTTCTCAGTGTCTATTTTCTATGGCTAGCCAAATGAATGGCATCATATGTAGAGCACACAGATTTCTTTCTGCCTACAGGAGCAAAAATTACTTTAATGAAGGCAAAACTTGCCCTAAAGTATTTGGTTCATGCTTTTATACACACCAATGTATTTTTCTTGTCATTCTCCCCTTACAAAATCCGTATCTCAAATCTTTGGTTTAGAAAGCCACATCTCAACACTCCCTGCAATAATTAAGCAATGGGTAAAAATAATGAGGGGAAAAGTCTTTGTTAAGGATTTGGTTTTTCAGGCTTCTTGAAAGTTACAACAACCATAAACTCACTTGGCAAACTCATACCCTCCTTGCCACTTGAGACCGCAAAATTCAATTTTTACAACAACCCTGTGAAATAACAGGGAAACAGGTAAAATGACTTAACAACTCTTTTACTTAGGAATTCAGTTAGGAAATCAACTTTGGATTTAAGCACTCTTTGCTTTCCATCCTGGGCTATAGCTTCTAGGCCTTTAGTCTTTTACAAGCTTATAGTCCTGATATTTACTACAAGCAATTCTGCCTAGATTGGATTGTTTTTAGTGTGAGAAGAGTTAAACATTGTAGGAAAAGTTAAATAAAAAATATTTAAATAAAGAAATAGATTTTAAAATAAGGTAATAACAAGTGATAGAAAATCAGCATGCACATGCCAACATACATGTGCGCACACACACACACACACACACATATATATATATATGTATAATATATATATATGTATATATAAACACCTTAAAACTTCTGATTCATCCCACTGTATAACTCCACTATGTTTTCCACATTCAAATAACTGTCCTTGATGTCTTCTTTTTATGTAAAGCAGAAGAAACTGCACACAAAAAAGCACAGCTAGTAAAAGCTGTCCTTTTGCCCAATATTTTAGGCTGTTGAGCGCGAATGGAGAGTGAGCACGAGTGGAGAGTGAGCTTGGAAAATGCAGTATGGTCTTTACAGCAGAGGCTATAGAGCAGGATGGTCACACAGACGGTGTCAGTGCTCTGTAACACAATCCTGTTTTATCCAGGCTGGGAGCATGCAGAGGGTTGGAACAAGGACCCCATGATCTCCCTAGTATGCACCCCAACAACTGCATCTCTTTCTGGGTAGTCAGTGAGGATAATAGGTGATTTTTTTTCATGCAGAATATAGTCACCTAATTACAAATGGCAATACAGTTGTCTTAGTGAAAAGTTAGTGAAGGGAAAACAGCATGAAATAATTTATAATGAAATAATTTATAACTCATAGTAAGATTGTAATACTCATGGTGGTAATATAATCAATTGATAATCATCTATATAGTACTTTTCATTACTTGCTTTCTAGGTCTCTGCAGAGGAGGAAAGTAATATTATCCTAACCACAAATTAGATACTTTTCAGGAGTTATTTATGGGATGTTCCTGTCTTGCCAGTGCTTGCTTCACTTGGATGCTACAAAGCCATGCAGTTAATATTTGTTGACACATGATTTGAGAATAAAAAGCCTTTGTAAAAGTGCAAAACATTTTGTTTATTTTTGGTGAAATCTCCTTCTTCTGTGAAACCACTGAAGGTAAAATTATTGCCAGATATATTGCAAAGATGCAAAGACACAAAGGGTCATTTGGATGGTATTGTTTTTTCTTCAAATTACCTTTATCAATCTAATTATCAACAGTAGTTATATTCCTATCAATTTCCTTTCCCTGCCTGTGAAGTTGTGTATTTATGAAACATCACTAGAGTCGAGTCTCATTGCCAGAGCTGTGAATAGAGTTTCAAGTGGTTGCAGACAAGTGCAGGTGGTAAGCACTAAAAAAGTGTCATTGTTGAGCATTTTACCTCATTTAAAAGTGGAACAAGAAAGCCATTACGGCAACAAATTGCTCAGCCCTTACGGCCATGAAGTGAGAAGGGCACCACCAAGCAGGTTTGCAGGAAATTAATTGTGTGCTGGCAGGTAATTCATTATAAGCAGTGTGGAAATGGGTGGCTTTCTCCTTTTTTTACCACTTTTTTTTTTTTTTTTTAATTTAATAGGAACTGTTCTAACAACCGTGTTAGTATAAACTGATTTGTAATAACAGTATAGGAATTTCTGCAAAGGTGTATGTGTGTTTTGGTGTTATTTTCCATTATTTTCCACTCACTCTTCTTCAGGTAGTATTTAAGTGTATATGAGAAATAGCAGTGATGCCTGTAACAAACCCATATTCCTCATAATGGTTTCAGTGGTGACGATAGAGGACTTTTAGCTGGGCTATCCTACAGAAAGGAGCCAGAGCTGGCTTGCGCTCAAAAATAATAGGAAACAGAATTTTCCGTTTTTGCTTGCATTGCCCTGTGTGATACAGTACACAATTTAGGACACTGTTGTCTAAAAATAGACCTGGGCTTTTTCCAAGAGAGTTAGAAAGTAGTACCACTGCTAAAATGCCTTTCTAGAGTATAAAATAAGGGAAACATTCAAGTAGAACGCTTTGTACATAAATATTTTCTAGTAGATCTAAGGGATTTGGTTCTCAGAGTGACAAAAAAATGCCAAACAAAACCACCAAACCCAAACCAAATCAAAACCCAGAGAACCTACCAGTAAGTTCTTGCTTCAAATATTATTTTTTGAGAGTACTGTATGATTTTTTTTTATTTTGTGCCTATTTAAAAACCAATAAAAACAAGATTTAAAAGATACTATGCTGCAATAAAAATAAACAATTTCTATGTAAACTTTCAATTGCTTAATTATTTTATGTCAAAAGCTAGAAAATGAAATGCTTCTAAATACAGTGCATTGGAATTTTCTTATCAGTTAGCTTTTTAGAAACTCTACACTTAAGAGTACCATAGTAACAGCTCTACAAGCTGATTCTTCATTACAGTTATCCACTGAGAGCTTCATTGAAGACATTTCCTCTGGGATCAGAGAGACTAGAAATCAATTCTGATAATATTAGAACAAATTTGAAGAGCAAAAAGCCCTAGAAAGTGTGTGATGAATAAATAAGGAGGTCTTTATTTCTCATATAATCTTTTTCACCTCTTTTCAAATATTTTTGTGTTGCAAATGTTAACACCTTAAAAGGTTTTGTAAAACTGACATGGAAATAATTCACTCTGAATTATGCACATCTTTAAGCTACTATTATTTATAATGTAAACTGTGACAAGGTCAAGGTGATTGGTGATATTGAGATATTGATGACATCTTTGCCAATCATTTATGGTTTGAGCATATCTGTCTAGAATACATCAAATCTGTGTTGATGGCTGAATCCGAATATAATTTATTCCCACCCAAAAGAAGTCCAAAGGTTATGACGATGAAGGGAGCACACTAAGCAGAAGTCCAGCGGTAGCTCCAGCACTGTGAGTACTGAGGAAGAACTCCATTTTACATGGTTTATGCCACTTCACTCTACAGCCTCCTGCCCCAACATCAGCAAAGTCTGACCAAGTGTTTTGATTAAACTTACTGCAATCTTTAAACAAGGCTTAGGTTGTCCCAGTTAAATGCTATCAACAATTAGGAAACTTATCATGTGTTGCACACTCCCTCCGTGCCAACAGAGGTGTCACACTCCGCACCACCTTGTCGTCAGCTGCAGCTGTCCTTTTACAATACAAGCAGAATCAGTGATAGATGAAATAATCTGACCTCCCATGTGCCTTTTTCCTTTAGGAAACAGCTATCACTGAATAACATTTCTCTTACTGGGCACTGCTACACCTGAGTGTGGTTGTGCTGGAAGAAAAAAATAAACTGCTTTTTTTATAAACCTTGACTTGCCATCTTCTGTGACTTTAAGATGTGTTCTTCCATCCTGCCATGTACACTTTGTCTAGAAGGATGTCTGGAAGGCCTACCAACTTTGAAATTGTCTGGGGGATGCTTGGTAACACATCTCAGCCAGCTTGCATATCCCTTATCCAGGACACAACATCAGTGGTCGTGTCAGCACTTCTGATGCCAGGTCTGCAGGAACAGGGAAAGGAAGGTCGTTACTTATCTGACTCTCTTCAAATTTTTTTCCACTTTTAACACTATTTTTCCTGAAGGGAGAACAAGATATGGTCTTCATGATGAACTCTGTTTAATGAGGTTGAAGATGTGGAAAAGGGAGCTAGGAGAAGCCCTGCTGTAATGGGGCACCACTGACTTGGGATGTATGGAGGGTGTGCCTCCTCAGTCATGTGCAGTCAGCTCACTGAAATCCTGGTGCAATTGTTTCTGAAAGTGCAATTGGCTTCAGAGGGAGAACAATTGAGCCCTTTGCATCCCTGAGTGTGAAATCCATGTGTTCACTCTGGCTCTGGGCCATGGATTGGTGGGAGAGCTGGGGAGCTGCAAAGGCTGTCTCTGAAACATTACAGAGCACAAAGCCACTCACCTTTGTCCAAAAATTTTTTGCAGGTTAACTTTGCAAACCAAAGTGTCACCTGTCAAAACACTCTACAGTCTGCTGAAGCAGGCATTGTCTTTTCTGAAGCTTATCTAATTCTGGCGTAAAGAAATAAGAATATATGTGGTGTGAGTGTGCATGGAGTACAGGAGAGGTAGGAAGGAGCAGAAGAAAGGTGCTTTTGGAAGGCAAAAAGGAAGAAAAAGGGAACATACATAAAAAAAGCAGGTTGTCCTGTCTTCCTCAGGGAGTGGACAGTTATTCTGAAAGATGAGAAAATATTTAAAATTACTCAAAGGATTTTAAAATGAGTGTATGCAAAACTCAGAAGCTAGCAAAAGACCTTAAAGAGATGTTATAGATGCCACAAACAATTTCATTTTAATGCAATTTCATCTTGGTTGAGGCAGTGATGATTTGAATTTTAAAGCTTGTTGTAGCTTATTCTCCATATAGTCTCCTAAATAAAAAGGGCTATTAATATCTAGCATTTCTGTAATGCACTTGAAGTTATAAGCTGTATGTGGTGAGATACTGCTATAATGAATCAAAATGCACAATGGTTAACAACAGTTATACCAGCAGATCAAGATCAGAACAGCCTCTAAATGATGCAACAGTAATACTTTCCAATTTTTATATACAATATTTCAGGATATCCTTCTGCTGTTGTTCTCAACTGGACATCTCAAAACAGTCAAGTTGTTTTAGCAAGGAATGAATGAGGGTTCATAACTTTACTGTGATACAGTACAGTAAATACTGTCAAACAAATTTATGGAAATGAGAAAAAAGAAATAATAGCGAGACGTGGAATAGTCCAAAGTTATGGCTCTTTGCTGTTAATTCCATTTTTAGACCCCGACACAAATAAAGGTGTTGTAATACCTTCTTTGAGCTCAGAGACAGGGTTAAGTAATGTTATTTTGAAACACATCTTCAGCACATACAATTAAGTACCCTGTACAATTTTCCAGAATTGGACACAGGGGATTAGTAATTTCTGGACAGCAAACTCTTACCAGGGGCAGGCAGGACGATGTCAGCACTTTCACCACAAAATCATAATTGTTCAGCTAACAGTGAAAATTTTAGAGTCATTTGAGTCTGAGGGAGTGGTAACCATACAAGATGGAAAAAAGGGAAAACATCCAGCCATTTTCTTGGTCAGAAGCATTAGTCTCAAAGAAAAGGGAAATTTGCCACTTTGACAACTCATCCCAAAATTTTAAAAGCCTTGAAAAGAAAAGCCAGCCTCAGTTATATTGATATTCCAAGACTATAGAATAGAATGATGAGTGTAGCTCCATCATGATGTGAAAAGGAGTCAATAGCGGGTTATGGTCCATCACAAAAAGCTTTTGAAGATGGTGACCCCATGCAGAAGTACAAACAAGACAGGATAGGGTGAAGGCAGCATATTTCACCTGGGGCTGAAAGACCTCTAACCAGGCACTGGCTCTTCATATTTAGGTTTAGGGGAATTCTTCTGAAGATGGACACTGCTGGCTGGTGTGGCCCAGAGGCATGACATTGTTTCAGAGACATTGCACCATTGCGGATTGGTTTTGTTCTCCACTGTAGACAGGATTTTGGGTGAGTTGTGTACTCTGAAGTCAGATAAGTCAGATCTTGCCTTCAAGAGCAGTGGAAAGTGTGCCATTTGCTGCTTCTTGCTGGTCTCTGTGGGCTTGGCACGCAGAAGGGCACACCAATGTGTGTGGTTGCGTAAGGTCACCATACCCTGTTGGAAGAAGCAGGAGATTGCAGTGTTATGTGGTGAGGCAGTATTGCTGAGCAGCATGTGCCTCTACACAGAACAAGGCTGGTCTAAATGACTAGAAGATAAAATCCACAAAATCCCTTCTAAATAAAGGTGTTGAGCTGTGACAGTAGTAAACATCATGTACACACACACAAAAAAAAATCTCCATAAACACATATGTCAACATATGTAAAGAACATAAATGTTATGCCTGCCATGGGTTGTAGATGAAGCTTTAGATGCTGTATTTTCTTTTATTTTTATTTTTTGGTTCTGCCATGAACTGAGTTATACCGTGTCACTGTGGTTAGCTTACTGTCTCCATTTAGCTCTTCAATGAGGTGTGAATAGTTTAACACTGATGCACAGTCCATTTTCACTGGTATTTTGTCTGCATTTCATCATGCTGGGAGAAATGAGTCTTTGGGCATTTCTGAGGACTGCTGTGAAGAAGATAGGCATGTTTCCTCATCGTTTTGTCATGATGTGTAATGGTGTTCCTCTGTCATGCAGTGTCAACCCAGTTTGGAGTAGTCTTGGAGTAAGTATGAAAGAAGTATGCTATGTCCTTGTTTAGAAGTTTCTTCCTGACTCTGGGACATCCAGGGATATGTGAACCTGAGTGTAGTTTATGTGATGGGTGCATAGAAGCCATCAAGTAATGTAGGAAAGAAAAACCCTTTTATGACTTTCCTTTTCACACATGCTGAAAGAAAAGGAGACAGTACTTCTACATTGTACTGGTATCAATACAGTGAATTCCAGAGATGAATATCAGAGATTACTGTATTAGCAGATATCACCTGCTTAACAGGACAAACACAACCTACAGACCTTCTTATGGTTAAAAATTGCTGTTCCTGGATTCCTGACATTAGGTGACTTGGGGAAGAATTTTACAAATGTACACTCTGATCCAGCTTGGAGTATAACACCCGGTCTTATTTGTACTACATGAGCTGCCCTTTTGCCTTTAGCTCTTTGGCAGAGTGATTGGTGTTACTATGTGACAGTGGGTCTCTGCAAAGCAACTACCTTAAACTTTTATCTGAAAATTGACTATAGCTTAATTTAGAGGAAAAGTCAGCCTGCATTCTTTAAATAAGGCAGTGTGCTCCTGAATTGCTGCCTCTGTTCTCCTTTCAGAACATCTCCTGTTCTTTGCTTGTCCCTCAGGGGAGTTTCCCATTCTTTAAACACTAGCCTTTCTGAGACTAATGCAGTTCAAGGATGTCTTAACACAAAGCTTACCTTCATCTTGGACCATACACATACAGCGTAACTACCATAGGTGATTTTACCCTGGTTCTGGAAAACTCTGCTGGAAGGAGACACTCACTCAACTGAAGAGGGTATTACAGAATAGTGTTGCTAAACTTAAGACTATTGTAAGCCCTGGGTATGTTACAAGTTCCTGTAGTAAATCTACTGCAACTGAGCAGTAAGTATCACTGTGTATCTCTTCACTGATTAACCTTGCTTATTACATGAGAAAATATACATGTTGTATGGGCTGCAAATGTATATTAATCAAAATTATTGCAGTCCTTGGTTAATCCAGTTAGAAGGACTTGTGTACTGCATGTGTCTGCTGGCCAGCAGCAGACCTCCTGGCAGGTGATGTGGCTCTGTTTTCCCGTAAGAATTCCACAGAAACATGTGCTGTGTAACATAATACTGTGCTGTTCCCTTTCCAAGTCTACAAATTGTTGTGAGTTAAAAAACAGTTGCTATTAATATTGCTTTATGCTACTTAATTTATTAGTTAGTGGTTAATATATTTATTAACTGGGCTAAAAGGGGAGACATACTATTCCAATAGAAATATGTATTAGTCTAATAAATGAAGGCAATTGCCCATTCCCACCTTGCATGAATAACCTCATATACATCTGTCTTAAAATTACAGAGGTTTCAGGAGTTCTGGTGTGTATCCAAAGCCATTGACACAATGAAGGCTAGCCTTAGGGTGAGACTTGATTCTAGGAGGAATGGAAATCCTTAACCATTGCTTAGGTCATGGAAAGAGATCAAGCTTGCAGCTCTCAGATATCTGTCCCTGTGTGCACAACAACTGCATACCTCCTAAGACTCTGTCCGCACCCCCTGCCCCAAGCTGCAGCAGTGCAGGCAGTTCCCAGACCTTGATTCCTGATATGCCAACATATGTTGGTAGAGCTTCACTTTGCACAAATTTGAATTTCTCTTGGGAGCAGGTTTCACTGGTCTGAGAAAGTAGCAGACTGTTCTCTACTTCCTTCTCCCACATCTGAGTATATACCCCTCCTGTATCCTGTACATTGGGTCTGACATATTTATATACATACATACATACATATATATATATATGTGTGTGTGTGTGTGTGTGTGTGTATGTATATGTGTATGTATATGTGTACATGCATGGATGTGTGTATGTGTATATAAGATGCAGCTGAATTTCAGGACCACCTTAGTCCAAATGCCCATACATTTATAGTGTCATGTTTGACTTCAAGGTTTGGAAAAAGAATGATAAAAATACTAAAAGCAGAAAACAGATTCATCTGGATATTTGTGTCTGAGTCTTGGGGGAATCCAGCAGTGTGTTAGGGTTTTGCTTTTCCAGGTTTGGAAAATTGTGCTTCCCTATGTACATTAACAGGAAGTCACATATGTACAGTAGTTGCAGAAACAGTGTGAAATGTGTCACTTTGTAATGTACCTGGTCAGGATTCACTTCCAGTTCATCATGTCCTTGCCCTAAGACCAGCCCTTGCACTATACAAGGAAGGGTACACAAAGGTTAAGTGTCAACTTTTATTCAGGAATGCCCTCCTTCTCTCAGCTGTTGGTATTCTGTCATAGTCAATCTCCTTAGGCCTTTCATATCTTTGAAGTATATTAAGGAAGAATTTCATTAAAATGTTGCTATTTCTTTGTGGCAGTTTGCTTGCAAAAAAAATTTGAGAATAGTTGGATTTGGTTTTATTGCTTCTGGAGACTTTACCTAAAGGCAGTGCATCCCTAACATGTATTTCCACCTACTTCAGCATCACTTTATTCAAGATCAAGTCAGTAACACAATAATTATGTAGTTTAAGATGTAGCTGAAAAAGGGGAGCTGGTTTAGAACACAGTTCTATTTTGAAAATAGGGCCTGTGGACTGTGGCAATGTTTTATAGCATGATGTGAAGCTAAAGTTCACAGCCATGTCATGCAGTCATAGGAGAAGAGAACATGTTACAAAAGCAAGGGCTACAACAATTAGGAAGAAATGCAGTATCACTTGCTCTTGGAAAATTTCCAGCTGCTTCAAATGAAAGGTTCAGTAATGCCAATGGGGTTAGTTTCTGAATAATGTACATTAAGTGACTTCACAAATTTGGGTAGTTAAAATAAGCAAAAGCTTCATTTTGGTTTTGAAGGTCTTGTGGCCAGGCACAGAGCAGTCAACAATTAAAAAGTGAATGAATAAGGCAGAAGGGTAAGAGACTGTTTTGAAACCAGTCCCTGATGAGCAGCTCCCATGTCCTGCCAGCATTTTGCTTAGGCTGTATGAGATTTATTTGGTGCAATGCCTGCTGCCTACTCTTGTTATTTGAGGACATGAAGAAAGGTGTGAGCAAGGGAAAACATTGTCAGATAAAATGTCACAGGGCTGGAGCTGGAGAGGAGCTATATGCTATGTGTCATTTGACCTTAGTTCTGTAGAGCCGTCAGCTGAACTCACCAACTCCTATGTACACTCAGAGCTCGGACCAAGTACAGTCAATGCTTGTACTGGAGCACTGCACAGACCACAGTGGACAGCTTTGCTTTTGTTTTCTAGTTTTGTTTTGTTTTGTTGGGTTTGGGTTTTTTTTTGGTTGGTTGGTTGGTTGGTTTTGTTTTGCTTTGAGTTTGTTTATTTAGAATTTTTTGGTTTTGTTTTTAATTTTAATCATAGAGCTGAATTAGTTCCTCCAAGCTTTTTTTAGAGCTAGCACATCAGTAAACAGGTGCTTGTTTAGATCCTGTTGAACAACCAGCAACCAAATGTGTCCCCAAAAGGATATATATCCATTCGTCTTCTTTGTAAGGGTCTGTAAAATGCTGACATTTGCAAAGTTAACTTAAGACCATTGTTAGAAAGGAAGAGCTATATTGTCAGCCTCACAGTCCTTCTTGGAATCAGACTACAATTTCCTGATTCAAATTCATTATTGACAATAGTTTTGTTGATTGCATTGGGTCTAAGTGTGTCACAACTGCTCAGATTTCACAAGTATATTTGAATTTGAACCATGATGATTCCACCTTTTCTACAGATCATCCTGGTAGAGAGACTTCGTATAATTTTAGCTTTACCAACCCCTTCCAGAGTCCCTGAATATACTGTGAAAAAATTGTTCAGGCACTTTTTGTTGCAGCATCCTTTTTGCCCAAGAGAAATTGGAGTGTTGTATCACAATTCCCCCAACTCCTCCCCACCCCTAAGTAAATAGATAGAGTTTATATCTTTTGGCAAGAATAAGAAAGCAAAATAAAAAGACTCCTCATAATTCTTGGCGAGATGAATCTTCCAGGGTCTGATCCTCTGGCAGATCTCAGTGGTTTGCTTTCTCGCTTCTCTTAGTATTGTGTGTGCATGTCTCATTTTCTCTGATTTCATAGCACTGTTTATGTTTATCTGTTAGGTTTTGTCTCAGCTGCCAGTTCCTTTTCCTTTTCAAGATACTTCATCTACGTCACTATTAGGTGCCCTCTCTTCTGCTCATTTTGTCTACCTCATTTGCTCAGTGCCCATTCCTCAGGACAATACCCTGTGCGATGTAACTCTGCTACTTTGTTTGTCTTTTCTGTCTCTTACATAATTTCCATTTTCTCCCCATGTAAGTCTGTCACTCCTTGCTTCTAATGATGATTTTTTGTAAAGTCATACTCCTCCAAGTGAAGCTGTCTCTTTTTCATTGTCATTTACCATAACAAATACAAACATTTGATTTCATTAGACATTTTGGAGTCCACGTCAAAATCAAAATTGTCTTCTCATCTTGGTACTGGTATAGGGGACACTTTCTGATTTTTTTAATGAAAATGGAAGTGGTAACAATATATTTCAGTGTATTTTCGTCAGCAAAATGTAACAAACATTTTCAATTAAAGGTTTTTGCCACAGGGAAAGGAATTTTGGATGAAAAAGAGAATTTGCTGTGTTTTGACAGTAGCTAAGTTGCGACACAACTTCTTAGTGTTATGTCAAAGATCTCTGTGGAAATACTTATATATTTGTATAACAAGTCCTTCTGGACTCACTACTGTTTCCTCTAAATCTGTCTCTTGATCTCTTATTGATTGAATCAAAGCAGTGTTGGGTCCACTGTTTAGGATCTGGAAAATAGTTTTCAATAACAGGACATGCAAGATTTAAAAAAAACTGTGAGAGTTCATACCTGCAAGAACCTGAGCTCATGGCCTGTGGACCAAGGCTACTTTGTGAATCTTGGAGCTGCTTGATTCCCAGCCCAGCTGATTGTGGAGTGGGGATGGGATATACAGTCAAGGACACTAATCTTATCAGCTTTCCTGATTTAAGTTGTTCCTGCTCATCCTTACTCAGCTCCTAGGGGAAACAAAAAATCTCAGTTAGTAACAACAATGTCTATCCAAGGAAGTGCAAATAATTTAGTGGTGAGCTGCTTTTGCAGATTAGAATCTGGATTTTTAACACTAATTAATTTTATGCTCTGCAAAGGGCATTACAAGTGTTATTAAGTTTTGTAGATGTTGTTCTAAAAGATGTTTTGTCAAATATACTGGATTTAATAGAGTCCAGTGGAAATGGCTAAACATATGAAAATTAAAAGAAGCAACTTAAAGTATAATCAGGTGTTCTGCCAATTGAAGCAAAGATGAACAAGACATATTAGAAATGAACACAGTTCTTATATTCATTCGTTATATGGTCCCCTTTCTCACTACATACATCAGTCAGCAAAGTCTGTTTTCAGCAGTGGAAATTACATTATCACTTCTAATTCAGGTTTTGTAGCACATTAATGTTTCCAAGAGTTAATGACTGAGGTTTCTTTCTGTGCAGGTTTACTTTTCATGAAAGAACATACAAAAGGAAATAAATGACAGTAAGACTGAATTATGAACTCCCAGAAGCTGAGGACAAGAACTGATTGTATTGTGGAAGCTGAATTCACTGCTCTTGATTAATGCTGGGCAATGGTGATTGCATGCATGGGATTGCTGAAGCAGATGTAGCTCGTGTATTAATCATTCCAATTTTTCAGTTCAATATTTTAAGGGTAACATGAACAACATTGTAAAAATCTGCCATTTGAAAACTAGAGTTAGAAGTTCCTCACCTTAACCAAAGCTCCTTTCCAACCTTGGATAGAGATTGTCAGCCTCTAAACTACTTCACCAATATTAACCTTTCTTTTCAGCTCTGACCTGTGCACTCATAGCCCTGAGATAAGGTCTCACCAGTGCTGCCACCATGCCCCTACACTGCCTGTGCCATTGTAACTCTTACATCTGATGGTTGCCAAAGCCAAAACACTTCAGCCTCTTTTCAGTTACTCACCTGAGAGACTTAACATCTCTCTGAGGGTGACCCCCATTGTGGAGTGAATGCAATCGTGTCTCACAGAGGTGTCAGAGCTCTTAATTACATCTTCTGCAAAGTGCTTGGAGGTTCCCTGACAAAATTGATTTCAGTATGCAAAGTACTGCAGCAAAATAAACTAATCTAGATAGCAGAGGTCAGTCCTGTCTGTCTACATTAACCTAATAGCCTGTGCTTTTCCTCTTTCCTTCACCATTTGCCAAAACAGATATGGTTTGTTTTTCCTTTGATCCCATGGAGTTGACAGTGACAGATTACTTTGTTTGTCATCCTGAACCTTCCCACTTTCCTGGTGATGTGACCCATGACATGAGGGAGATCTGTAATCATGGACAGATGCCTTTCTGAGCAATGTCCAGATGCCATGGGAGAGGTGGAACAGGACCACACAGCAACCACGGACTCCCCAGTACAGCCTCTGGGTCCTGGATGTGGATGGTGCGAAATAACTGTGTGAGGAACAAGGGTTTTTTAAAAGCTGTGTGAATGTTAGAATTTCTACAGGGCATCTCACTACTATGAATAGTCTTATTTATCAACAGAGTAATGGTTTCAGGCTAGTTTGAATATATTTTTGAAATAAGACAGTCTCCAATGGTGGGGGTCCTGTGTAAAATGAACTCTATCATATTTTCTCATCAGACTGTGCTACTGGAAATAGCAATATTTCTATGTTCAATCTTCAAAAAACTGGAAAACTGCTGAAAACGTGCTTTTTCAGTAAAGAATAGGACTTGCTCAGGATCCAGCAATGTGCTGTGTGTACATCAGAGGTACCAAGTACATAGTCAAGAACAGGCTCAACAACTGTCAAAATCAGTCAGCCCTGTTATTCTCCACATTCCAAAATTCTTAGCATACCTTGCAGTAGAATAAAACCAAATTATGTCTTACAGAGACATAAGAGATGCAACAACAAAACAAATTGAACAAATAGGTCTCCTGTCCCACTTTCGTCTCAAAGCAGTGCCAGCCTGAAGACCAGAGGAGGATGTTCCAGGATTTTTCTAACCCCAACTTTAAAACTTCTGAGGCTGGATACCAGTCTCCCTGGGCTACCTACACCACTGCGTGATATCCTCATGGGAAGCAAGTCTCTACCCACATCCAGTAGAACCATCTCCTATTATCTCTTGTCCTCCCCCCACATTGTGGAGGACCCGTCTCCATCTCCTAGAAGGGCCCCTAGGTGCAGTGGTCACACTCACTCTGTGACATCTGCAAACTTCTTGAGAGAGCAGTCCAGCAACTCTTCCAGGACACCAATAAACATGATAAACAGGACAGGTCCCACAAATATTTCGACTAGCAGTCACCATTGATACTAGTGAAAATGTTAGTATACCATGTTACTTGCTTTAAAGAGCAACAGCAAACTCTTTGGAGAGACTGTCAGACTTGAGATTTTACAGAGAAAAAAATAGTGATATGCATGAGATGTGAAGTGATTCTGTCTGGGAGACAGTCCATCCACTGAGATTCATTATTCAGCCCCATTATCCTTCCCTTTTGCAGCTCTTGAAATATATTGATTTCAGCTAGATCTTGATCACTTTCCACCATATCTGATTAAAAGCAAGGTTTTGAATTTTGGTTTTTTTCAGCAGTTTCATGTAAGAAATAATGACTAATTCATGGTATTGTATTGCTTAAAAAGCCCTCCAAAATCCTTTAGCAAATGCATGAATAGAGAATTTAGGGTTGTTAGAAGCTAGTCATCAAACCTGTGGTAAAGACTTCTTTGATAATATTATTGACATCTTAAGGACAATGTCAGCACTGTGTTCTGTGGGACAGACTTCTACAGGAACACTGTCAGCCATAAACAGTATCAAGTTCCTGCAAGGGAGCTCATTGATGCTAGTGTATGAAGGCCTTCAGGGCAAGACAGGAGGAAGAGTATTTAACTTGGGTTGGAATGTGTTTTGTCTTGTTTTGTTTTGGTAAACTTAACCACTCCCCCTCCCTCCCCATTACCAGGCTGTTTACCCAGTCACAGTGGTCAGTTTACATAGTGCACTGATTGTCTGAGCAAGGGTAACTTTTTTGTTGCTCTTGGTTGAATATTTCAAATCAGCTAAAGGCTGGGGATGCTGTATAAAATCACAGGATGGTGTTAGGAAGTTCGAGGTTAATGCTTTCCTGTAAGCAAAGTAACATGTTGTGTTTTCAGTGCTTTAAAATATATAGCAAGTACAAAAATCTTGTAATATGCAGAAAATTACTGAGATGTAGGAACTGTCTGACTGTTCTACAGTGCAAAATCTACTGATACACAATAAGAACTTGTCTTTCTTGAAGAAATATCCTCTTATTGTGCAATACCCAAAGGACCCTCTATTTTGACAAAGGACACATGCATAACAATTTCTGTTTGAAGTTTTATATATTGTTACTCTTATTTTGGAAGAACATTTGGGAAACTTTCCTATTAAACTCTTAAAGGTCACTTCTTAAACAAGGTACTCACACATGCCCATAGGAATAGCTTTGTCTGTGTTATCCTACAACTGTGTAGCACCAATTTAATTCTATCGTGTCTCTATGCAGTAAATCTACTCCTGGGAGGATTGCTTCCCTCCAAGAAACAACATAAGTTGTGAGCCTCTGCATTTCTGCTATTGCTACAGCTCTGCTCCAACTATGTTGTCAGACATCCAGAAAACCCAGCATCCAGAAATTATTGAAAAAAGATGAATACTTCTTAGCTTTAGGGAGAGTGAATGAAATTAGAGGTAAGGAAACTTAGATGACATAATACAGCAATCATATTCTGACTCTTACTGCTGTTGGCAGATATCTAACCTGCACATCAAACTTCTAAATATGTCCAGACACATGTGAGGTAACTCACTATCTTCTAACAGCTGAAGTAAATTTCTTTATTATAAAACATACAGTTTTCATATCTGGTCTTTGTGCTTTTTTTGGTATTGCTACAACATAGCACAGTGGATGGACTTGCAAGAGGAAAAGTTACAGTTTACAAAACTGCAAATATATGCCTAAATATTTCCACCAAAGAGCAGCTAGTTCTTACCTTCTATCAGTATTATGGTGATATAATTAATTGCATCATAGTCTCTCATATTGAAATTATATATTAAATAAGTGACTGGATCTACTTAAAGAATACAGCTTATAGGTCGTCTCACAGAATAAAGCAACTCAAGCCTCTTTATTCTGCAGAGGCTGTAAAGACCCATCCTGCCTACAGGAAAACACACCACCACCCTCCATGTAGAAGACATACTTGAGTGGCTTTTTCAAAACCAAACTCATACATGCAGTTTCTTAGAAGTCCAAGTACCACTGTGAGTACCCACCTTGGAGGTTTTGTGTTTCTTCTAGTGAGGCTTCTCTGTACAATTCCTTTTTTTTTTTTCTTTTTTTTTTTTTTTTTACCTGGTAAGCCAATTTATTCTGACACTTAAAAGGTAAAAACCCCTTTCCTTTCCCTTCCACTATTTAATTTGCTTTTCTATCACCACACACTGCATATGCGAGGTGGAGTTGCCTTTTAACTTCAGAGATCAGCATGATAGGAGAGCAGTGGAAATCAAACAAACCTTCAAAAATGCAAGGGCAGTAAGGCACCCACAAAACTAGCACTTGGATCCAAAACTAGATGGGTGGCCAACTTTATCCCAGACAGTCCATCAACAGCCTAACCACAGGTCAGACCAACTCCAAAGTTGCTCATGCTGTCCTCTGGTATTCACCAAGAAGCCAGATATTTCTGACCAAGGAATTTCCTCCACAGGGATTGTCTTTAAAGAGGGAGGGGGGAAATCAGTCTCCTAAAGAAAATGCACATGTGCCACCTAATGAAAGATTCATTAAAAAGAAAAAAAAGTAAAGAAAAAAAAAGTAAATCAAGCCTTCATTGGTGATTGTATAAGCATAGGAAAATGGGAATTGGGCTTCCATCTCATTTCACATCTGTCCTAATTTTCCTAGAATTGTGGAGAAAAAATAATAATAAAAAATATGTTCATAACAGTTTGTTTTTCTATGTGAATTCACTTAGGTAGGGTTCTGCTAATTCAGGCCCTGCCAATTCAGCTGCCAGTATAACTATCCAACATATTACTTTTCTAGGCTTACTTCCTGCAGTTGAACAACTGTTTGTTCTTCATTTCATATTGCTGGTGTAAGAGAGGATCCAGGTACTTCTGGCAATTAGTGAGCTATATAATGTTTGTTGTGAATGCATATACTCACAAGCTAGACAGAAAAAGAAAACCCCAGTCCCAATATTCTTTCAGTTTGAGACAATGAACAATGTCCCCGTGTACCTTTAATACAAACTTTAGCAACAGTTGTTTGATTAAATCAATTTAGACTTCTAGGGTAATTTAGAGTCTGAAGACTCTTTTAAACAGGCAACCAAAGGGCAGTTGCTGAGAGTCAGATGGCATCCACCCTTAAACAGCCATGGAAAACTTGAAGGTCTTCATGGCAAGTTTTGGGTTCAATCCCTCTTTTACATTTTCAGCTATTGCCCAACTTCAGGCTGTGATTAAAAGTGAGTTGTAGTATAAAATCCAAAAAGCCCAAGCTAAATATACCTGCTCTCTTTCACTTTCAGCTTTCCTACCTCCTTATGCTTCTGTCTCCTCAACAGAAATATCTGGGTTTGTAATAACAAAGAGTGTGATCAAATTTCCTGTTAACAGAATTTCTTGTTAACAGAATTTTGACTACAAGACACACACAGGAACTTGAACAATGTGTGATTTTAAGGAACTAGCAAAAAACCAACCAACCAAACAAAATAAGTCCTAATAATCAAGAAATTTAATTATGTGTGTTTAAGGTGTACAGGTGGGTTCCTTAGGATGAGCTATCTGGAGGAACACTGAGTAGAAAGAGCTTGATAAAATTACAAGGACTTGTGCCAGTAGTTCTGCCCTAAGTTCTGCTGAGCATATGAGGGACAGGAGTACCTCACACTTTTCTGTAAATAACTTTCAATAAACTGCACAGGAAAATCTTTGATTTACATATGCCTGCATTTTCCAATCAGCTAAACTATGTGTTATGCTGTTGCAAAATACCTCTTCTCCTTACCAACTAGAACAAGGCAGGCATTAACTTTTGTCACACCACAAATTGAAATTCTACATAATCCCCATGTTATGGCTCCTATTCCCTCTAGTTTAATCTACAACACTGGGAATTTGTTCTACAACATGAAACACATTTTAAGAATTGTCACATTTTGTAATTCCTTTTCGTGTTTGGAGTGTCACAAGCATTGTGGCTCTGGTTCAAGCCAACTGCAGCCTGGAAAATGAAATATAATCTAAGAATACCATTAAAATGGAATTTTTTAACGTTAATCTTGTGTAAGGTTTTTATATTCTGTAGTGAAGCTAACTGAACCTGAAAGACTCTGTTTGAAAATCGAGGGGCTTTGCAGCTCTTTGTAGTTCCTCTCATCCACCCAGACTGTTCCTGTGGGTCCCATTCATTAAGTGGGTCCTTGCAAGGAGGCTTTGCTCTGTCTGAAGACCTATCAGAAAACCTGCAGAAGCTCCTGTGACAGGGTGGCTCTGTATCAAATGAAAGGATGTGGGCATTAGTGACATCAAGGAGGATGAGGGCAAGAATGGCTCAAGAGATAAAGGCGACGGTTTAAAATTCGGGCAATCTGGGTTGTAGTTTCTTACTGCTGGTTTCTGGTGAAACCCTGGGCATATCTTCTATTCTATGCTGCAGGTGGTTGACCATGCACTAAGAAGCCCTGAAGAGAATGACAGCAGGGATATTTAAAAAAAAAAAAAAAAAAAAAAAAAAAAAAAAGGAAAAAGGAAGGAGAACCATGTGGAATATGTCTATTCCATATTAGATAACAGGAGGTTTGATATGATCATCACTTTAATTCTACGCAGATCCATAAGGAAAATGAGACAGCTCCTGGATATGCCTCTTCAGGACCTCCATCAGCTTCTAAAGAGTCAAGACCTGGCAGGACATGCTATGCAGTTAGTGACTGGAGCCTGTGTTCCTGTGTCCCTGTGTCATGTATGTGAAGTGGGGGAACCAATAGGACTGTCTCTCCCTCCTATTTCCATTATGCAAAATGCTGTAATTTACCGCGGTTGCATGTTGGGGCTGAATAGGAGCATAGAAAGTTTGCAAATATGCATTAACAAATAATCATGCTGCCAAAATAATTTGTATTTGTAACACATCTAATGTTCTTAAGCATTGCCGTGGGTGAACCTGAAAGACAGAAGCAGTACTTTTATGGTAATATGCTGTAAAATGTCTTAGCAAAATAAGCAAGTCCCTGTACAGTGGGTGTTTATTTTCCTTGACACAATTTAGAAGATTCTCATGTGACAATCTTTTGTGTTGTATTTGTAAAATGATCTCTATGAGAATAGCACACTACTATAATACATTACAATCTGAAGTTGCTTGAACAGCAGAAAGCCACTAATACAGTGATTCACAATGGAGCACTTAAACAGTTTAGAGTGCAGCTTTCATGTACAGTATTTTAAAGAACTGCTACAAGCCATGTTTGCAGTGTTTTTTTGGAAAGGAGGGTAATATTAAGGAGAAAGCTTCTTACCAGTGAGCTTCCTGTCACTGAATGATCATGTTGCTGTTCCAGCAAATCCAGGTGGGAACATTTTCAAGGAAATATTTCTCCTTTTGCTCAGAAACAGTAAGCTATTTTTAGGGATATTTTCCATTGGCCTGCAGCACATTTCAGTTGTTGTAGTGTGATGGAGAGTGGCATATTGTATGTTATGTTGAATTGAGAAAATTACTATGTTGCATCATGTCTGTATTTGGCACTGAAGGATGCTGAGATGTTCATATTTCCTCATACTTGTGCCAATTTTTATGCAACACAGATATATCATAAATAAAATGTAGGGTATTGAATCTATCCTGCACTCATTTGACCTTGTGACACCTTGATAGGATGTGATTTCTTTGTGGGAGAGTGAAATCAGTCCCAGTGTGCCTCAGTCACAGTCTGTTTATGGTACTTAAATATAAGCTGTTGTTTGTGCTGTGCAAAGCACTGCAATTGTAATATACATGCTATGGAATGTATCTATGCAGAAATGTGAGGCTCAAAAATATAAATGTCCCCAAGTAATCCAGTATTTTCAGGAAATTTTCTAATTAAAACTCCTTGAATAGAAAACACCAGTTATGCACCCCAAAACACTCATCAGACTCTCAGGGGAAACAGGCTGCCCAGTGGGAGACACAGCTCCATGTTCAGGAGGTACCTTTGCCCTGCAGAGAACCACAACTGTGTGGTGAGATCTGCACCAATTTCCTTTCATCTCCATCCCTCTCTGTTGGGGCATGATCAGATCCCGTTGCCTCTATTCACCTTGAGAGTAGATGGGCAGATGAGCTGAATGGGTAGGCCAAAACGAGGGCCACAGAAATTGCTCCAAATTTCTTGTTGCTGTTTTCCTCCTTAAATCTTGTATCAAACCTGTTGAGGGGAAAAAAAAACAAAACCCAGAAACAACAACAACAACAACAACAACAACAACAAAAACCCAAAACCCAAACCAAAGCAAAAACCCTCTTAGACACTCTGTTTTAATCTATATAACTCAAACAACTAGGGTAACTTTAAGTTAGCTTTATATCACTGACTGAAATGTAGACAATTAAACAACTGTCTTTGGAGATACAGAAATTGCAGTGATTTTCCAGAATAAAATTGCAGTGATTTTCCAGATCTGGTGTGTGAGCAAGAGGACTCTGCCCTCAGTATTAATTTATCTTGTCCTCCTAAACGCAAGCCACCAGGCTGAGTTTGCACAGGGATTGCATTACTATTAACCCTAAAGACGACAGAGTAACATCATGAGATAATTTTGTAACTCTGTCGTTAGAAACAGAAGCTTTTAGTTTTCAAGCCTGCAATTGTTTCAACGGTTAGGTACGTGCATCTTTACTCCCTTAGAAAAAGCACATCTTTTATGTGCAGACCTCAGCAATAACCAAGAAAAGACTTTCTAATTTAAATTGGAAAGATCAGCTACAGTCTGTTTGGCAAGCTGAATGGCATATTAAAGTAACTTTTATTTTAGTAATTTTAGGGGATCTGTTCCTGTCAGAATTGTGTTCTTTAGCCCTTGAAAATGAATTGAGTACTCACATCAGTTTTGTATCTCATTTAGCTAAAATAGCAAATAAAAGTTCTTCTAAACTATTTTTTCAATTTTTTTTCCTTTTTTAATATTTAGTGAATGAATTCATTTAGACTGTTGAAAGATAATGTTTTAAATGGCTCTAAGAAACAGTTGGTTTAGGACTAACTGGGACCCTGTTCACAGAAAGTTCAGTGAACGCCAGTGAGGACTTTTCCACTGACTCCAGGTTAGGATTTGAGTCAGGATGAAATATCAGTGTATTGATATTTAATCCTGTAGTCTCAGCTGGTGGTGAATCAAGTAGCAGCTCATTAGGAGTAATTTTTTACTCCATGGAGTGAAGCTGCGATTGGTATTTCATACCCTCGTGAAGTTCCCATCACTGCCTGATGTGTAATCTGCTGTTGTGCATATCTTTGAAAAATGAAGACATGAGCCACGTTTTTCTTTTTATTTCGTATCTCTTCAAATGCAGACTGTAACATGCAGCGTTATCACTGCTCATAACTATCACACTTAATTACACTTCATGCATAGAATTTGGGATCTGAACGTCACTCAAGTGGTTCTTGCACACTTTATGATAGATATTTAATCCAGAAAACTTAAAGAAAACAGATAATTGAATTTCCTAATCAGTTTACCAGATACAGGCTGTGAGACATGGAAATATTTTGAGCATTTTCTATGTCTTTAATGAAGTGTTACTACAATGAGAGGCGGATGTTACAGCACAGCTGTTGCCATATGCAGTAGAGGCTGCTGTGCTCTGAGCAGAACATTGCGCCCTGGCTTTCAGTGAAGCTCCAGGTCTCTACCGAAGGACAGCCTGCAGCAAGTTAGAGACTCTGATGGTTTTCTTTTTTTCTATTTCTTTTTTTTTTTTTTTAATTATTATTATTTTTTACCCCCCAAGTGGATAAACACCTCAACAATTTCAGAACCAAAATTTCAGTATTGCTAGAGGACAAAAAAAGGGAGAATGGAATCTTTGTTCTCCACCTTTGCAAATGTATAGGCTGTGGGTTTGTGATTCCCAGGAACTCCATGAGCGAAGGGGACCTGCATGAGTCTGTCTCTGTCAGGGTATGTTTGCTTCTCCACCATCAACCCTTCTGTTGTTATGTCCTCCTTGCAAAATAATCTTTCTCAACTGATGATATTCTGCAGAGACGCCAGATTTATGTGTTCCCTGAAAGATGCAGACCAAGTTTTTCCTTTCAGTGTGGAACATCTAAAATTATGAGGAACATGTTAACAACACTAAAACAAATGTGTGTGAGATCCCCAGGGGACTTGGATGCCATGTGTGCAGTGTTTCCTCCAAACATCTGAGAACCAGCATCATTGTTCTTCGAGTGTTTCTGAAGCAAAGGAAACTATAGGATGTGTCCATAAATCCTTGCTTGTGAGAATGTGGAGCTGTAGGACTTAGACTTTGTCTGAATGGGTAGGCGAAAATGATGTATTAGGGTCTTCACTTCCCAGGTAATCCTTGTAAATGGAAAATCACATATTTTTTCCATTGGAAAAAACACCATGTATGTGTTGTTTGTTTATTTGTTTGGGTGTTGGGGGGGGGG
>JAWWEU010000091.1:630079-651616 GCA_035583155.1 Acropternis orthonyx
TTTAAGGTAAAGAAACAAAACAAACTTCTGTTTATCTGAGCACCACCTATCCAATGGTAGATTTTCTTAAGTGAAATGAAATGACATGAGTCCCAGCAAACTCTGAAAGGATTAAAGCTTTTCTCAGTACGTGAGTGCACTATTTTTTGAGCAACTTGTACTGATTAGGGTCTGATTTCTTCACTCACATGCAGGGCCTCATTCTAAACATCTCCCTGCCACTGGAAAACCTTTATGAGCTTTAGAGTCATAGAATACATTAAAGGAGAGAGCACTGTTGCGTAATAATCTTTTTTATTTTGGTACTTGGTCCATGAATGTATACAGAATAGATGATAAATTCTCATTAATGGCACTTAAAAACAGCTCTAGTACAGGTTGTCTGCAAATTATACCCCTCCTTGACTTTACAGATCAGGAAATGCCTTGGATTGTCTTATTTACTTCATGCTGTCCAGATGATATTCTCATCTCATAGCTGATGGGGACATACCTTTTCCTACACTTCATGTAGGTTGTGCTAATATAGGGGTTTACTATGATATTATTCTCCTTGTGCTGCAAAACTTATAAGGAAAAAAGTGTCTGCTGCTTCATTAACTATGAAATGGGGTAAATAATGTATTTCTGCCTGGTAGACAACTGGGGAAAAACTCAAGAAAAGAGTTAAAAGAAAATGAAGGTTTTCCTGGGTTTTTATTAAGTGACAATTTTTATTTGTGGGCTATCTTCAATAATAGTTTGTTTTAATGTTAAATAGTTTAACATGCAGTAATTGTCTTTAGTCTGTTTTGAAGTCACAATAAAACATATTCCAATCTGAGAACGTCAGAGCCAAACATGCTGGACATTTCCATTGCTGGACAATATCTTTCCTCTGCGAAGATGCTGATATGACTTTTTTTGAAACTCTAATCTCCCATTTTTGACAGGGAATCCTGAATTTTTGGGCATTTGAATTTTTTTCAGTTCCTTTTATTACAAGTTTTATGGTCTTTTTTTCCTCCATTGCTATAGAAGGCAATGTTGACCTAGATCAAAGGAAAGGATGAACACAGACTTGTGATATGTTTACAAATCATATTTTCACCCTTCCTTCCTGAAAATGGCTGAAACCCACAATTAAATGTAAAGTTTTTGTGAAGTAAAACTTTATTTTCATTGCTGATGAAGCAAAAAGTTCACCAGGATAGCAGGACAAAAATGATGTCAGCAGCAGTTCTTGACAGAGTTGCAGAAGAGCACTGCTATTTTTGGGTTCCCATTCAAATGTGTGAATGATTGATTGCATTCTACATTGCTCTACATTTCCATAAATTATTGTAAAATTATATATTATAAGAGTGTGGTCTTTAAATTTAGAGGAAAGGGGGGAATACAGTCTGTTTGGAAATCTAGATTTGGGTGGTCTTTCAAGATCTGAATTTTCATGGTCTGCTAGTAAGTGTTTTTGTGGCTGACCCATGATCACCTCATTTGTTGTACCAGTCATCTCTGTGCAGATCGATGCAGCTGTTCATTACTACCTTGAATGATTAATTATGTCTGATTTTTTTAGACCTCTGCAATATGTATTCTGACAGTATTGTATAACAGAGGAAGTTAGAATTGTTACCATTTGAAAACAGCCTTACAACTTGTTGGCAGATACTAATTTTTTTAAGATCAAACTTAACAGAAGAAAAAAAAAATTTTAATTTGAAGAACATTTTTTCCACCTTAACTAAGTAATATGACTGAAAATATGTTTAACATACAATTTAATCTTGCAAACCTCTTTATAAATGCCAAACAGCTGGTAGAAAGGTGATATTTCAGATGCTTAGGAAACTGAATATCTAAGCTTTTCTCCCAGAGTTCTCTTTTTTTGTACTGCAGATGTGTCAGGGGTGATGATACTTCTCTTACCACACTCAGATAATTGTCACAGGATTGTAGGTCAGAGATATGTCCTACCAAGGACACTGTGTAAGTCAAAAAGTTTCTTTGTGAAGATGCTAACCTGAGTTCGTATAAATTGTGAAGAATGTGCTAGGTGGTGAGTTGCCTTATGCTCTTTGGTGGCACAATGAACTTTCACTCTTCTCATCTTCATCTTACACTCTGTGAAAAAAAAATCAACAGTGTAGATAGCCTTAAATGTGGAGATTTCCACAGAGAAGGACCCCATTGCATTCATGACCTTCCATTCATATTGGAGATCAAAACCAGGCTTTTTGCCAAATGTGTTTCACTCTTTCCCTTAGATAGTATGAAAAGACTGCCTTTATCTGACTGTTACTCAATTCTCAGGACTTTCTTTCCACCTTCTGTTGGTCTTCTTGATGTAGTTCTGCAAAGGTTCTCTTTGTCTACAATGGTACCAGCTTACTGTTGTTGAATTTTCTGGAGTGTGGTCTTCTCTAGGCAAGGAAGAAGTCAATAGTCAGAAGAGCTTTTAAATGATCTTATAAACACTTTCTTGCATTTTTGGATCTCTGTCTTTAAGAATGGCTCAAGCCACTTCCTAGATTTGATGTCGCTATATTTTATATCCCTCTCACCAGTGGGTAATAGTGCTGAGCAGTGGTATTGCACATTCACACTTACAGACCTCAAAGATCTGCTTGGAAGGAAAAAAGAGGGGGAAAAGAATCAGAGAAACCATAAAACAGGTCTTGCATATCCTGATCACAAGCACTTTCCATCCGGTGAATTCGAGATGCCTCAAATCTCCTTCAAGAAGTGCTGAAACACTGTCCAAGAGGAGGTGATATGTTTGTCAGCAGATGCAGTTTTCTTCTCCTCCTCCATCTTCTGTTCCTTCTGAGTGGACAATGCCTCTCTACTAATCAAGCTGATGGGTGATGCTGCTGTCCTTAGTATTGTCTCAAAACTTCAAATTGGACAAAGTTGTTGCTTTCAACACTGCTGTACATAGGTTTCTATATTGCAGAGTGAAATTGCCTTCTCCCTTATCTTCAGAGGGACAGTGCCTGCAGAAACAATGTTGGAAAATCTTCCACATTCTGAGCTCCTACTTGCCAAAAAGACTCTGGTCTGGCTCTGTATGGTTGCCAAAAGGCAGGCTCACAGGTGCAGACATTGACACATCTGCATACAGATTTTAACAGCTAATGTGTGGAGCACAAATTCCTCCACTTGTGAATCCCAAAGGCAAAACCAGAAGCAAAAGTAATTCTTGTCATAACCCAATTTGAATGACTCAAACACCATTCCCACTGACTTGCTGGAAGTGGCCACTTGGATCATGGGGGCAGTAGTTTGACTCTTGTGCAAGTGCAGAATGCTGAAACACCTGGGGCATACTTGGTTGTTCACAGAGCATTTCCCTACCATGTACTTTATTGGCTGCATTAGCCAGAAGCATTTTAAGGAGTTTTCCAGATGGATAACGAAGTTACTATAGGCTAAAATATGAAACTTTGAGAGTCAAGGTCATGATTGCAAAGGTGCATTGACTGAAGTACATATACTGCTTGACAAAGCACTTGAATTCTGCATATTTAAATATTCACAGCACCTACAAGTTTTGCTGCTACTCTGTGAAATACAGCTTCATTTGCCAGTGAATCAGGCTTATAAAAATGGTAATTGTGAAGTGCAGTTGCTAACTGTATCAAGAGAGGAGATTTTATATGTAATGGAGATTCTTTTTAATGATAAATTATCTAGCTCCTGGCTACCATGTAGGAGCTCTATTAACTGCCAATAAATTGTTCATCGTTAAATCTAGTTCACTCTTCTTAATTAGGCCAAGAGTTTTTTCTCTTTAAACCTTTTTCTTGCTTTAATTTGGAAATATGTTTGAAATCCTAATGATCTTAACAGCTGCACCAGACACTACTGTAGAGTCACTTAAGGACTGATGTTACACAACTGAAATCTGGAAAGATCTGAAAGCCTATGCATTATACAAATCAGGGTTTGAAACACACAGTTAATAGAAGTGCCTGGTTATAGCTGCAGCAAAATTCTGAGCACACTCCTACTACACAATTTAAAAAAATTCAATAGCACACCATAAGTTTGTTGGGCCTATAAAAGATTTTTACAGTTATCTTAATAATTTAAAATATTAAAACACAAGCTTTGTTAAAAAAAAAAAAAAAAAAAAAAAAAGGGAGAGAGAGAGAGAGAAAATATTAAGCCTATGAACTAACTGTTGCTTAGGGAGTCCCACCCTGGTGACCACTGCATTGGAGCAAAATGTAGAGTATTTCAGAGAATACTCATAGAAAGGCTGAGATCACCTTTCTGAAAACTACTTCATGGATCTTCCCTAGAGGTGAAATAGATTCCACCCAAATTTCAATATAAACTCCACCAACTTTAAATTTTCATTAACTTTCAATTGTCAATGCATGGCTACACAGTGACTGACAACTTTAAATACTACCTTAGTTCAACATGTCTGCACGGTGTTTTGCCAGCAGAACTGTATTATTAGCTCATCTAAACAGGGACCTAAAGAAGATGTTGCCTAGAAAAGGTAATTGAGGTTTGGAGACTCTGGCTCTCCATTGTTGAAAACCCATCTTCCCTTTCTACCTTTCGTTGTCCATCTGAAATAACAGGGTAAAGGCACCTGCCTTTGATATATGCAGTACCACTCACTTCCACTGCTAACTGGCTCTCTGCATACCATTTATGGTTCAAACTTAATCAGTCAGCAATTTTCATACTTCTCCTGCAAGATGTGAATCTTTCTTTAGGGCAGACAGAGCACTGGACTTGAGTGACAGGAGATGTGACTGCAGGGAATCCCAGTTGTCAGAGCTGGAGTTAAGTCAAACTCCTATGACTTTTCCCATGGGATATAGTTAGCAAATCTCCCTGACAGAGGCTTGAGGCAAGAAAAGATCAGATATGCTAGAGGTAAAATGTGTTTTTGTGCACTGAAATATAGCTCTGCTCTATCTGCTGAGAAATTAGGAGCAGTTTAGACAATTGTACTCCTGCCTTGTGCCCCTCCCGTGAATGTCCTATTCTACAGTTTAGCTTACTCTGGCACACTTTTCGTCGGTGGGAATTTCAAGGCATTGAAATTGTACTGTCCAGAGTAAGCAGTAAAAGTAAAAAAAAAAAAAAAAAAAAAGGACTGTAGATATTAAATGTTTTTAAAAAGATCAGCTCCATGGTAACAAATTTCTGAGGCAGAACAAATGCTTATGTTGATTTGGATAGGTTTTGAAAATTTCCAACAGCTACATCAGAACCACTCAATTTTAACTATTTGTTTTGTATCAGTATTTTATGTCAATTTATACAAACAGATCTCTTTCCAGAAAAAAAAAATATAATTTGTCAAAGAAAGAATAATTTCCACTTCTCACAATTCTAGGGGACATATAGAGGAATGTATGAATTTGGGTTGATAAAAACAAGAAGTATTTTCTCCAATGAACCTTTTATCATAAAGTTTATTTGGAGTGAGATATCTTAGTGTAGTTTTATCTGTTCCAGTAGGTATTTATAGAAAATAATTCTTCAGATATGATTAAATTATTTCAAATTATTTATGTTTATCATACAGTTACAACACATTAACTTTCTTTGACCATTAGAGGTATTTATAATTGCTTTTCACCTTTCCTACACTCCCCAGAGCTCTTTCACACTTACTCCCAAAAAACCACATTCAAAGAATTGCTTTTAAGTGGTCAGTTTAAATCAGATAGCATCAGAAGGCATGCTTCTCTGTTCCCTGCACAAGCCAGGTGCTCTCCAGCTCTTATTACTTCCCAGCAATGTTTTGTCTCAGTGGCTTACAGAATTACAGCAGACTCAATAATCAATAACTGGCCTTCTCACTTGAAAAATATTCTCAGTTATATTAGGTTGGATATGTTTGATGGAATATTAGACATATTGGAAAAATGCCTACAAATCAGAGAGCAACTTGCTGGGGGGACAAATGCAGATTCATTCCTTTCTCTTACCTACATTTTTTTTCTTACCATTCACATGGTATTTATGTCCCTAGCTTCTTACTACTCATAAAGTATTTAAATTTAATAATCAAAATATCACTAGTGGATTGCCAATGATCATTTAATTGAAATTTAAATTCAGAATTAAATAACAGCACTAAACCCACATGCAAATTAATTCTAGTCAATAACAGGACAAATCTAGCTGTAAATCAAGATATACACATGTCCTAAATCTAATCTATGGATTTTGTTTTTTTCTCACCTCTTCCCAATGCTCTGACAAGTCGTAATCATGTGCATGCTGCAAATTATGACCACAAAAAAAGGACTTCTTCTTTTTCCCTCCTCATCTTTTCTAGCAAAGAATTTGATAAAGCACAGATGTAAAAATTAGAATTTTGAGTCACCATTGAACACTCACTTTTAGACAGTTGTACATGCAGCTGAACACTTGGTTAAATGGAAATTATTGTAGGTTCAATGTAAAACTTTTGACAACTCAGGTTAAAAAAGTTTGTTTAGTGTGTTTTTGGACTCTGATTTTTCAGTGTGATAAACAACTTCAATCCTGCCCAAGCCAAGAAATCCCTAAGACACTCAGTTTTACTCAGAATACACTCAACATCCTTCAGATGAGTTCCTTGAATTGTAACATAATTGTGTTTGTTTTGCTTCTATTTCCTTCCTTCCTGCAGCAATGGATTGCTCTTCCAAAATATTTGTTATAGAGCTCATAAATAATTGAACCTCTACTTTTCAAGGATACAGTTGTGAGAGGAGAATAAAATTTTAGATTTCCTGTTCATAAAATATGTTGTCAGCCTTTCATCTTTTAATTTAAAGGTATCAAAGTGATGTCTCAGGACCTCTATAAATAATTAATGCGCAATATTAACTGACAAAGAAATCAGACTGAAGCTGTGCCTTGCTGTAATTAAATACTGCTCCATTAAATAGGTTCTGACCATTTCCACCTTCACAACACCTCTCTCCCCAAAACATTGTTAAACAGAAACAAAAATCAAACATGAGATTGAGGAACAGTCCAGCCTTTCTCCCTTCCTGCTGTCTGGTTGGGAGAGGGAATGACATGCCAAATTCAACATCTCTAACCCGACAAGTAATCTCCATTCAGTTTTGCTTATTCCCTGTCTATGCCTACCATCTTCCTCTGAACAACAAGGCTCTCTCAGCTCATTGAAATGGGGGAAATAATGAAAAAATAAAGTAGTAAGCTTAGAAACTGGTCTGCATCTAGCAGTGTATGTGGGTTCATCTGTGAAAGCTGAGACAGAAATCTGAGAAAGTGGTGCTTGGCTCTTGCCTTTCCAGCAGAGCCTGTAAACTCACTTCTCACTGTCTGAACCAGAGCATTTCTCAGGAAGGGTTTTTTTTGTCTGCTGACATTTCTTGCTGAATTGCAGTGACAGGATTCAGTGTTACTGAGATTCTGGATTCACCCAAAATTGATGAATGTCAGTGCTTGAACAGAAAGGGATGAAGAAGTTGTGGAGTATTTACATGGGTATCTTGCAAGGCTACTCTGTCATCTCTGCCTGCAGGGTAATACATGGTACTTAAACAGAGACCTACAGAACAAAAACTACTCTCATACAACAAAGTATTAGAAACTGACTGTCATTTGGTAGAACCTGTGTCTGAAATTAAGATGTTGGAGACATGCAGTTAGTCCTCTGTGAAGGTAAGTCGTTGGAAAAGACACACTAAAAAATATAAAAGAACGATAAGTTTTATTCTAGCTCTTATACAGTAAACAAGACACATAGTCATGGGTGGGGTGTGTGTGGAAAAAAAAGCAATGTAGAAAGTTATTTTTCACACGAACTCTGCCTAGTTCTGTATAATGTCTTGCCCATAAAATAATCTCAGTAAGTGTGGAAACTATTGACAGGTCTGCACTATAGAGCTGTGAATGCAGAAGAGCAGATGCCTGTTAATTCCTGTCAATCTGGAGGGAAAGAGAAGAACAGAAGTACAAAGGAAAAATAAAAATATGACTAGCATGCAGAGTACCTGAGTCCACCGCCTACCCTCACCCAACTCTTCCCCTTGTCTCCTGAATGAACTGTGAAAAGACCTGGAGCTATTATAGAGCTACAAAGATATAAGGAACTGGTACCAGATGGGACCTCTTGTCTCCATCTCTCTCCAGCCCAAACAATCTGCTGCAGAATTTAGAAGAGAAGGGTGGAGAATCTAATAGTGTCTCAGAGTCGGAAAGATGGCTCTGGCTCCAGCACTGCCAGCCTGTTCTGGAGGAGGATTATTATTATTCTGTGTGCCAAAGGATATGGCTATTTTTCCTCTTTCACTCGCTCTTTGCAACAAACATTTGGCTACTATTAGCCAGCTGGCAAATGTAGATGAAACATCACATACCACTTTAGTAGGGAGAGTGCCATCCGCATTTTGCCAGTCATGCAGTGGTCTGACTGCCAGTGCACAGTGCGGAGCGTGCCTTGTGTATCCTCCTTTATCTGGAAGTGCGGAGGAGAGTGGCAGGGAAATTTGTTAGGCAGAGAGAAAGCCTGTGGCACAGTTACAAGACATCATACAGAAGAATCAGGCCAAGATTTGTCTAGTAAAAGTTGGTGGACTGGCTATACACTCCTAAATATTCATTCCGTATTGCTTGTTTATAATGAGCTTCTCTCTCTACACTTACATTGAAGAATATGCAGAAATTTTCATGTGCAGAAGAGGGTGTTTATACCTGATCTGGAAATAGATCCTTGGGAGGTGGTATAAACAAGTAGCAGGTTGAGAAGCGTGCTCTGCTCTTAGTTACACCCATGCAGTTTTAGCCTATGATACTGCCTGGGTGTAGCAAGGAGCAGGATCTGGCCTCATGCCACTGTTATCCTCCTCCTGCTCTTCAGTTTGCTGTTCTTACCGCTTCTCTTTTCATCTCTCTCTTTTTTTTTTTTTTTTTTTTTTTTAATGTCTGATTTTTATGCATGTTTGTTTCCTCTTTTGCATGGGTCATGACAAAGATCAATCAATTATTACATTTCTTCTTAATTCCCAAATAATTTCTAGGCATACAATAAGAGACATTTATTTCATTGTCAGGCATTATCCTGATGACCTGTATTTAGCTGTAGCCTAGCAAGCCAAGCATTTCAGTATTCCTAATTGTCTCCTATCAAAGTTAGCATTCAAGACTTGAGTATTCTCTTTTGGAACAAACAATGCCATGTGGTATCATAAAAATGTTCCCAAAGATTTTACAGCAAAACTAAGTAGCTATTTACTTTAAATATGCCAATTAAGCATTACTAATGTACAGTGCATTTCTAGGCTAAGGATGATTGATAGCGGCATGCAGTGAAATGTTCTAAAACTGCAGTTTGATAATGTAAATGTTCAAAATGGAAAAAAGAAACCCTCACCAACTGGCAGCACTATTTACACATTTCAAAACAGTGCTTACAAATTGTTCTTTTATTTTCTTTAAAGCTTTTTTTTAACTCTGTTTTTTTTGATGGGTTTTTCGTGTGTGTGTTTTTTTGTTTTTTTTTTTTTAACAAGGTGGTAGCCAATGCAGTCTTATAAAAAGTTCTTTAAGGTTAGACTATAATTTATTTTGAGTGATGGAGAATAGGGGCTTGATATAAAACAAGAATTACATTGTGCAAAAATGTCAACATTTCCAGGAGTAGGGGTTCTTTTCCTTTTTTTTTTTTTTTTTTGGTGTGTGTGTGAAAACAATGCAAATTATTTCAAAGAGAGAGAAAGAGAATAAATGAAGACACTTCTCAGGTCCTGAATGGTCCCACAAACCCAAGAAACCACCACAAAGACATTTGCCAGAGTTAATAAATATTTTTTTCTTTTTAGTTTCAAATTTGATAGATTTGTGATGTTGAATGTTATTTCTCTGACCCTGATGGGGAAAAGAGTCTACCTTGATTGTTTCTCAGCATAAAAACATTAAAAACCACTGCAAAGATATTAAATGTTCTGATTATGGTGATGTTGTACCATTCCAGGTGCAGTGGAAGCTTTTGAGCTAACTTCTTCCTTAAGATGGAGATTAAGTTTTCGAGCAAAGTTCTTGTATCACTTCTATTAATCTAGGAGGAATACAGAGTAGGAACTGTTTGCAAAGAATCATAGTTATTCTATTCCAAGATGGGATAATCTGCAAATCCCCAGAATTTTGACTAATTTCAGTTGTGGAAATGTGTAACTAATTTTTTTCTTTTCTCATAATAAGATTAATCAAAAAAAAAAAAAAAGCTTACTATTTGCACTGGATATATATATAAAAAGCAAACAGTAATCAATCACCAGCTTCTTGCCTATATTTGATAGGTGATTGAAAAGATTTATTAGTATAATTTGTTACACTATTATTTGGATCAGAACCCATATACGTGCTTGGTGCACTCAATTTTCATTGGCTTCTGAGGTTGAATGGAAGATAAGGGGTGCATTTCTGCTGCTTTTAATAAACTTTGGATCATGTTGCAAAAAGCTCCCCAGAACAACAGAGAGTGAAACTCCAATCAGCTGAGAATTCACTTAGCTGGGTGCCCATTTTACCTGATGTAATTTACACTAAGCAATTTGACAGCAGTGGAGTATGAGCAGTTGAGTCATACACTGTCATTTCTCACTAGCAACACTCACTGGCTTTGTGAGACAGTGTTAATAAGCACGTTTCAGTTTGAAAGACATCACTCACATTATTCTTTTGGATTCCAACAGGTACAGCAAATAGACACTTGTTTGTGATAGAAAGGTCTTGATTCAATAAATTATTAACGCAAAGGTACCTTATTTGTAGAAAGACCTCTTGTGACTTCTGTTATCAAAGACCAGTAACGACATTTCTAGAAAGAAGACTCAGTTTTGAACTCAGTGGATAATTTACGAGGCACATATTCGTAATTTTCACAGTCAAGATATTCTTTATTATTTTTAAAGAATATATTTAAATATTTTCTGAGATTCTCCTATACTAAAATCTATAGAAATTAACAACTTCCGAGTGAGTTAGCAAGAAGTTTCTCCAAAGCCTTTGCTCTGGATTTTACTTCCAACAGTATTTTAAGTACTGGACAGGGAAGAGGTTTATTTCTAGTTGAAAGAATCATGGTCAAGAAATTTGACATTTATGAAAAGTGGTCTTCCCACCAGCATGATCCATTAGCTGTCACCTGTGGCAGCAGCAGCCAAAAATTGTCAAGCTATCTACCATCTTGGGTTATTTCCAGTGACAAAAAATAACCAATAGCTTGCAGCTTTCAAAGAACATTCAGTCTTTTGTTTGTTAAACAGTTTGTAATTTCATTGTAGTGGAGAATGGGAATGGGCATGCAAGAGACATGAAGTTTCTTGTCAGAAATATTTGTGGTCCACTGCCATTGACAGCCTGACACACCTCAGTTACACAGGTTCCTCTCTACTTAATTTCCTTCTGTGTTATCATGTCAGATTTTTTGTCATTTTATTAAAAATGCTTTGGTGTTATAAACTTCTGAGGTAAAAATCCTTCCTGACCTTAGAGCACAGAAGAAGAAACTTGGGTAGTAAGTGGATGCTGAGTCAGAGTTTGGCCTGATTTCACTGTTTTGGTGCCTGTGCTCCAAGCCAGATCTGTGCAATGACCTGATTAAAAGAACCCAACCCAAACCAAACGAAAAGATAACCAAAACCCCAACTAATCAACCAAAAAAAATCCCAAACCAAAACAACCCACTTTTTCTTTCTTGGCCTCACAGCACCTCTTAGAACATGGCTAGACCAACAACTGAATCTTCTTTATCCACAGAATCACAGAATAATCTGAGTTGGAAGAGACCCACAAGGACCATTAAGTCCACTTCCTGGCCATGCACAGGAGCATCCCCAAGAGTCACACCATGTGCCCAAGTGTATCATCCAAATGTTTCTTGAATTCAGTCAGCCTTGGTGCTGTGACCACTTCCCTGGGAAGCCTGTTCCAGTGCCCAACCACTCTCTGGATGAAGAACCTCTCTCTCAAACCCAATTTCAACCTCCCCTGACACAACTTAAGTCCATTCCCTTGCGTTATGTCACTGGTTGCCTGCACCTCCTCTTGCCCTCATGAGGAAGTTGTAACTATAATGAGGTCTCTCCTCAGTCTCTTCTCCAGGCTGAACAGACAAAGTGCCCTCAGTCACTCTTCACACTGCTTCCCCTCAAGGCCCTTCACCATCCTTGTTGCCCTCCTTTGGACACTCTCTAATGACTTAATATCTTTCTTGTATTGCGGTGCCCAAAACTGCACACAGTATTCAAGGTGAGGCCACCCCAGTGCAGAGCAGAGCAGGACAATCCCCTCCCTCGACTGGCTGGCAATACTGTACCTGATACCCCCCAGAACATGGTTGGCCCTCCTGGCTGTCAGGGCACTGCTGACTCATATTCAACTTGCCATCAACCAGGATCCTCAGTTCCCTTTCCTGGCACTGCTTTCCAGCATCTCATTCCCCAGTCTGTATGAACATCTGGGGTTGCCCCATCCTAGGTGCAGAATTCGGCACTTTCCCTTGTTGAACTTCCTATGGTTGGTGATTGCCCATCTCTCCAATTTGTCAAGGTCTCTCTGCAGGGCCTCCCTGCCTTCCAGTTTTGTGTCATCTGTGAACTTGTTTAGCATCTCTTCCAGCCCTGTGTCCAAGTCATTTATGAAGATGTTGAAGATGGAGCCCTGCAAAACCCCACTAGTGACAGGTCGCCAGTATGATATTACCCAATTCACTACAACCCTCTGTGCTTTACCTCTGAGTCAACTGCTCATCCACCACATGTTGTGTTTATCCAGCTGTGCTGGACATTTTGTCCAGAAGGATCTTTTGAGAGAGATTATCGAAAGCCTTATTTCCCTTGAAAGCTGGCTTCCCATGGTCAGCTAGGTGGGTTACCTTGTCAAAAGAGGAAACAATATTTCATAATCAGGACTTTCATCTCAAAAAGCCATGATGGCTGTGACTGATGACAGTGTTTTCTTTCAGGGATTTTTCAATGTTTCCCAGAATAATCTTCTCCATAACTTTACCAGGCACTGAAGTGAGACTGACAGGCCTGCAGTTTCTGGAATCCTGCTTCTCGCCCTTCTTGAAAATCAGGACGACAGTCACCAGCCTCCAGTCAGCTGGGACCTCTCTGGACTCCCAAAACCACGCAAAAATCCTAAAGAGGAGATTTGTGATGACATCAGCCAGCTCTTTGAGGGTTTTTATATGATCCCATCAGGCCCCATGGATTTGTAGCAATTCAGCTTGAGCAGCAGATCCTGCACAATGTCAGGGTCAAGTGGGAGTTGGTCATTCTCACATTCATAGTCCTCCAGCTATTGAGGCTTACAAGAGTAATTTTATTAGAGCTTGACCCTGGCAGGAAAAGGAGATGGAGGAAATATCCAGTCTCTGAGACTAGACTTGTGACAGAAGGGATCACATTGTAGAAAAAAAGTCTGAGGGTTCCCTCCTCCCAAATTGTTACATTATTTCATATCTTTTTGAAGTGAGTAGTTGGCTTAACACAGTATTTTCCTTCTCTGATACTTTTATGCTTTCACAAAACATTTGTCATTCTTCTTGCTCCACTGTACTACAGTTGACATTGTTAAAGAACAGCTACAAGAGTCTTTAAATAACCAACTAAAATGGATTAGCCCAATGTTAGAGTTCCTTTTGGTTTTAAATGTGTATCTAGTAGTCGAAGGAATCTTTCTGTTTGTTTTTTAAATTTCTGGAAAATAATAATAATAAATAAAAAGACACAGGAAACATCCCAAACTGAGTCCTGTATGCCCTTCTTTCACTGATGTGTCTGTGTAAGATTGCGGGGAATAGAAGACACTCAAAGACACTCAAAACCTCAGAAGAGGGTAAGGGTTGAGTAAGGTACAGAAGAGTTATGTTAAAGGTTCTATTGACGAACCATACCTCTCTTCATACCCTGTGTGGAAAGAAAGGTGTTTTGGCATCTCATGTTAGGTGGGAGACATGCAACCTGTGGAAGCATGTTAGAGAAACAGGGAGGCAGAGAAGCAGGAAAGGGAATGCAACTATGCTCAAACTTTTGTTTCTTAAAAAAAGAGAGATGTTTCTCTCTGCCATTCTTTCTCTCTGTGGAAGAGTTCCCAGAATTCCACACCAGTACAACCAAGGGCTCAGTAGTTGCAAGAAACTAAAATGACATTACAAGTCTTATTTTTCTGAAATATTTTCTTTCTTAGGCAAGGAATTACTTACCTTTAATTGCCTAAGTTCAGCATCTGAAAACTGGAGTCCTCCGGATCATTAGTAACTGTAGAAAAATTTGGCGGTGGTTCATATATATGCTTACAGAGACCTAACATCAGGCAGAGGTACACCAGAGAGAACATGTTTTCAGAGTTTCACTCATATGGGATATCTTTCATCCTATCTGACAGTGTTTTAATGTCTCTGTCAATGACTTAGTTGAATACTGGAGTTCATACGGCTGATAACATAAAAGAGAATAAGAGTGAGGTAGGGACTTGACATCACATGCCAAGATTGCATTTCTCATTAGTGTTGCTACAGGGAGAGGAATTTGTCTTGCTGGCCAAAAAGTGGTGGGTACTAGACAAAATAATTCTATATTTGGAAATTTCTGATGAACAGAATGATTGACAATTACATGAAGGAAAAATAAATGTTGTCTTAGCTCTGTGTTTCAGACTTTTTCTTGGGTCATACAGTTCAGAGTTCAAAAAGTTGGCATTTGGGAACTCTGTGTTCAGTTTTCATGCTCGGAAAGTTGAAAGAGAATATTTCAGTGATAGTCAATGTGCAGAAGTAATGGGAACCCTGGAAATAATATTCATAGGCCTAAGCCTTGCTCTACTTATATTAATGGTATGGGAAGTCTCTGATTTCCCAAATAGTATGATTCTTCAACAATTATTTTTTTGTTATTCAAACATGTTTATAAAAATATATTGTAGTATATATGAAAACATGGCTGGTAAAAAAAAAGTCAGATTTTTTAATGCTACTCTCACAGTGTCAGTGGCATAGATTCTGGTAGGAAAGTACTGGGTATGTGGTGCTCTGAGATATTTTGTTTTGGCAAACAGAAACAGTTAAACAAAGTTGGCCATATTAACTTTAATTCTATTTGAAACACATGGAAGAAAACAAAATAAAACAACAACCAAGCAAAGCAACCCAAACCAGTGTTGAAATGGAACTGACTGACAAAATACATCTCATTAGCCACTAGCAACCAAATGTAGTGAACACAGCAAGGGCCTGAAGTCCTAAATGAATCCTGGAGCTCTATGAGCCAGAGATCACTAGGAATGGATTGTCTGTCTGTCTGCCTTTACTACAGACAGGTATGAGTTTAATGAAAAAGTAGGAGTTAAGTCAAAAAACATTGCCCATGTGGTTTTGTTAGTAGCCTCCACGCTTCTTATAGAGGCAATGGCTGTTTTGAGATGTGGCATTCAGAACCCTTACTGATGAAATCCTTGCAGTCAAGAATTTCTGTACAGAGTGGTCTACTGACTCTCTGCAAAAAATAAAAGAAGGAAATTATCACCAAGATTCTTAGCATGCTTAATACAAATGCAGGAAAAATAGTATCATTGTAAAGTTTCACTTGTTCCCTATTAGCTTTCTGTCATCTATGTGCAAGTATCCACTCTATTTTCTGGAGCTATAGTCCTCATCATTTTGATCCTAAAGTGAACAGATTGAGCTCTTCTACAGGTTGGAACCAGCCATCCCAAAATACTCCAAAAATACCCCTTCCTTCACCATGTTGGAGAAACCAGCCTTATCTCTGGTAGCCAAAGAGCTGTCTCTCCTAATGTGTTTTATGATTAGCATGTTTGGAGGTGTATATCTACCTAGTTATAGTGGTAGTAGAGCTATCTGCTTCGGGATTGCTTAAATTTTCCTGGACTGAGATGTAATCTGCAAGGATCGGAAAGACTGAATGAGGTCTAAGTGCCCACCCTATTTTCTTGACAATTGCTGTGGACATGATACTGTATATCTTCTGTTTGAAATGCCATAAACTACTTTCATGGGCATTAAGGCAATGAGAATGAAATTCAGCCTCCTCTGCTGAACTGGAGAGGTTAAATTCATAAATTGAAATACTGCAGCTATGGACCTGAAGAGAGAACAGCTTTCAAACAAGAGAAATATATTCAGAGAGGTTAGGGATGATTTAAGAAAAAAACAGCTGTATCTCATACAGCTGAGCTTTATCTTGCTATAGGTGAATGATATCACCATTTGTTTTAAGAAAACAAATGTTCAAACATATGTGCAAAATGTGAATGAACTTTTTCAATGTGATGAAGCAGTCTAATGTTATGCACATTTTCCAGAGTGAACTTCGTGAACTCTAGATGAGAAACAAAGTTTTTATTTGTCTCCCACAAATATCAATTATTGCAGACATTATAGTCATAATATTTGTTACCTTCACTATCAGCCTAATGGTGGTTTACACATGTGTGGTCATGGTTTAGACTCTCAAAAATGAGCTCAGATGGTCACTGTAGATGATTTTTAGTTCAGAAAGTATGATTGTGGTCTAAATTATCAGGCAGAAGGTGTGTTAGTAGTTTAATTAAGGTAGATAGTCACTCCATATTTCCTTTTTGTGCAAAAGTTATGTTTCCTAACTCCCATACTCCCCAATTTCCATGTGTTGTTGAAAGAAGAACAAACATTTTACTATTGCCACTTGGTGTGTTAGTCAGACTGATCAAAATTGGAGGAGGTATTCTAAATTCATTCTTTCAAATACTGCTGCTTTGAGTAAAATACTATTTTAAGACTTCTAGGATATTATGACTAGTTTATCAGTAGTCATATAAAAATTTGCAAGAGTTTATGAAAGGCAGTTTTAAGGTTTACATGTTGGAGCTACGTACACTGTGAACTGGATGGATAGCGTAGGTCCTAATGGAGCAGAAGACATGTGATGTCTATTTTCAGCCATGAGAACACAAGATTTTGTACTTGGGCAAAACTGTGACATCTCACAGCGCATCCAGGCAGTGCTGATGACTGCAGGCAACTTTTTGAGGACTGAATCTGTCCAGTTAGGACTGAGTGATGAGACATCTAATAAATACTTGCCACAATCATCCCACAGATCATCAGTTCCCATGTTCAGTCATTTCTTAGAAGTAATTCTATTATTCATTATTTGCAATGAGAAAAATGCAAGTAGAAAGAATTATGTTATGTTTTCAGTGAAGGAGAGTGTGCAGTTTAAGCCAATAGATTAAAAAGGCAGAGTGTTTTACTGAATTTTGAATTCTTATTTCCTTTGAATACAAGATATGTTGACCATATGTGCTTTAGGTCCTACCTGCATCTCTTCTTATCCATATATCATCAGTTTTAACACAGGATATAGCATGACTGGCAGACAATCTGGAATCAATCTGTTTATCTTTAAAATGCTGCTGAAAACTTTTAGAAGTTGCAAGGTCCTGAACTGGAAAGAAAACTTTGGAAGTAACAACAAAGAAGTATTGGAAAGACAGATAATAGCTTCAGAGTCTTCTATCGGGATCCTGTTGTGCAAAAAGCATATATGCCATCTCTCAGAAAACCATTTCAGTGGAATAAAGCCTTCCTCATTTATTAATGCAACCAGGAATCAACCAGGCAGTTTTTAATTAGCATTGTAATTTTCAAAAAGTGAAAGATGGTTGCTTTATAGACTTCATATGAAGCTCAGAAGGGGCTCCAAACACAGCTGCATTTGTTTATAATGTACTGCCATTTTGTAAGAGGATGCATCTGAGATACTGTATGTACTTGAAGACCTTGTGCTGCATAGCTAGAAAAATTTTATCAAAAGCCATGAATCCAATGTATTGCAATTTTGCTCTCTGATGCTTTTCTAAGCATTAGAAATCATAGGTTGTAGAGGGTTTGCAAATAACCACTCTAGGAGAAAGCTTCCACATGTATATTAATAAGAATAATATAAATATTCCACAAATAGATGAATGCTTATTGAGGAGAAAATATAGGGTAAATCTTATGTGTTCTGTTTATTCTGCATTTCAGCCATATCTGACATTTAACTACAATATTTTGTATTCCTGTATCTCTGATACTCAAGGATCACACAAATACTTTACCAACATAGTGGGCTAGGTCTCATAATATTTTTGAAAGATTCGTATGTTCTTGTCATTTTTTACTACAGTTCACAACTTTCTCACCATTTACATTACCCTACTGTTTTCTGAAGTAAATATAATAATCTTAACACAGTTTCTAGTAGATTTTTCTGCTCTCAAGTAGTAGATTCTGCTTGGAACTCTATGTGTTTTTCATGTTTTACATATTTTGTTGTTGACTCAAAGACAAAAATCTTGCTGCCTTTCATTAACACCACCAAGATTATGGATTAGTTGCATAATCATCATCATATTTGTAGGGGACACAGGATCATAGACCAGCTCAAAATGGAATGGACCCATAAGGGTCCTTGAGTCCAAGTCCAGATAGATTATTTTAATCCACTTTTTCACTTGGCAGAAGAAAAAAATCAAAATAGGCTGCCATTGGTGCTCAGAAGAACTCATTTACAATACTGAGATCGTATTGATCTGATCTGGGAAGCTGCAGAGTTACTATTGATTGCTAGAGGAAAGACAGCATAACTGGGGTTCAAGTTTGGCCAACGGCTCCCAAATTCATGAAATGCCTCTAAAAATAATATCTTTTGAAATTTTGTTTTCTCCCCTAAGGTCAGTGTTTAGGGACATTAAATCCTTTTCTACTACGACTTCCAAAGGTTGATGGACTCAAACTTATTAAAAAATCCATTGCCAAAGCCTACTAATAACAAAGCTGTTGTAAGATGAAGATAGCCCTACTGTTGTTTTCCATCTGAGGCATGTTGATAAACGGAATAAGCAAAGGTTTCAGATTTGGCTCATATCCCTTAATTGTCCATAATTATTCAGAGTAGCTTAAAGTACTTGCATAACTTCGATGGTAGAAACTGAAGGTGAACTTAGGGAAGATTTCCAGGTTGATTTCCATAAATACTGTAAGTTCCCCAAACTCACAATAGGCTCAACACTCAAGGTCTGACATCCAAGCTCTTGCTGTGGCTAACAAGATGCAGACAGGATTTCTGGCTGGATCTTCTGGCTGCCTCTTGTGTACTCTGAACATGTGGCTCACTCCTGTGAAGTACTGACTATTTTCTTCTCTCCTAGAAGTCAATGGAAATTATTTAAATTGTCCAGCAGTTCTGAGGATCAAGCCCACAAAAAATGTTATTGTTTGGAGATTGAATTGTGGTAAGCTTCACTTTTGTACCGTGAGTTCATTACTATATAAGTTCACATTTCTCCACAATTCCTGCTGAAATATATTCTGAACAGCAAGCACCCATGTTTTATTTGTTCAATCTGGCATGAGTTTAGAGACATTCTGTTTTGTTTAGATTTTGTTCCTCACCACAGGCCATGGTCTTACTTTCACTAGATAGGAAAGTGCAGATGACTCCAGGACACTGTGCACCAAAAATCAACCAAACCAGCTAAAGCATCTATCCCTAAACAAGTAGACTGAACTGTTAGGTAAAGACATCCTTTTTGTATTTTATGGTAAGATTCTTAATTTTTAATTTTCCCCCCATTGTTATAATGCTTATAGGTTATTTGCTGTGCACTAGCAATAAATATCACTGCATTTCCTGTTTCAGCAAGGAATATAAATACAAGCCTTCCTCTGAGCATGTGGTAATTCCCTTTGCAGTCAATGGGGCCACTTTTTAAAAGTTTAAATTTCTTCCTGGATGCTGATTCAAAACCATCTGGACACTGGGAATATTTTTTCATTTATTTATCCAGTTTCCCTTGAAGGACAAGGAAAATTTTATATATGAGAAAAAATAATGAAATTAATAGCATAGGAAGCCAAAATAATCTTTTTCTTCAAAAAGCAAACTTACAAAACTTCCACGGAAAGTTATAAAACCTATAGTTTTTTCCCAAGAGAGTTTTCTAATCACTTACATAAACATGGGAGGTAGACTGGGTACATACATATCCAGGATAGGCTAAATATTGAGGTGTTTTAGAGGAATATTTATTAAGTTAAATATATTTATGTATACACACATACATATTGGTACCTGAAGAATATATATTTTAGTATACTACCTCAGAGCCATAGCAGCTCTTAGGTGTAAAATGTTGACAGTTGAAGGAATCCAATTTAAGAATCCAGTTGGACAAATCATAACAAAAAATAACCCTATAAAATTACAGACTTTCAGTACATGGTTGGTAATCTTTTTTCAGTTCAGTGACATAAGACCTCATATACTTGATGGAACCTCAAAATAATGTTTAGTAACTTGTTCATCTGGATGATGTCAACTTAGAAATAAATTGTATTTATTTAAACAGCTGTTTGCTTTGTAATGAGTTTTCATATGGACATTGCCTTAAAATCTAGAGGGCAGAGGAATGGCTGGCAAAGTTTGACTTTGCACGTACTTTCTTGGATGATAAAGGTAAAGAAAGTAAACTTGAAAAAAAAATCACTTGTGAGTGAATTATCTCCATTTGGAAAAAAATGCAAAATAGTTTTTAAAAAGTGAAATTAGTCCTGTAGGTGATATTTAAAATTTTCTGTTTTGGACACTGGAAACCCACTACACGTTATTATTCACCCTCTTTAAAATATCACTGTTGGCAAGCAAATCTCAGGGAGTTTTGCAGGAAGACATTTTAAGTTATGAACTCTAAAACAAAATGATTACAGAACACTGAAGAAACACTAAATATATATTCTAGCAAATGCCTCTAGTGGGAAAGTGTCTTAAGCAATATTAAAAACCAAATTCAAATAAAGATGTAAAAAAAAAAAGAGTAAATGTAGGACAGGAAGATCAATATTAAGCTATCACTTATTAGAAGCTTTCAGTTTTGAGTTTCCACAGACAGTGGCAGTAGGCAGTTCTATTAAATGAAGGTGTTACTGACAGGAGTTTTTACTTAAATTGAGTGAATTTAAATGTAGAGAAAATGATCCTGTTGCCACATCAGATAGCTGTGTGTATGAGTGAGACTGGAGAGCCAAGTGAGAAAGCAGTTAACACATATTTGCTGTTTAGAAGTAGACTGCTGCTAATAGTTTTTAATTGTGATTTGTTGTTTCTTTTATCCTGCTATATTTTGCTTTGTGGCTAGGCTCCCTGTTTCCACGTAAGCTTCCTCTGGAAGCACAAAGTCCTGACTCCACATCTAGAGACAGAAATGCCACAACATCAATAAGGTTTAAAAAAAAAAAAAATAAAAAAATTGTGTTTTGGTTGGAGGGTGCCACAGGAGATAAAAAACCACTGTGCAGCTGCCTGGTGGAAAACCTTCCAGCTGAGCACTGATAAAATTTATCATAGGGGCACACACAGGAATGAGCAGCTTAGCAAAGCAGCCTGTGGTAAAACGTGCAACAGCTGAATATATAAAGGTATGCTGCAACTTGACAGTGAAATGGTGGCAAAAAGGCCTAATAATATGGTAGGTAAGCTTCTTGTGTGGGCTGTTTGGTTTATTTACTGAGGC
>JAWWEU010000091.1:652168-662562 GCA_035583155.1 Acropternis orthonyx
AAGTGAAACATAGTGTTGTTTAAAGAAAAATCTGGATTAAAGAAGCCGTTGGGGACAATGAAGAGTTGGAGGGTTAAGCAATAGCATAAGAGGGTTTGTGAGAAATCAGGCTTGGATTAGGGGTAATTGGTGACTCACACAGACTTTGCTCATATGTATCTGACACTCCTGAAAGCCTGCTGACTCACTCTGGGAAGGACAGGTTCTGCTTTCTCCTTTGCTGACTTTTACAAGCAGCATAAATGAAAATGGTAATATTTCACACCTGTGTCACACATGTGTAAACGGCTGTAGGAAAAACACAACAGCTGCAAATCAGGTCCAGAAGGTTTAAACTGGAAGACACAGAATGTTCATAAAAAAAGCACAAACTAAAGACTATTGCCAACGTGGACAAAGAAAAGAGAGAGAATCAGAGAGAAAGAGGTCAAAGGAAGTGTGAGAGAGAGATAAACAAAAACTGGAAACAGGTTTACAACAAAGAAAAGGATGGGGGAAAAAGTTGTGGGATTTTATTTTTTTAATGAAACCATCCATGAGCAAAAAGCAGGGAGTATTAACAAAGGGGAAAGAACATGAAGAAGGGACAAGAATATTCTCCTTCCACCCCCAGACAAGAAAAACCTAAAGCCCCCAGCAAACCATGCTGTTACAAAGGCTACCAAGGATTAAAGAAAAAGACAAGTCATTGTAAAATGCACTTTTGAGGTGTATTATTGTGGGAACGTTGTATGAAGAGATTAGACAAGACAACAGAGAGAAAAATTCACACTGGAACCAACTCAGATTTTGCACCGTGGGTGTGCTGCATACACCAAACAAATTTTTGGTCTTTGTCCTTTTGGTGCCTTTTTGTGCCGGTGCAGCCCTCCTTGCATGATATGGGATATGTGTTTAGCATCCTCTGAGCTGCTGATGGGGAGCCAGGCTCTGTCCCAAACAGTCAGTGAGGCATAAGAGTGAAAGCGCTGATTAACGTCGCAGGACTGACATGTCATAATTAGCAGTGGGGGGACAACTGCTTGTGTGCCAATTCTGCATGGCATGGCATCCTTTCTCTCCAGCGCAGTTTCTGTCTCACTTCTAATGTGCAAAAGGAGAGATTATTCACCAGGGTGGTAGACACATTTCTGTTCTCAAGAACACCATGATATCATTAATCTTCTGTCAAGCTGGCAAGGGCAAGTTATGTGGATGCAACTATTTTGCAAGGCTATAAATAAAATTTAAAGAGAGAAAGAGACAAAGAGAATACGCGTTCCTGGAGTTTCCGTTGCTACAACACAGACCATGTTAACACTGCAATAATTTACTGGCAAAAACACTTAAAAAAATCCCTTTTTAAATGTTTTTTAAATGTCTGTCCAGAAAAGTGGATCATAAAATGGGATCCTAATATTGCAATATAAATGTTATAATCCTGTCTATGCAACAGTTGATCAAATGAATTGCAAAATGTAACTGTGTCTGTAGTTGCTGTACTGTGCTCTTCACCTGGTTATTACTACAGGCATAAAATTGTCTAAAAGGAAGGAAAAGAAAGTGATAGTGGGTGCAATAAGAAGGTTTGTCAGAAAGAAAGGTTGATAGATAGCAACATTAGTCACACATAGAAAAGATATAATTGACTTATGCAGGTTATCTTTAAATATCCATACTGTGTATTCTTCATGGGCCTCGAACATTTTATGTCCTTCCTCCTGTCTCAGCCAAGATACTGGAACACAGAAGAAAATAAGAATACTCCTCTCTGACAGGGACTTCTGCTTTGGAAAAAACATCTTGATGTCTTTGCTGTCTTAAGAAACTCCAAAGAAATAGCTTAAATAGAACAAAAATTATAATTTTAAAGTTTTGTGCCCTGGATCTCTCAAGAGGTGTAAGTCAAGAAAAACACCATGTTTCCTTTCCCCAATGATATAAAACACCTTTTTATAGCTATGTTAAGTTCAAGCAAGCAGGATTTTAAAACAGGCATTTTTTCAACATGGGTTAATAATTATTGCCTTCTTTGAGGAAGAAAAATGTACATTTGAAAGGGTAAGAATCTGTTTATGACTTCTGCATATGATCAAAAATTGCTGTCTTTCTGAAGTTGCTCTGTGAACAGGAATGGTAGACATAACTCCAGTAAAGTCAGGTGTTCAAATTGGCATGATAAGCCCCAAAATTATGTGATGCATTTTTTAATTACATGGTTCTGCCATTTTCCAGAAAGATATCTTCACAGCTTATGAAAAGATTTAATACTGATTTAGAGAACCAAAACACAGCTGCCGTTTATTTCATTTGTCCCCACAAGGGTCAGTTGCTTTTACACAATCTGCTTATATTTTCACTTTATCCAGACAAGGTAGAATTTTATTCTGCATAGTGTTCAAAGGTCACATAGGGAAGTAATTGTTGATTTTATTCAATGCTATAGACTTTTATTAAATTACTTAAACTAAACACTGTTTCCTCCCACATTTTGTCAGGGTCACATTTTTGTCCTACCTTGAGCAGATGTAGGGAAAAAAAAAAAAAAGTCAAGTATTTGAATCATACCATCACTTTTGAATGGAAGAACCATGTAAATTTTAAATAAAGAACGCTTAAGTGATTTAAGGCAGTAGTTATTAAGTGGGAGGGTGGTCCCATGGCATAATGGTTAGCACTCTCAGCTCTGAATCCCAAGGCCTGAGTTCGAGTCTCAGTGGGGACCGTCCCCTGGGCAGTTAAATGCCTCCCTGCTGTCCGATCCTGTCAGATCTCGGGTGCTCAGCAGGGTCAGCCCCGGTTAGTACTGGGTGCTGCAGACAGTCCCAAGGATTTCACTGTCACTGTCCAAGCTCGCTCAGCCGTGGCAAATGGACCTTAGGACTCAAACGGTGGGGCCAGTTCTGCGCACACTGTGCCTCACCTAAAAAATCCACTGTGCAGGCTGGAAGGGCACACCCACGTGGGGAGAGCCCTTCCCCAGATCTTCGTTCACGAAGTTTGGCCATTATTATATATTAAGTGGGACTCAGGAAAAGAAAATAAAATCACCTCCCAGTAGTTTTTTTGACTCAGGTAAAACTTAATTGAGTTTAGAACTTAGCTGTAATTCTAGACTATTGGGAAGTTCAATACCCTAAGAAAAGGGGGAATATGGCTGGAAAATAAGAAGAGATTTGCTTGAAGAAGGAAACCAACACGTTATTTTTACTTCCCCTAGCAGACCTTGTAAACCTGTAATCTTGTAAGCTTCTTGGAACTTGTAAGCTTCCTGGAGGGCAGCTTCAAACTTGTCTGCCCAGTGAAACATAGCTGAATGCAACCTGATTTGTGTCTGTAGGCTCCCAGGATATGCCTTGCCGAAGGTGTGAACCTCAAGTTTGTTGTACCGGGAGAGCTGAAGGTTCAGTCCCCCATTCACTTAGATACTGGGGATGTATCCCTGGAAAAGTACTTCCTGAACCATTATATGTTTAGGACATGCAGCCAATTTAGGAGATGAGTAAAAATGTCTGCCTGGAAAACAGTCAAGTTTTCAGACTTCTTTAATGCTACTGAAAGAGTTTGCAGAATCCTCTAATGGCTGAGAACACTCTTCTGATTACAAGCACACACTTATTCATTGCAGCATATATACATTTGTTCTTGTGCCAACAATGTTTTTCTCTAGCAGTTGTTCATTACTACTAATGTATTTATAGACTACAGTCATCCTTTTACAGGTTTTGCAAACTAAAAGGCAGACCCTTTTCATTCCCACTCATGAGCCAGGCTCGTGGTTTCCCTGTCTGCCTTAGTAGGCTGCCCCTGTCCATGTTGCTAGTCCTCGTGAGTCTTTCACCTGAATGTTGTAGCTGTACACCATATTTAAAATGTATTTTCAAGGGTTCTTTGCATAATGGAGAGAATACTTCTGAACTTTTACAGGAATACCTCACCTAGCATTTTTTATGGCCCTAGTATTGCTAACTCACAATCATACAATGTATAATTAGCGTAACAAAATCTTTCTTCTGCTGCATTTCTTAATAACTGGTGAACTCCAGCTGATGGGAGAAATTCCTGCTATTAGCCCACAAGTTCATGCTGTTGCACTTGGTACTGTTAAATTCCATTGCATTTCTTTATCTTCACATTTCAATGTCATCCAATTCTTCCTCTGAGTAATGCATTGCAAAAGTGCTGGCTTACTGCACTACTTACTGTTAGAACAGGTAGGCCCATGGTTTTTTTTTTTCCCCTCACAACAGGTTACAAGCTGAACCTTCTGTCCAAATCATCTGCTTGTCTCACAGCTCTGCAGCCTGGCAATATTCTGCCTCAGTCCATGCTCCATGAAAAGAATACTTCTGGGAACTGTACTACATTGTTTTCTCTGAGGAAACCAGTTTCATTTGCAGTTTTTGGTAGTTTGAGAACAAAAGATATCAGAGCAAAGGAGTGACTAGCAAATGAAGGACAATCATTTTCAGGTGTGAAACCATCCCGGGGATTTTTTTTAAAAGCCTCCTACCTTCCTACATGGATGCTGGTATCATGCAACCCAGATGTTGCTGGCTTCTGTTCAACACAGTCCTTGTCTGAAATGGAAGGTGTTAAATTGAAGTCAGGCCAAAAAGAGAGGTGAGCAGGGCTCTGGAAACCAAGAACAGGATTAGAGACAGATCCAGCAGCAGGACCAAGTTCATATATTAGCAGACGTTGTGCTTCCTTCCTAAAAATTAACCTTTTGCACCTCCCTTGCAGATGTGCTGCAGGGCATGTCCTTGCTTGCATGAACTCGTGGGTTTGTTGGTGCTAACAGAGCTGAGGCAGATCCAGAAATACTGTTCCAGCTCCTTCTTCAGCTCCTGGACTAAGTTTGAAGGAAAAAGTCATGTGTGAAGATAAACTGGGTTTTAGGATTTTTCTCACAGTCACACTGTGACAGCAAGTTCAGGTCATTTGACTGATCTGAAACTGTATTTTTCACTGTATTTGTGTTATTGTTTCTTTTTGGAATAATTGTAAGATTGAATCTACTGTAGCTATAATTTCTGGCTTGTGGATGACTATCACACCAGTTGTTTTTCTTTGAATCACTGATATGTGTTTTATGTCTCAATCCATTTAAATGTTGTTCCTTGACCTCTCTGACTGAAAAAACCACTTCCCATTACGAATATAGATCTATCTGCATAGATTTTTAGCAGATGGTGTTTGATAAAGAGGAGGGCCTGAAAAAATTTCAATAAGCCATTTTTTTGGTGGAAATGTGTGTTCTAACCTTCCATTAATCTAGCTATGATGAAATTTTGTTGAACTAGAGGTGATTTTTTTCCAAATTCCTTACTTCATTATTTGTACATTTGATTTCCTACTTTCACATTACAAACTCAACATTTCTAAATGTTGTGCCATGGAATCTGTTTGGAAAAGCCATGTGTTCCCAGACAGGCATTTTGTAGTCTTTAATACTCTCTATTCTACTGTGCTTTCTTCCACTGTAATATTTTCTGTGCAGGATCTGTGCTTTGGCTCCTGCAATAGTTTACCGTTAACAGGGGAAACATGTAACAAACAAGCCTTCAGTACATGCATTAATTAACTTTTAAGACTACCATTAAATCCTTTTAAAGCAGATTGATTAGGTTACAATACTGTATGTTGCTTCAGATTTTCATCAGAACTGAAATGTTTCTTTAGGCTATTCTGCAGCTGTGCTCACTTTCTAGCACTGATAGTCATTCAAATCTGTCTTGTGCTATTGTAACCTGCTGCTAGCCCATTAGTTCCAATCTGTGGGAGGAGAAGACAAATTTGTATCAGTATTCCTTATCAAGGGACCACACAGTTGTTTTCCACTTTGACTCTGTGATGGATAGTTATCTTGAGATGTGACAGGTGTGAGACTGGAAATTTAGAAGGAAACAATGCAGAAGCCCAGTAGCATTTTGTTATTCACACTTGCTAGATAACAACACAGGGTTAATCAATCTCTTGTGTTGTTTTTAACCCTCTGGTCTTTTTGTCTTCAAGATGCAGTTTTTCTCATCAGACTGACATAGCAGGAAAAAGGTTCAAGTAGATAGCAGATATTTTGCTTTGACACTGTACTGAACGCATAATGTCAAATTCCATGAAAAACACATATTTGTTTTCTTTGACAATTTTTTTAAGTTCTTTGAAAGTGGGTCAGGGGTTGGAAAAAGTAAAGTTCAAATATCTGGAAGTATTTGTAAGTAGACATAATTTCTGACAAAGAGAAGCAGTCTGTTTTCAACTTTTTTTTTAATTGTTAATAAACTTCTTATCATTAAGTTTCCACAAATTACCTTTATGCAGTCTGTTTCTTATTATTTCCTTCTCAGGTATGAGCTAAAGTGATGAAAAAAATGAATATCCTGAAAGGCAAATGATCACATTTATTTAGCTTTGCTCAAAACCACATGGTTTAAGGAAATGCAGATCCAGAACAATTTGTGCTGGTATTTCAGACTAGGTTTGGTTTCTTTATGACCTTCAGAAAATTGAAAAATAGTACACAATTCACAGATTTAAAAAATGTTAAAATGGGTGTTCAGTGTGTTTGGGAAGCACTGAAACAATGACATGAGTTTATGTGTGAGCTAAGGTTCATATTGAATAAGGATATCTGGTAAGAGTTAGAATATAGTTCAAACAGACATCAATGAATGGGAGTCCTACTGCATGAAATAAGAGTCTTGGATTTAAAAAGTTCACAGCTGAAATAACCAAGATTAGAGATAAGGAGGACATTATTGTCATTCCATTACAAGGGGTAAAATTATATAAACTATGGTGACTGTCTTGAGATCTTCAGGAAGCTTGTAGAAACTGAAGACCAATCTCTGAGAGCATAGGCTGATCTACAGTGTACTGGTAATTAATCTTTATTTTAGATGTATCTGTTTGCTCTATTTCTTTGTCCCGCACTACTCTCTTGTATAAACCAAGTTTTTAGGCAAATGTTTCTGCTGATGGTAAGTGGAAAATTCCAAGTGCACTAGCAATGGTCTTGAGTGGTCCTACAGTAAAGGATCAGCTTGCTTGTACTTTATATTGACAATATAAAGATTTGACCAAAATATATGTGGTTGGTGAATTATACGCATTTTGTGACACAAAACAAACGAGAAAATACCCAATTATTCATTTTAGTAAGCCTGGGCATTGAATCCCCTGCTCACAGGTTATTCTAAAACAGCAGAGCCTGCACACACGGATGACCCAGCAGCCATCCTGAAATGTTTTCAGAAAGGGTCAAGGAGCTGAATGGGAGCCAGGGTGCTCTATGTTGCTCTTCAGCTCTTGCACTCTGACACAACAGATTGGTGAGTTGATGCAAAGGCACACTTGTTCCCTGAGTCATGTTTCTGAAATCTAGATCTGGATACATTCTACTCCTGTCTGCTCACTCCTCTTCAAAAATTTACATCTGTTTTGTCACATACCTTCTGCACCGCCATGCTTTGCAGGGCAGAGTTATGACGTACGTTGTATCAGCTTCTTCTGTCTGACAGACGTTCACAACAAGCTCCTTTCATCTCCACTGTAGGAAATATTAGAGATGGAGAATGATACACTACTGCAGTTCTGAAATGTCTCTATCAAATTTCCACATTAGCCTGCTTTCACCACTTCTTTTACCTTGTTTTCTGAGTATAACTAGCTGCCATTGATATCTCAGAAAGGTCTCATTAGATTTGAAGCTCCCATCAGACAGAGCTGGAAGAAAATTTACCATGTGAACTTCATATATGGGATTTGTGAAACCTGTTTCTGTCCATCCAAATCACATTCAGGTTCTGTGAAATGAACAGCAATCCATCAAAGACAGTATTACAGGAAATAAAGAATTCTTATACACAATCATTAACTAAGTACTCCAACACAACTCTTGTACTTATGTGCCAGCGACATCTGTTCCCATGTCACTATTGCTTTCCTAAGCAGAAAGGTACTTTGTGTGCTTTATAGCTGCCACATGGCTGACATTGTTATTCCATAACCTTACACCCCTGTTCTTGCACCCTGTGCCCCTAACCCTTGGCTCTTGAATGTTTTTCTGCCTTCCACCCTAACCCTATAACAGCTGAAAGGCACAAATGCCCAACAGCAACTGGAACTCCTCAGAAAAAGCAGCAATAAAATAACATACCACCAAGATGAAGGAGACATACAGGTTTCTGAATGCTTGAGTGACAGATCTTTGTCATGCACAATAGATAGAATTTGATCTTTTATAAAGAATTTCCTTGAGTTGGTCAATTAGAGGAGGTATACCAGGAAAATATTTAAGATGTGCCTGTCACCATAGCTGATGATCTGGGTTCACATCCAGTCTAGCTAGAGACTTTTTGTGAAATACTGAAACATTGCAGCCTGGCTTCTTGAAGGTATTTGAAAACTGCTGAAATCCAGCTGCTCTTCAGATAGAACAGGCAAAAAAAGCTTTTCACTGACTATATCATTGTTCAAAATGGAGCAAAGGATTGCATTAAAGCAGAAATTACCAGGCTGCAGTATACATATTAATCATTATATCTGAAATACTTCCAAGTGATACCCAGCAACTGCTCTGGGTTGTCTTTGTGCCACATATTCACAGCTTGTGACACACAAAGGAAAGCCTGTGGACTCCAGCATTAATACAGCTTCCTTGTGCAAAGAGAATTAAATACCTAAATATCATTAAAGACCTACACTTTACTATCCTACTTTTAAAACAGGGATTATTTTATAACACTTCTGCTGGTTACTATTATATAAATGTCTAGAAAAAAGGATTGTTTGATATTTTGCTATGTTCAGTGCATATTATGCTGGGCCTTGATTTTGACTAGGGCTTGATGGCTACTGTAATACAAACAAATAATAATAATAGCTTAAGAATATCAAACAGAAAAGGAAGACATAATGCCTTTGATTCTTAGAAAAAGATGATGTCAATTGATCTAGACTTCAGAAAGCAGTAGACAAGTGTAACTTGTTATTGTTAGAAGGTAGAAATCTGTCAGGCTTTGATTTACTTGCAATGCTGTTTAGCACACTGTTAGCTACAAAAAGAGTCAGGAGAACATAATATATGAGTGTAGTTGCTAATATTCTCTAAAAAAGCTAGTAAAGAACAAAAAGAAAAGGTATGAGAGAATTTTATCTAATACAGTTCTTTGCTAAGTCTTAAGCAATGCTCTATCTAATAAAATCCTTTTCTCCCTACTTAATCAGAACAGGGTTCAGATGAAATCAAATAATTTGCAGATGAATTGCTAATATGTCCTATCATGCATGCCCTCCTAGCAGCATGTCTTTCAAGCCGGTTGAAATACTTATATCATATGGAGAGACCTGAAAAGTTTGAACATTTTGGTTCACTGCCAAGAAAAACTATTTATCAATGGCACATACTGTGCTGATATATACCACAAGAACAGATTTTTAACTAAGAACGAACATTAGGACAAGACCCTTTCCCTTCCTCTAGTGCAGTAAGACAGACTGGAATGCAGTTCTGTCTTCTTCAGAATCTTCAGGAAGAAGCCTTAAATCTATCTTGGTAATACGGCCCTGTTACACACAGTATTAGGGTGCTTATAAGATTCAAAGTCATTAATCTTACAAGTCTCCTGAGAAGCAGTACCATGCTGTTTTCACATTTTATGGGTGGAAAATTAAGGGGCAGGAAGCTTCTGTAGATGGTGTATAGGTGGTAGGAAGTGCTTGCATGCCTGGAAGGGTCAAATGAGTGGCTGTACAATGTCATAGTCTTTCTCCATAAAGTGTAGTCCCATGTATTTATCAAAAACTACCAGCTTTGCTGCAGGACAGGTGTTGACCATGAACCAGCCTGTAACTTTGCAGTAGACATCTATTCCGCTAAGTAATTCCTTGAGTAAATACTTGCTCATCAAATTAAGCTTGAGTTTAAAGAATGATCTTTTTCTCCATTGCACTTGCATGGAATAGTGTGTCATGAAAAAGACTTTGTTTCCTTTGGCAGTCAAGCTAGAGCTATCAAAGAAGTTCAGGAAGAGGAAAGTCCAAAGTTGTCATTAGAATTTCAGGCAGATCTTGCTTGAGCTGGAGAGGACTGCTACCATTACATGTTGGTATGCTCCAAAGGTCAGCTAGATCAAAAGCTGTGCTCAGCAGTCAATTAATATGTTGTTTGATAACAGGGAAAATTGGGAAAAATACATTTAAAATTTCAATAAAGAAAAATCAAGTGTCTGCAATGTAACCTACAAGTGCCACCCAGGAGGGCTGGGATAATTTGCTATGATAGGATTAATTTACAGTTCTCTTGCTTTGGGGGCGTTTAAGTCTTCAACTTTAATATTTCATTGGTGTATTATCTGCATTTGCATTTGTCATTGGCTTGTACAATGGAATTTTTACAGGACTTGACATTT
>JAWWEU010000091.1:703363-716396 GCA_035583155.1 Acropternis orthonyx
TTGCTTTGCTCTAAGAAACTGAGCAAGGGAGGGTGAGAAGGTGGTTCCAATAAAGACAATGGAAAGATCTATGAATGCACCCATTTTCAACATCAGACTAGGGAAAGACCACAAAATTTTCAGAATGACAGAATATGCTTACTTGGAAGTGATCCACAAGGATCATCGAGTCCAACCCTCAGCACAAGACCATCCCTAAGAGTGACACCGTGTGCCTCAGAGTATCGTCCAAACACTTCTTGAACTCTGTCATGTTTGGTTGTACTGCACTTGCTAAAATCCTGAGTATTCCATTTATTTAACTGAATTTAAATTTGGGCAAAAGCAACTAAAATCTGGGATTAAGTGGGGCAGTGGAGGACTTGTCAGTACTGGTCCCTGTGGCCAACCCTCTTTGCCTCTGACAAACCACTCAGGGCACTTAAACAGTGGAGTACAAATAAACAAAAGAAGTAATAGTATAATTATTTTAGACAAATTAAAAATGTTGCTTTCCCCCTTAGAGCAGCCTGAAAATAGGACGATTCATTGGTTAAATTTTAATGGAACAATCAAAGAGCAGTTAATTCCCCAGCATGGGGTACCCTCGGTGGGCAATTACAGGGTTAGGAATGCTCCGTCTCTGCATTGACCTGATTGGTGTAAAGTCCCTCGATGGTTTGCAGTGTTTGTTAAATTGGCAGTAGTCTGTACTTGGATATACCCTATTAGCCAAAAATAATAGACAGTTCGGTTGCCAGTGTTAATGTTCATATGTTGCAATCAGCAGGATTTTTTTTCCTTTTTATATCAGTGTTTCAGAGGTTAATCTCTGTTATCATCGTCTTAAACTCACTCTTATTCTTATCAGTTATATTTAGTGGCAGATTGCAAGCTTTACTTATTATCTTGTTAAATCAGTAGGTGAAAGCCTTTCAAGGCATTTCTTTTTAAACATCTTTTATTAATGTTAATATGCCAGATGGGACAAATTAAAATGGTTCTGTTCTTCATGCTGCCACTACCCACAATTTTACCACATCATTTGCTGGTTAAGGAAGCATATGAAAATGATAGGTACAGAACTACTGTAATAAAAATTCAGAAAAGGATACTATAGTGTCTCTGAAAAAATTGTTTGTTTTTTTCCTGGTTAAATTCATGCATTAAAAAGTGTAAATTCTGTGCATGTTCTTATCATAGCTGAGGGTTCAAAGCTGTCTTGATCAGAACAGTGTAGCAATATAATTTTTCTGTACTATTACAAGGGGTCAAGAGAAAACTTCAATACCTTTATCCTCACAATAACACCTGTTACCCTGGGGATCTCGGTGCCATCATGTGTTGATGGTGGAAGTCGCAAACAGAAAATTCACCTCTGCACGGTCCCTAAGAAGAAGAGGATGACCACCTTTGGAAGCCATCAGTGTGTTGATTGGATGTTTCTCACAGGGAAGTCTCATCCAATTTTGCTTATTGGTAAGGCACTCTGGGGACAAAATGCATTGTGATGTGGGTGTTTTTTTTTTCTTTCCTTTTTCTGTACACAGTCATTATGAAAGGCAGAAAAATTAGGATTTTTGGTAACAACAACAGTTAAACTATACAAACAAAATCAAGTAATTGACAGACAGGTGTCTCTTTTTTCAGTCCTGCTGAAATGCCCTTATGGGGTAAATGACTCACTTCTCTCATTTCAGTGAGGTTAGACTTTTACCACCAGAGATCCTTTATCCCAGCAGCAGAATGGCAAAATCCTTATATTTGTGCTTTTCACTATTGTGACTTTACTCAATGTCCAGAATGGCGGGGCTTCCTGGGTTTGCATGGAGAGCACAAGAATTGCTTTACACACTCCAGTGGTAACATCTGTTATAAAACCAAAAATTGGGCCTGGATATAGTCAAATCTGTGTGATACAGATGCTTAAATGTTCTGTGTCAATAGTCAATTCATGATATTTTCTGCCCTTGATCAATTTTGCTTAGGCTAAGACTGCTAAGTTGAGAAGACAACCCTCTAAATGAACATAGGCAATGCCTGTGGAGGAAAGAGCTCTTTCTATGAGGGAAGTGTGAACAGTGTCTAGGGATTAGCCCATCATATAATTTTACCATAAATCTACCTCTAATATTAAAACCAACTCAGTTTCTTTATCTCTCAGTACCAGCTAGAAGGATTTCAGTTTTCTCTAGCCACTGCTACTTCAGGCTGCATACTGAATCTGATGTGCATGAAAATCACTTAGCATGAACATAATAAAAAATTAAGTAGTGCTGAATAATACTTAGCTGCTAGAACTCAAGTAGGCAATGTTAGGATTTGCCCATTTAAACCATATCCACATATTATAAATTGCTGTAAACAATTTGTATTTTTGTAACAAAACATAGTGTTGTTTAACTTATGTTCTGGCAATTTCAGGGCTGTTTTTCCCTGTAGTCTTCTTTGTAAGAAACAGTAGGAAAAAAAAGAAAAAACCCAAAAGTCTATACTTGTTATCATTGAAGATAAATTATATATATATATATATAAATGTGTATATATATTGATATATAAATATATGTATATTTACTTGCATGTGCATGTGTGCACACATAATTATATATATTGTGTCTAGCTATGTGCATCATCTTCCCTTTGAATGACATCAATGGTAAGGATTGTGACTAAACATGGTGCAAATCAAGGTTAAAGAAAGCTACAAATATAACAGGATGACGAGACTTGCAAATAAGGGAGATGGCAATTTTGCAAGATTCTGTGCAGAATTTATGTTTGCCACATGCTTCAGTACTTTAGATGGAAGCATGGAGATTGGACCAGAAGAGCAGAATATCTGATCATGGAAATACCCCTCATACTTTCTAAGATGCTGTTAGCCACAGAACATTGTGGCCTTCCTTGTCTTGCATGTTCCTCTTGATGCTAAAAGGAGAACTAAAGGGGAAATATGGTCCAGCTCAGGGAATTATTCAGAGCAGACTGTACCATTAATGAAGAAGAGATCAGAGAATCAGGACTGCTCTGAATGAAATAAAACTTTACTTCTTTAGTATTTCCCCAAAAATAATTTTCCCCATAACATTTCTTCCAATATTCAAGAAAAACTTGCTTTCTTCATTTCTTTCTACTCTTTTCTTTCCACATTCGTTTGCTTCCATTAGAAACATGAGTAGCACTTGCAAAGTATAACAAATTGATTTTTTTAGTGGTGGGACCTGCAAAAGTCTAGAAATATTAACAATTACATGGGAATTCCTGTCAAACTCTATCAGTTCTGCTTAATCCCAAAACATTTATCTGAACAAATGGAATTTCTAATTCTTGCGTAATTTACCTGCCAGAGACAGGTAAACAGTTTTAGATTTAACTCTAGTTTATGTTGTACTGCAAAAGTCTGTGGACATGTTACCATAAACTTCAAAAAATAAGATAAAAATGTATAACTTTTATTAGGATGTTGATCACTTGTTACCATTAACTTGTAATATATGAATATTTAACTTAAGCAACATAGTTTAACTTGCCTGTTTCATCATTAAAGACCCCAAAATGGTCTTGAAAGATGAGCTATCAACTTGATTTCTACTTATTATAATACCTGGATTATATGATAATGTTTCAGATTGAGCACAAATCACTTTTTTGGGTGTCAGAGTGTTTGTATATTAAACATACATAACACCTGAAACTGCAAATATACATAGATATATAACAGTTTCAGCTAGCGGAGACTACTATGACTATTTAATCTGCCTAGAGGTGATAAAGTTTCACCACAGAATCCATTCCCAAGACATATGAAAGAGATGGTGAATGACTTTCAAAATATATCTATTTTTACTCAGAAACATCATATGACAGTGAAAATTTCATTTGTTGTACCTATGGTTAAATAACTGGAAAAGAAAATGTATCTTCTGAGCTGAACAGATTTTGGTGGCAGGCATCTTGTCATGTCTTTGCGAGTTTGAAAAGCCCTTCCTGCTTTTTTTTTTTTTTTTTTTTTTTTTTTTTAATGGACTTTGCTCCTTAACCTTCTGTTTGTTAAGCTCGGTAGACTGAGCTTCTTCAGCCTTTCCTCATGAGGCAGGTTTTTGAATGTTCATTACTAAATGACAGCGGCACAGAAGTGAATGTTTCTTCTAGGAATCCTCCCACTGAGGCAGACACATCTCAAAATTCAGTGCCTCGGCGGCTTGACTGCTATGACAGTACAGATGACTTAGTTTGTTGCTGGCTGAGAAGATCTATCTTAATTAAGATAAAAATAGTAAATTGCCTAAATATTGAGCACATGTAGAAGAATATATAAGTCAATGACTAATACATGCTTTTGAAAGCCTGGATTAATGTTTAAAATGTTTCTTCAATTAAAATCAACACAAAGTCTTCCATCTATAAATAATATAATTAGGATAGGCCTTTGTTTTATTTTCTTTCCTTCCCCCCACTCCTTTTTTTTAAACTTCGCCCCACCCCACCCCCCCCCCCAATGGTGTGTATGATTTGTTTGGCATGTTTTCTGGAAAACACAGTTACATGATGCCCATCACTGGGTTTGAGAGAAGAGTATTTGGGAGGGCAGAGAGAGGTGCTGCACAGGGTTAACCTACTTTGAGACATTTTGTCTCTGCAAAGGCTTGGGGAAGCAGAATACTTCTAGGAAGTGTCACTCCTGTAGGTTTGCATACTACCGGAGGCCATAACGTGAGAAATTCTGTTAGCCTCTGGCTTTAACAGCCTTTGGTTGTGCATTTCCCTTTGTTGAGGTCACCCCTCCTCAACTTCATCAATACTAAAGACAGAGAGGTTTTGAACTGATGCATGATTTAACAAAACTTGAACCCTTGCAGGCTTCTTAGTGCTGTTATAATATGAAACAAATAGGAAAATCATGGGAGGAGTAAGAGTAGCTAGTGTCTTAACCACTGAGAGATATTAGAGGGGCGTATGGAGGTGGGTGGAGTGGTGAGAGGAATTATTAATACAAGCATTCAACCTTTCTCATCATTTTCACATGTCCACTGAAAATATATAAGACAAATGGCTTCTAGATGTACTTGGAACTGTGTGTGAGGGAAACAGGCTCACACTTTTAAGCAGTGTATCACTTCCAACATCGTGAAACTGTTAGCTTCACAGCAAGACAGAGTTGTTTCCCTCATGTATAAATCCCACAGATGTATTTGTGAGGTGTACTAAGCTTACAAAGGAGGGTGAACGGAATCCTACCTATTTTTTGCATAGGAAAAATATCACCGAAAATATAAGGGGAATCAGAATAGTTAACCATTTTCATTTCTGTGTTCATGGAAGGTAAACCAAAGCATTGCCCTTAATGTTTGTGATGACACAGTCCTTCTGCAAGTAACGTGCTGTCTAAAGCTGTGAGCATTTTTTTCCAGTTTCAGTTCACACAATCATGAGTTTCATTTTGAGTTTCATATGAACTAAGAAACTCAAAGCAAAACTCAGCTGGAACACTCTTTTCTTGGTTTATGGTGGAAGGTATGCAAAAACAGAGACAAACATAATTTTTATTCAAAACTAACTTGTGCCAGATTTGAAATAAATTTATCTTAGATTCAGCACTCAAGTTCAATAGAGCTTTTCAGTGAACCTATGGTGATTTCTCTTTTTTTTTTTTTTTCTCCTTTTTTTTAAACTGAGGGCACTCAGTTAATGACCTGGCAACATCCATATAAGGCTAAAATTCAGTTGCATAGCTTCACAGTGCTTTCATAACATGGCTGTTAAGCATAACAATACAGATGTGAGGGAATTTTCTTGTACATGGAGAAAAACCCACATCTGTTCTAAATGTATTGGCACTAATTTGTTTTGTTCACTTTGAGGTATAGGGATTTTTCCTTTGTTCAGACCTCTGCTCCTCAATGCACATCCCTAATCCATATGCAAAAAATCCAGAAGGAACACCTAATTTCATTGTTTTGTTTTGCATAATGGATTTTTCAGCCACAATTGTGGCATGAATCACTGTTGTGCTGCCAGCCTTCAGGATCCACACAGCAAAAGTCAAACAAAGGTTTTCTATGTTACCTCTGCCTTGGTAAATTTTAAAAGCTGCTGAAACTGGTATTCAAGGTCTTGGTTAGAAAGGAATTATCTTCAAAACTTTTATTTTTCATCAATGTTTTTTTCCTTTACCACTACTTTATAGAAATTTTAAAGCTTTTTAATATATAGAATTATTACTCTGATCTGAATCTGAGTGCTCTCGGTGGAATTTGTCTCATTTTATGACAATGCAAATTTCAGTGAGAATCAAATTCCAGACTATCCTGTGTATGCATAGCAATGAAACAGGGAGATTAATCAAGGAATAAAAACAGCACATAGTATACATTGTAGGGTTCTAAATATGATGTAACACATGAAAATAAGCCCTAAACACAGAGATTGAAGCATTTATGATTTCCTGGATGCCATCACTTTTCCAAACTCTTCTTATTCCTCCAATAAGTTAGATTCTTATTTACAAAAACCTTAAAGAAGCACTTTTCATATCTTTCTCTGAAGTACAAAAATAAATAAAATTTATAAAGTGAACAGTTCTAAAAAAAGACCAGATTCAAAGAAAAAAAAATTCTTCCTTGACTATGTTCTTGAGAAAAGATCAAAGTTGTCATATTCCTGTGTACTTTTCCCGGTTTCAATAATTTTAGCAACTCTGAAATACCTGAGCAATATTAGGCACAGATGGCAACCCATGGAGCAACACTAGGTTTCTGGAGGAAAAGAGGATTTCATCAGGGTCAGATTAAGGATCACTACATCATCACACATCATCACACTCATCCTGAGTCTCATAATACCTTGTCAAGAAAGCTTGGAGCTCAGGTGATAACATCAATATGTGTTTGAGCGTATTAGTGCCCTGAAACAACAGCCTTTGAGAGTAAGTACTGACCAGTGCCTTCAACATTCACAACGTCAACAACATCCAGTATCAGAGATGACTGACACTTATCCTTTCAGGATGGTAACATTTTGCCTGTATATTGTAGTTATGGAGAAGAACTAAGATGAAGTGCCTGGAAATCAATACCTACCTCCACCCACACTTCCCTTCCCAGTAAGAAACAAATCAAAGCAAACCAAACAAAAAACCAACCCAACCCAAAACAAAATCCCAGTCCAAACAACACAAACAGGAAAAAGCCCCAACCAAACAAAACCAACCTGACAGGAAACCAACACCTATGAAGTTGTTGTGACAGTACTGCCAGTAGGGAGAGCTGAAATCAGGGCCCCAAATCCCAAGCTGGCAAAGGCATGAAGCCTGTGGAGCAGGGCACTGAGTGCTCTCCTAGCATGATTTCACCAACAATTGGAGCAGATTGGCAGAACGATCCAAGCACAATCAGGCAGATCCTCTGGGCGTACAAGCACATGTGTATCAGAATGACAGGCTCCAATAAACCCTAAATAATCAATATCCACTAATCTCTAATTATCTAATTCGGCTGATGTAGTACAAGCGATATATCAAGCGATATATTCCACACACGTTCATTAGGAATTCAGACTTAGTAGCTGGTGGTGATGTTAGGATAATTAGCAGCAAAAGAAATTTGAAGAAATGCAGGTTGCTATAGCAACCTATTCATCATGTTCTACGGTATAAACACCCAGATTAATTTACAAGATGCCAGGTAGATATCTGCTTGGCTGACTGGGGTACACACAGACACCACCTTATTTGCTTTTATTAAGGCTTAATCATCAACATTAGAGCTTTCAAAGTATGTGTGTTATCACTGTCAATCACAGAGGAACTAAATGCTTTAAGGGGCAAATCTATGAGCACAGTCTGTTTGCACCTCTACCTGCTCTGCAGGGAAGGGAGAGGAACAATTTTCTTCCCGACATACCTGGAAGGCATTGCTGAGACACTGGAGCTGAGATCGCTCTTATCGGCCCTCTGTGTTGTACAAATCATATTCTCCCTCTGTAGAAAGCTAAACACAGTTTCATGAATCTTAATGTTATTTTTCCATAGGAAACTGTTGGGTAAGGAGCCCTGTCCATGCAGCAGCCTTTGGTGGTGTTCAGTGGTACATGATGAACAAGGGAGGATCCCTGTCTTGGTGCATGACTAGGGTTATACACTTTGCATAATCCAGGACTCCATAAAGCTGCTGCCTCATTGAAAAAGTGCATTGTCTTTTATAAAATTTTAAAATAGATCTGTAAAGCACTAGAGATGGTGGGAAAAGGAGCTCACGTGCGCACAAAAAAATCCAATGGAAAAGTAAAGGAAGGAGAATTAGTCCATACCGGATAATCAAAGCAGAGACGTCCCTCCAAAATACCAGTTCAATGAAGGTAAAGTTTATACATATACTGTGAATGACAGACAAAAATGAGTGCCTAGAGTGTCTCTGATACTGTGTTTCTCCTGCTAGCAAGGAAAACCCTCACATTCCAACCTCGTTACTGTTTTACATAAAATACCTTCTGTTTCCATGCTTCATTTCCAACATTATTCTACCTGTATCTCCAAGAAAGTGCACAATGGAGAAAATATTTTGGTCAATAGTGACTGTGCTTAAGGAGCAACACTAAAGGTGCCCAGATCTGTCAGGAGGAAGCTGATAAGGCCCAAGAGTCCAAAAAGGACTAAACATACAGCCTTATCAAAGTTATGTGTAACTCCATGCTGCTGCGTGTTGCATCAAACACTCTATCTCCCACATATGCATGTGTGTTTCTGGTGATGGTCCTGACCACCATCCCACGCTGACCTGCACTGCTGCCTCCTCTGTGGCCCCACAGCTGTTTGTGCAGCTGTGTGGAGAGCCGGATTGAGGAACTGGTTCAGCTGTATGACTGTGTGGCTAAACAGAGCTGTATGGGGGCTGCAGGAGCACACGTGGAGGTTTGGAAGCTTTGGGTAGGACAGCTTCAACTACGTTGAGCAGCACTTCCAGAAGATGTATTGAAGTCAAAGCTATTCTTGATGCCACAGTCCTCACTTCCACCCATCTACACACAGGAGTTAAGCGTAGAGCTTCCTTTCAGGGTTTGTTTCAGACAAAATCTCAAAAATCCCCAAGGTCTAGACAACTAAAGGTGTCAGAGAATGTTTTCAACCAGTCTGGAAAGATATAGAAAAGATAAAAGGAAGGACACCTCTTGTACAAATGAAGAGCAACATGAGTGGGTAGTAGAACAGGTAGGTAAATATCATCTAACTCCAAACAAACAAACAAACAAACAAACAAACAAACAAACAAACAAAAAAGAGAAAAGGGAATCTGCATTTCTGAGTCATCTCTATCTTAAAAAACACATGGCTTGCTCTGCACTGCCCCCAAAACTGCTGACACCAACACAGCAGTTTGACCATACTGAAATGAAGAAAATTTTTGCCTCTTACTTCAACAGCCTTGTGATTTAAAGAGCAAAGACGTCAAGGGACAAGAGAAAAACAACCAACAAACCACCAACAAACAACTACACAAAGCAGATTTGATCTGCTGCGACCATCTCTCCTTTTCAGGAGCCATCTTTGTGATGTGCGAGCTCCAAGCAACATATGGCACATTCCCACCTGAGATGCTGAAAAAATGCCATATACAAAAATCTTCCTTTGTAAAAATATGTAATCATCTTTATCTCTCCAGCATAAGAAGCTAGATGTGTTATGCTTTCCACATTTTGCTTTAAATGCCTATAGTATTGACGGAGTAAATTTTTTTCTGGCTATTCTGACTTAAATAAACCAAGACTTAACACATGTCTTAAAACCGCTATAGTTTATTTTTAAGGATGAAGACAGGCCATCAAACTATCCACAGGAATTTAAAAAAATTCATCAGGGACTCAAAGCCTTTCTTTCCATTCATACAATTTTGGTTTTGGCTTAACACTTAACACAATAATCAGTTCAAAAGGATATCCTTTGTATTTAAAGTAAACAATGGTTGTTATACAAAGACTTTTAACTTTTATTCTTCTGCCCTTTGCCATTTTATTTCCTTATTCCAAATCTCTGCTCAAATAGCATTATGCCCACTCCAGAAACAGAATCTGCTTTTCTAATTCAGCTTTTTTTGAAAAACAGCCAGTTTGAGTCATTCCATTTCAAGTCTTTGCCTCTTAAGTTTTCCAAACATTTTATTATTTTAAATGGATTTTAAAATTAGATTTTTAAAAAGGGGAATTAGGAGAAAAAATAAATATAATTGAAAAGAGATGTGTTCTGGTTTGGAAAAATGAAAATAACATGGATGCAGCTCACAGAAAATCAAGGAATGTTTCTCAAAGCCTCATTCTAAACTGAATTAGGTTCATAATACAAAAGTGTTTGCTACTTTTTGTCTAATTAATAGTAGAACCTAGCCCACAAGAAACACACATTTCCCCCCCTTACTGGGAAACCTTTTGCCTAGTTCTTTATTTAGCATTTCATAAACATTGGGCCAATTTCATCTTTGGGGTAACTTTGTTGAAGCCAATGAATAAAGCCAAATATCTAATTAACTGTAAAACTTTGGCAAGTATACAAGTATTTGGCAAGAAAATATATATTCATCAAACAGTGCTGTGCATATGATGAATTACAGAATTATGTGATAAACTGCCTTTATTATGCCAATAAAACTTTTGGAAATAATTTTGCTCTAAAACAAGTTTCACTTCTGGAGAAGAGATGACACAGACACCTGGTAAAAAGGGATCCATGACACCTGGTCAAGGGGACCTGCCTTATTATGGTTTTGACATGTATGAATACAGCAACTGCAAAGTCCTTTGGCAGAATTTTTCTGTCCTATGAGATCAGTTTAGTTGCAAATACGCGACCAATTTGAAGCCAATCCCTACAAAAGGCAGTAAAAGGATTTATGATTTCTTTCCTCACAGTGTAGATGACTACAAACAGAGCAGGCCTCTACCACAACAATTTTTAGAAATACTACTACACATAATTGAAGGTTGGTTAATATAGTATCTGTATATACTAACTGATTGAAAGGATGTAACTTAAAAGTAATGTATATAATGGAGATGCTTAGGCTAGACTATGTTATATCACTGTGTGGTGAACTACTGTCTTTCCTGAAAGAAAATTCCCTTTTAGCATGTCTATCACTACCCTTCAAGACCAACATCTTGAAGCAGACTTCACAGGCAGACCAAAAAAAGTCTCTGAACTATGACACTGTGCATGAGAAACTGTGAGCTGAGCCATGGGGAGTCTTGAAAAGTTGTTATTCCCCCACCCCACAAAACCTGCAATTACTATCGAAACAGAGAAACTGTGGGCAACAATATTTGCCTTTGCTGAGATCTGATCTGCAGAACAGCTGACTTACTTAAAAAACTGAATGCAATAGTGAATACAGTAATAGAAACCTCTTCACATTTATATGTACTAATAAATCTTCTGCATCCAGACAGACTACAAATTCTGTGGTTACTATTTTTAAAGATCTAGTGAACAGAAAACAGATGCATTAAAAAATATAAGAAGATGTTTTCCTCCTTTAAACATTTGACATAAATATGTGACAATATTTATTTCCTATTTCTCTCTTTTAAAAAATGTTCTTTTGATATATTGCCTTAGCTTAATTTTTTTATCCAAATCACTGCTTTATTGTGGACTATATTTACTTGTTTTAAAACATTGTTACTGTGTATGAATATTATCTTGTACTGCACAAAAGACTGATTGACATACTCAAGTATGATGTATGATGAGACAGGAGATAGTAATGCACTGGAACTAAGTCAGGTTTCAAAGGGTGTTTCCATTTAACTTCTCAACTCTCCTGATGAAAAGGTTCTTGTACAACAGGCAAATATTTTATTTTCAGTCACCACAAAGAAATTTTCTAGGATATAGAAAATCTCTGTACCTAATAAATATGTGAGATTTGCATGTGTTCTGCCATACAGTAAGGAGTCATTCCAAGGGATCACTTTTGACAAATTCCTGCTGTTATATCCATGAGGCTTCTTGCAATTTTTCCATGGGGAAAAGACTCAAACTGTCTGCTTGTATTAGCCTGTAGGGTCTCCACATATCTGCAGAGGCTCCGAAACAGTGAAACATGATTTTGGTACTTTTGTTGTGGTTGCTCGTCTGTCCCTGACTATTCCCATGAGGCTACTGCAAGTCAGGGAGGTGGGAGTTGTGTCTAGCAGGAATTAGAGAGCTGTGCGTCTCCTCAGCTTTTAGTATGGGACTTGTGCTGCTTTGGTTTGGAGGCTGCCTCAAGTAAAACAGGGTTAGGGGGGCTCAGCAGGTGGAAGGATTGCACAGGTGTATCTTTACCACCCAGTCATTGGACAGGTCTTGGTGGGAGCTGTGGTGTGAGGTGAGCTCGTTATATCCAAAATGTTAAGGTGCAATGCTGTTATCATCCCCTGTAAGTGATGTAGCTATACTGTAGCTCTGAAAACCCTCATAGAAGTCTTAAATGAGAAAATAAGAAGCTGTGGCTTTAGGATAGCTTTTGTGTTTCCAGACATCACTTTCATAAAAGAGTTGGTGTTTTTTTGTTTGTTTCCTAGGATGTATTATTTTAGGCTTTTTATATAATTTTTTCCTAGTGCAATTTAAATTTCAAAGTAGCATAAAAGTTAACAGCAATATTTTTACAATAGTAACTTTCTTTGCATATAGGTTCTGGTACTGATTATATGTGTTGCGACTATGGTTTCTTTAAAATATGTTACTCAAAAATAACTGATTATAACTTAAACATCATAGATGATGTTGAGGATGGAAAGAAAACAAACCCAACTCTCTAATAGAGGGGGGGAAAGTAGAAATTATGGGTTAGATGCTATAGATCCTAACAAATAGGTTCTATCAGCAAGTCTGCTGAGCTGGCATGCACCCATGTTTCAGTACTTTTTCACAGAGGTAAAGGTAATTTACTGAGTTGGGTTTCTCCCTGTTGCTCAGGCTGAACTCTGTCTGTGCTGTGAGTTCCAGGTACGGGTATCTACCAGGTCCTGTTGCTGAAGAACATAGTAGTAGCTAGTTTACTATTAGCAAAGTGTAATTCAG
>JAWWEU010000091.1:731857-751741 GCA_035583155.1 Acropternis orthonyx
TCATTAGATATTTTATATATATATATATATATATATATATATATTTATATTTTTTATATATATATTTATTTATATATTTATTTATATATTTATTTATATATTTATTTATATATTTATATATTTATATATTTAATAGTAAAAATATTAGAATGGCCATATAGGAGTAAGGTTCTAGTGTCAGAAACAAAGCATCTATTCAGGCCTTATGGAATTGACATTTAAAATTCTGTCAGTTTTGGTGCTTCTGAAAGGACCTCCTCCATGCCTCACAGCAAAGGTATCTGTGCAGGTGAGCCCATGAGGGTAAACGTGATTACCCTTGATCTACTAAAATATCAGGGACAGATTCCTGGAGGAAGAGATTGCTTGGCAGATGAGTTGTATATGGAGGACATCTCATGGAGTGCTTTCTTGAGATAGCTGGACTTGATCCAGCTCCTGCTGAAGATGTGCAGCTGGGTGAATGTTGTGCTCTCCTAGAGGTGGTTGGTCATGCTAATGACTAAAGTTCCATACCAGATCTGGATCCTGCATAGAAGACTGTGTAAGCCTTTCTGTAAACATACATGTAGATGCACCAACTGTCAGTCATGTGCACATCAGGAAATTATTTTTTCTTAGATTTCCAAATGGTATTCAGTGCTCAACCGTATGTGGAAGACCCAAATATGGAAAACAAAACTCAAGAGAAGGTTTAGACAAAATCAAATCTTATTTGCTTGGTGACATATTTATTATCTCAATAATACTAGTTCTGTAAAGTAAAATATGCACGTGGGGGAAAAAATGTAGTATTCAACAGGAAATACTCTGGATAAAATGTGCAAATTCCTGTGGAAATACTAAATGCTCAAAGTACAACATGCAATTTTTTCATTCAGCTCTACTTGTTACTTGTCACAAGGAAAGTGGGGAAACTGACTCTGCCCTCTCCTCTTCCACCTCTCTCAAAATGCCCAGCAACCATCTGCATCCCCACTGATACTACAAACTGCTTCTGTGCCTTGAAGCAGAAAAAGTATTTAGCCAGAAGCGAGACCTTCAAACTGATTGCACTTTAACCCAAACTTCAAGACAAAAAATATTAATTTATGGTTAAGTCCACTAAGAATTTTCCAATACCCCAACAATATTCTAGTAGTCAAGACTATCTTGGGTATATTGGGAACATGCACAGGACATCTGCAAGATTAACTTCTCAAGATAGCTGGAGCTTACTGGTGGCAGAGTGTTTGTTTCAAAGTGTTCCTGGTTGAGGGCAGAGATTATAGCTTTTGGTTACTGCTGACAACAACAGGAATGAGGGCTGTAACAAAGTGATTTTAGTCAGGGACGTGGTTTATTTTGTTGATTGCTTAAGGGACTGTTGATATGGATGTAATGCCAGAGTGGTGGGGCAAGAGTTCTTCAGTAGATAGAGTCTTGTGTTTTTCAGGCTTCTGGAATATATATAAAAAGGGAGGCAATAGACCCATTTCTGCTGTTTCAACTTAGCTTTTTCTTGCTTGAGAATAAATTTATTTTCTCTTAAACTGGGAAAATCTGAAGTGACTCCATCAAAGAAAACTAAGCACAGACTTGTAAAATGGAGGTCACTTTAGAAGCATGCCCAGTCTGTTAAGGGAAATCAATGTAAGAAACAGTAGTTCAAGTAATTAAAACTGCAAGGAAGCAATCCCTATTCCTGACCACTTCATAAGGAAGGAAACCAAGTATTTCACAATGTTTTGCACAACAGAGGTGTGAAAATACAGTTTTTAGAGAAAGATTTTTAAAATCCTTTCAAACTGCTTACAAAGCCAATGGTTCTAAAACTTTCCCATCCAACCACCTGCCCCAAAAGACTCTGCTCTTAAAGCAGAACGTTGCTCTTCCTTCTACTGCAGCAGTCAATCTGGGAATGTTACATTATAAATAGCTTACTGGACTAAGTGTAAGATGACGAAGTTGACTTGTAGATCTTTGAGTTAGTCATTATGCAGTCCTTTTGGGAAAATATCTACCACCCAAATTAAGACAAGAATGTTCTCAAATAAAGTCCTTGTTTTTTTTAAGATGGGCACTGATCTCAGAGGTACGTATAATCAGATGGGCTAGCATAGAAGTATTACCTGATTTCCTCGTGAGAGGTCTCCTTGCCTGAATTTAGGAACCGAGTATCTGCAAGACCTTGGAGCAAGAGCTTTACAGAGGAAATATGTAACTAGAGAAAATAACAGGTAGAGAGCCAAATGTCACCAAGATTACTGTGTTGCTTAAAATGAGTTAATAGGTAATGCTTTGCAACAAGGACTCAGCCTAAATGATTTAGCCACCTGTGTAAAGAAAGCAGTTCAAAGAAAATTTATCCTCACTGTATTCTTCCACAACTGAACAATAGCAATGATTGGGAGATAGCATTGTGGAGACTTCACAGCAGAACGGGAGTTTTATATGCTGCTTTTGGTGCTGCACAAAGAAGTTCAAGCAAATACAGTGTATCTTTTAAAAGAAAAGCACTAGATTAATAATTGAAAGTATTATTTTTTTAATAAAATAAAACAATAGAATTAAGGATAGTTACCATGTTTTATTGCCTCCTACTGTTTATAATAGAATCCTAATACATATATGTTCTTCAAACAGGGGACTATATGCAACATTTTCATAATTCATGACTTTAAAATGAAAAGGAAGTAATTTTTCAAGACTATGAGAAATACATGCTATAGTGATCATACAGAAGTAGAAGATCTTTATATATAAGAGGGGAGGCAGAATTAGCCAACAATAATATTATGATTAATGAAACAGTAACTGGGAAAATGAATTTTCTTCCCCTCCCACTCTCCATATTGGGTTTACAGCTTGTGCCATTTTTCCATGCATTTACTTTCTTCCTAATACATTTGTTACCTGACCCACTTTAGAACTGAGTTGGTGAAGGGCTAAAATACTTAGGACACACAAATATATCACATATATTATTTTTATATATAACATATCTTTAATTCCAATTTAATGACTATTGAATCCATAGAACTTTCTGTATGGTGTTGTTCATCTAGGAATTAAAGCTAGGCTACACTCAGAATATCACTTGATTTTTTTAGCATTTCTTCTTCTTGAATGTTAATTGGTGCATGAGTGTATAAATAACTTCTTTTCCCCTAATGGTTTTCTAGAGGGGTTCAAAATGTCCCACAGGTTGCTGCTCCTGCAATTTGATCAATCCTGCTTTAGGAGAAAAAGCTCAGTGAAAAAACTAAAAAAGAAGGAATATTACTAGAATGCACCTTTTACACTTAGTTACCTGAGTAAAATGATGACAAAGTAAAGGAAAAATTCTACTGAATGAGAATAGTTATACTTTGAACTTTTTCAAACTGAAATGCACTGTAGAAACAGATTCTTAGCAATCCAATATTACAGTAATTGTGATATTATAATTTCATAGAGTCTAATCTACATACTCATTGTTTAGCAACCTAGATGTCTGTTAATTCTTTTCCTGCCAGTGTATATGCACTAAAGTCCTTGAACTTAAACTAATGAAAAAGGTAGAGTAAATATAAGTCATTTATCACAAATATCACACCTTTTCCAATGACACTTCTTTTGGTTGCATTTGTTGCTGCTGGATAAAGAGCGGCTTTCCGATAGACTCCTGTAGAGCCCAGTTGTAGCTGCCTGCATTCTCCCTGAAACCTCAGACTCTGTAGACACAAGACAGAGTTTGGGCAGAATACATGATGGTTTTTAACCCACAAAATACTGAATGAGTTGAAAGCCACATTATCATCGCTCATCGGGCAGATGTGCAATGGGAAGCAAAACACCCATTGGAAAAGCTATGTAAATAATCCCAGAACAGAACAAGTGTTTTATGTGCTCTGGGACAGAAACCTTACCCCTGACCCTTTCTGCTGTTTCTCACTGGCCCACGGAGTCACCTTCCAACGGCCAGTGGAATTGCTCCAGTACAGCCTGATGAGTACATTGTTCCCTCCTAACACAAATTACCTATAATTTGGCAGTTCAGTTACCCTCATGAGAGGCATGGGTTGGAAATCTCAGAGGCTGAGAAATTAATTGAATCTTGGTCTCCCATATGTTGAGCAAGGGCTCTAATCACAGAGCTATTGTGTAATGGAAAGCCTGCCACCTCCTCTGCTATTAGTATTTCTCAAGCAATTAGCAAACCACACTTCTGTTGTAGTTCTTGCTTGTTTTGCTGCTGTTGTTGTTCCTTTTTCTTTTCTTTTGAATCTTCTTGTGGATAAACATTAAGTCTCGCATGCAAAAGTATCTTTCCACAGGATGTAATCTACTTAAAGACTAAATGGTTTTGGCCTATAGCAAGGGTTGAAAATATGGTGCACCCTTGCTCAGGCTCTCACATCTGGCTTGTACTCATGGGAAAAAAAAAAAAATTAACAAGATGAAAAGTAATCCCAAAAGACTAGCTGACTTATTTTGTTACTAAACATTGAATACTTAGAAGCCAACTCATCTTAGAACTTTACAAATATGTAAGACTGCCTTTAAGAGCTACACATTTAAGCAATTTATGTAAAGAATCAAAACACAAATTTCACAGTAACTATTTTAAAATGCCACTTTCTTTTATAAATCATGGTTATATCCTGATTCTGGGCAGTAATGGATGAATGGTCTTGATGCAACTGTATTCAACTTAATTTGGAGACAAATCAAATTACTAAATGACCCTATGGTTCTGGCACTGATATGCCATCACCTACAGTATAAAAACATTGAGTGTTATTGAAAGCCTTCACTGGAGCATTAGCAACTTTCTTAGTAGAGTCTCAGGACAGGGTACGGATATCTTTGCCTTCTTTATTTCTTTTTGCAGCAGAGTCAAGCATATGTTAACCCTGAAGGTGCTCATCTGTAAGACCACAAATATCTGGGGAAATGTCAGTTCCTACAGTCTGGGCAGATCCATCACAGATGCCACCAAAGGCTCCTTGCCTTCCCACCTGTCTTATGTTGAGTGACACAATGGCATCAGAATGGACCTGAAGTCCTCCGTCCGCCCCCAAAAAGCCACAGTAAACTGGTCCTTCAATAACCAGATTATACAACAGTGATGAATACATACTCATCACTAGTCTGCTTCAATAGTGCTACTAAGTCAGCTCAAGACCACAAACAGTAAAGCCCTGTTTTAATGACCAATACCAGACATAAAATTTATGCTTCTCTGGCTGCCTGTGGTTGCTGTTCTAGCTGCTGAATAAGTGGCTCTATCTTCAAAAGGTCTGGTTGACCTGCTGATTTGAAACCGCTTCCCAGCAGTGGTTAACAAAGGACCCCCAGTCAAGATCAAAGGTGGCCCTGTCTGCACGCAAAAAGGCCTTTTGAGGAGGCAGAAGCATGAGCATCTCTGCTGGGGAAGCGCTGCCTGAAAGCGTCCAGGCTGCGAACCTCTGTCAGCAAATAATAAGGGCTTGATCCAGTACCCTTCAAGATCCCAGGGAGAGCAATTGCAGAGAATGCTGCCCTGGTCCCTTGCTGTCTTCCAGTCCCATTTATTTACTATGCTCTTTTTGATAGAGCTGTCAGGTGACCTCTTTTGTTTCATTTTCCATGAATGCCACATTCAATTACAGTAGATTATGATTATATAGGTTCTAAATGAAATATTTAGCACAATTGACTTTGGGACAGTTACCCCAGTAAACCTCATGTTTGAACGTCTGATGAAACTGACCTCTGAAGAAATACTTTACAGCCTATCTCTGGAGAGAGGGTGTCAAATATAAATAAACATCAATGCCTGCACTATTCCCACTATACACTTCTAAAGTTGTCCTCAAACCACTGACCTGTTTTACTTTCAAATGTCATATTTATTTTTATTTCCTGACATTTTTATTTATGGAATGCTATAAATACAGTAGCTCAGACATTAATTAAAAAAATATAAATTACTGGAGAAATTTTTTCCCCAAATTTTCTGAATTATTTCTTAAATTTATAGATAAAGAGTACCTATAGCATTTTCTCAACTTTAGACCTAAAATGAACAGTGAATAAAAGTATTCTCTTATGAATGTCCAGTGGCCATTAATGAGCAGCTGTGATTGTCTTCTCTGATCATGGGAAGCATTGAACTAATGCTGCCATGAAAATTGCGAGAGGGGCACTATAATTTCCTGTACGACCTAAAGACACACGGTTTATACCTTGTAGAATGTTACAGCTGTTTTTTTTCTGAGACTCAGTTTCTCCAGTAAAAGAATGAGTCCACACTGTGGGGGAGGGCAGGGAGGAAGGGGGTGGAAGTCACTTTGGACATTTATTCCCATCATCTTGCTGCAGCCCTCGTTTCTAAACACTGGAAAGATTTTTTGGCAGCACTTGTTTCTGGAGCCCAAGCCACTTTGGGTCCATTTCTCACAAGCTGAAAATATTTCACTCCAGTGTGGTGCATAGAAGATTAGGAACTACCTATAGAGAATCCAAATTTAAGCAGGCAGAAAATCAAAGAATTACAGAATATTCTGAGCTGGAAGGGAACCACAAGGACTGTTGAATCCAACTCTTAAGTGAATGGTCCATACAGGGGTCAAACCCACAACCTTAAGCTAATGTCAGACTCAAATAATATACCTTTTGAAAATAGAGGGAAACAAAAGAGATGTTCATGCCACTAAGTTTTTTCCAGATAAGTTCCTGATTCTCATAAAGTGTCATCATAGAGTCATAGAATCATAGAATGACTTGTGTTGGAAGGGACCTGAAAGGTCACCTGGTTTCAACCTCCACTCCATGGGCAGGCTTTAACTAGTAGTCACAGTTTTATTTTTAACTAATATGCCTATTGTACCATGAGAACTATGCTTATGGATCACAGTCAGGCTGGCTTTTTTGGCACTTGGTTAAAAAAGTGGCTGCAGTACATCTCAGGAGGCACCACATTCACCTGCTTCCTGTTCTTGAGGTATATCAGCTTCATCAATAAAGGCCTTAAAATGCAAAAAACTTATTAATAACAGCAGCTGAAACCCATGAAAACAGAGTTCTTGACCTATCAAAATCACTTGTTATTTTACTTTCAGAAGAGAGTAGGACAGGAAAGGAAATATATAGATGAATATGATCAAGAATTTAATAATCATTGGCCAAGTAGTGAACTGAAAACTAATGGAAAGTACCAGGCAACATTTATTATGTGACCCACTACCAGTTCCTCCAGAATAAGAGTTTAGCTTGGCCTATTTATTCTTGTTTCTTAGGAACGCTTCAGCTGGTGAAGTGTCCTCAAAGTCAGGATACTTGAGCTCTGTTGGACCAACAATGAAAGTAATTCTATAGCTGAAAGTATTACACTGAAAATTCCTCTCTTTGTTCCTATCCAACAGATAACAGTCACTAGACATCCTTTACCCAAGGCACTACTGTTTGGTGGGATGGGTGGAGAATGGTTTTGGAAGGGCAGCTGAAATCTCGAGTCATCTGGTGGATAGACAATTAAGTGGGTGCACCTCTCAGTGCTTCTCTTAGGCAATCTGGCTGGCAGTTTTGCAGTTTTGTCCTTAGGCACATTTTTATAAATGCACTGGTCTAGGTGCTGTATTTTCAGTGTTTTTAGGGTGTACACTTCTTATGGTTCATCTCACTACACAGAAACAAACAAGGAAATAAACTCAATGTGGCATTTCAGCTTGTAGTTATTCCCTACGGAAAGTCAGACCCTGATGGAAGGAGGTGAAGAGCAGTGCTGCGACTCTCAGGTATTGGAAGCACTGATTCACTCAAGTGTTCGAGGCCAAATGAACACTTTATTAAGAGGTCCACCCCTTTTATAGGGTTGGGGAGGAGCCTTCCAGAAAGGGGTGTAACTGGGGTGGAGTTAGGGTGGAGTAGGGGAGGAGTATGCTAAAGAAAAGTGGTGAGTATGCTAAAGAAAAATGGCAAGTATGCTAAATGGCAGGTGGGCAGAGGGCAAGAGCCCCCCATCACTGCACCAAATCTCCACGAGTCAGGGATAAGGAGAAAAACCATGAGGCATGGAAGAACTTACTGGAACATACAGCATGAGAGAACTGCAGCAATCAGTGACAGTATAAAACCATAAAAAATGTTTTTTGTAAAGTCTCTCAAACACTGGAGGTGTGGGGCTCTCCATCTTCTTTCCAGGTGTAGTCCCAGGGTTGGTCACTCGTAGCTGATGTCCCTTCTGCTACTCACAATTCTTTCATCCCAACAGAGCAAGTCAGAGGTATTTTCCTTGGGGACTGTTAGTTCATGGAACAAGTGAAAGCTGGCAACAAAGAGCTATGAGGACATATGCATGTTTTTGAGCTTGGGTTTCTACATCTTGGGCAGTCAAAAATCAAGTCTGGTGTGAAGTTACTTTCAACAGCATGGTTTAGGTTTTCTTAGACATATTTAATCCTATGTCCTTGACAATCTCACAGTGCACAGACAGTGCAGATACCTAGAAATACTGAAACTTGGACAAACGCCTGTAGTGTGATGGACCACCAAGCTGGTAATTACAGAGCCATTTTGCCTAATCTGCCATCTCAGGCATGAATGAGGTTGCTTAAAAAAAACCACTTATTCTTCAGCTTAAGTTATATTTCTGTGGGTCAAACTTGGTGTGAGAGACCCACAACCTGTTGAATACAAGGTAAAATCTTGCTCCTTTTCTGCAATGGAGAAATCGAGTGGGAGTCTGAAAAACTGTGTTTAGGAGACATTATTTCTGCAGATCACCTTCTAATGATGGTTATTAAGGGATTGTTCAAATTATTACAATCTTTTTCTCCTAACACAACTTTTGATTATTACAGTTTTTGTTAAAATGCTGGGACTATGGCAAAATATATGAAGAGAAAATCCAAAATAATTTTCATAATGTTCAGTCTTCTATAGTAAGAATAAAAGCATAAAATTCATTCAAATGTGAGGTGGATTTTATTTATTTATTTACAAATAAAGCATTCAATTGGGAACTGTCTATGGATGGATTCTGTAAGCTTTGGTATGCTTGGCTCATTGGAGCAAGGAATAATAATGGGCAAATCTACAATCTAAATGTGAAACAGTATAAAATAAACAAGCCAAGCATAACTAAACAGTTAGGCAATGGATCACTTTGCAGTCTGGTTACTGAAGAAACACCAGTAATAGCATGGCTATCTGAAGCAGGATCATCTATCCAGAGATGATTGAGTATTGGGATACTTCACTCTATACATATTATACCACAGTAGATAAACATATCTCAGTCTAATATATTTCTTTTCATGGGTTGGTGAGATGGAGGAATCCCCCTTTCATAGATCACAGAATCATTTGGATTGGAAAAGATATCTGAGATCATCGGGTCCAACCTTTGACCAATTACCACTTTGTAAACTAGACAATAGCACTAAGTTTCCTTCATTCATCTGAAAAATCTGAAGCATTTCATCATGGCAAACTATCCCAAGTTTTCTTTATCTGCATACTTATAATCTAGTTAGATTTGTTAACTTGTGGATACCTGTCAGGGTACACTGCAGTACCATGGGACAAATCATTGTAAAGTATAACATGATGATGATGTGTTCCACTGAAAAAGATTTAAATCTCTGATTTTGGATGAGCTACTGTGTCTTTCTGTGAATAATATTAACATTAATTATAAAGCTGTAGTAAATGTAATGGTTTTACTAAACTTGTTGATTGCTCTAGATAATTAAACAATGCTGCTTCAGTCTTCGCACATTCTAAGAAGTATAAATATTTCTTTTGTATTATTCTGTTAAATACTACAAGCAATGAGGTAATATGAATTTGGGTCAAGTTGAACATTGTACTGCTACACAATAGTATGTAGAGACCACCTGGTGCTAGGTAGACGTGCCTGGAAATCTGTGTTTCCAATTTGCAAGAAAAGCTGTTTCTTTTTGGAATATCATTTCTTTTAAATCACACTAAAACAATTTTTATCAACTTGAGCAATGGAACAGTGACTGAAAGAAAATACCTTCCCTGCAGCTGCTTCAGTATTATCTTTTTCACTAGTGCTAAAAGTGTATACCCACTTCACAGGTTCTGGGACTACAAGCCAGATTGTCCAAGAGGGACAAGCTGATGATCAAATGTTTTTTGAGTTATCTGTGGTGACTTTCTGAGACCACTGAATTCTTAGTTTAGGAAAAGTACACCAAACACATCTCAGGAGTGGGAACCTATAAAGCTGCTGCTGATGGAGCAATTTTCCAGGTGTATGAGCAACAATTTAATGAAAATGCTACATAGGTTAAGGTAAAGTTTATTTCAATATTTTTAATCATGTAGTATGGCATTTTCTAATAAAATGTTACTTTATCGGAAAATAGCTAACTCTGTTAATCCTCCTTTGTAAATGGAGGCTCTATGACAACTTCCCTAGATAAAAAAGGATGTATGATTTAGGGGCAAGAATCTACACCTTTAGGCATTTAAAGATATCAGAAAAGGGTTGAAGGTGACTATCTGTAACTTTGCACAGTTCTTGTATCAGTTTCCATATACCTAGAAGCAGACATTGCCAATTTTGTCCTTTTCTTCAGGTAAGCCTAGACCTTCAACTACTCAGTGGTAAAATTTGTGGGAACTCAGAAGTCTATTTTTTTTCTTTTCACAAACTATATGATCTATCAACAAACGTCCAGATTTGGTTTATTTCTAAAGAGCTTTTTCCTGTGTGTGATACAGGCCATGAAATGCAATCAACTAAGCAGTAACTCTTTTATTACTATTTTTAACCTGATTTTGCTTATTTAATTTAAACACCTATTTATTGCTCTGACATAGGGGAAAAAAATCAAATCCTGACACAATACTTAAAATGTACTCTCTGTAAATTTTCATTCCAAATGAGGAAATTTTCATTCTGACCTACTCAAACAGGTATTCAGGACACACAGAGTATCAAAGCAAAACACAACAAAATGAAAACCAAAACAAAAACAACAGAAAAAACAACAACAGCAACAAAACAGAAAAAACACACTAAAAAAATCCAAACAAACAAACAATCAACCAAACAAAAAACCAAATGCTCCAAAATTAACAAGATGATAGATATACATAGCCAGAACTGATGTAATTTGTGAAGGTGAAACCATGCCAGTCAACCTGGCTCTTCTCATGGCATACCAATTAAAAGGAGATCTTTCCAAGGGAGGAATCTCCTATCTAGGCTTGAGGAAAGTCACTCAATTTAGTCTTCTTCCCTCCTAAATGATGCCTAACACTAATGGAGGACAGATGCAATTTTAATTTCTTCAGGGCTCAGAAGCTAGGGTTTCCCCTCAGTTCCTCATAAATCCACTTGTAAACTGAGAAATGGCTTGACTACACTGAAGATTTCGCTAAAAGCATGCAAATATGGCATTTCAGGTGCTTGCGGAGTGAATAAAGCTATGATGCATTCTGGCCAAGATCCCTCATTGAATCACTGAGCATGATAAACTGCCTTATAAAAAAAGATTTTCAGTTAAATAACACAGAGTGAGATAAAGCTTATGAAAGAATTTGGAAGAGGATTAGAATGACATGAAAAGATTTGAGGCAGATCAGTACTGACATTTTCCAGCCAGCGCTTGTTTTGTAATGAAGCACTCTTGGAACTTGCACAATTCAATAAGCATTTCTAATCAATAAGCAAAATAAATACAGGGGTTACAAAGATATATTGGAGTGGTGAATGTCCTCCTAAATTCTTTATACCTTTGACATTATGTCTTCATTTCAAGTGTAACTCAGTATATTTAAAGCTACGAGCAGGATGAAAACTTTTTATAGATACACATTGCTCGGTGTGTTAGAAACAATGTTTCTCCTAAATTTGCTCCTATTTTTCTGACATTTATTATATCTTATGCTTTACATATTCTGCCTATGTATGGGCAACAGTATTAAACTGCTCACTTTAGTATTTTGCCAGGTACCACACAGAAGCTCAGATTCAATCACATTAACAAGAAAGTTCCTACTAGAAAAAAGTCCAGCAGAAGAAGGTGTTTAGTCAAACTAAGAGCACTCAGTCTTCTCCTATAGAAATCTCAAAAGCATGAAGGTCTTTCAAGCACTGTAGCTGTGATGGCTAAGGAAGCTTCACTATTTGAGCACAACTCAGTGGAGGCTCTGTTAAAATTTCTTCTGAGCCCTAATTGTACTACAAAAGTGTATTATCCTAGGACCTAGAATGGAAGAGGTAGTAGATAGTCTGTGCAAGGGAAAAAATTTTGAAAGAGAAGTTTAGATTGGAAGAGAAAGTATATGACACTTTAGGTGTCCTCAGTTTGGTTCTTATGCCAAGAGAAAATGAAGAAAAAGCTAATTATTACAGCAAAAGGAATATGCTTCCACAACTGCCCCAGTAAAGTAAATGCTAAAATGAGATAATTATCTTATGTTTACTCTCTGTCACAGAACTAATAATCACAGTGAAATACTGAGCCAAGATCAGAACAAAAGTGGAGTTAAGAAACCAAGTATTGCTGTTTCCACCTGCATTATATTGGGATGTTCTCAGGACTGAAAACAACTCTCACCACTGAGCAGAGTCCCAGACAGCACACATTGGTTTAGCCAGTCATTTCCTCATCTCGAGTGATTTTCTAATTTCATTACTCCAGAAAGATTAAAATGCTTCTCTCTGTTTTTTCTGCCACCCCCTCCTCTTCCCACCACCACCCTCCTCTCCCCCTCCTACTCCCCGGTCTATTCACTGAATATTCATTGCGGGAAATTATTTATTTAGAAATTTATTCAGAAATCACAGGCTTAATGGCCTATCTGTATTAGGGCTGCTCTAATGAACCACCATTCTTTAGAAATCACCATAGGCCAGCTGCAAAAAGGTGATTTAAGATTAAGGACTGTGAACACCCAGCATAAATGACTTACACTGGCCATTTTTTGTAGTTGTGGCCATTGTTATACTACACAGAATTGCTTAAAGGAATGTAACAAAAATGGAGGAGTGGGGAAAAAATGAAAAATGAGCAGTATTTTTAAACAGCTGCATATTAAACAGTTGTGTTACACACATGGGAATGGGTTGAAAGTCACACAACAACCTACCTTCTGGCACTTCCTACCTCTGTTTTACTGGCCTTTATGCACAGCTCCACAGATGTTTTAATGCCATGTTTATGTCTGTAATATAGATAAATACACACATCTCATGTTACACAAACATCATTGTGTATAAGTCTGCTCACTGAAGGGATGTGTTGTAACATCAGAAATCTTGTGGCCCATATAGGTATGGACAGAGATTATTGTCATGAGAAAATCGGAGATAGTTTAATGCTCAGCTAAGGAGCCCTGAGTCAGTTCACATGTGATGCACACTGGTTAGGTGACCCAGTTCATACAGCTGTGGAGCTGCTCCTCATTGATCAATGTTCTTCCTGAGAAATAATTTGGACATATTTTAGAGTGCTTATATAATGTTCCTGGGAGCACAGTTCCTAACATCTCTCTGTAAAATTAATGCACTTTCCTGAGAGTACAATTTTTAAGTCCTTAAGTTCCAAAAAAGAAGTGTGAGTAATAGATGTCAGCATCTACAAGTGGCCTAACTCAGCCTTTCTTCACAAATGCTGGTACTACTTCAATCTCCTTTGCTTTCTGGTAAGCTGTAGGAACAGACAGTTAAAGACAGACCCTCTTCAAGAGCACATTATGGATATGGCAGCTTTCCACAGGGGTTGATTGCACACAAGCATGGTAACCTGTTTGAATATTCCCATAAATCACTTCATTACCAGTGTCCACTCTCTACTCTATAATAAATAGCTGTGTTCCATGTTTTAAGTACTCCCAAACCTGAAACAACATGGTTTAAAGTTCCAAATTCACTATTATCCTTAAAAGCTAACTTAAAACTAGCCAGTTTTACTGTAGCATTTCAATTACCACTGCTTACTACAATTTGCAGTAATTACAGTTTGTTTAATGAGATGGTTCTTAATTGCAGACACCACTGAAAGAACAATCCAGCAAAAATAAAGTTTCTACAATCATTCTTTTTAAGATAGAGAAAAGAAAGTTGTGGGGAGTAAATTGGTTTAGATAACTTAATCTGCAGCATTTTCCAAACAGCTGTTATAAGTGAGCCCTGATCCTCTGTATTCTTGGTATAAATCAGGAGTAACTCCCTCATCAATAGTTCCACCAACATAAAACCAGTGTACATGAGAATAAAAGTAAGAGTCTTTGTTTTCAAATCAGGAGACCACTATTCAGCTCTGCTACAGGATGTGTTGTGTAGCTCTACTTACACTGCAACAAATGCAACTAACATCAGAGTCAGTCACAGAAAAGTTGCTCATGGCTTTTCAGAGACTTTTTTCAGCAAAGTAATTCTCTGTGACCCAATTAAGTGAGAGACTTCTGCACTCAGGTAGGGCTGACATCTTAGAAATCCTCAACCACTGTCAAATTTCAACCATCTCAGGCCCATGCTGAGTGACTGTTTAGAATACGAGCAGGCTGGATATGAGTGCTCCCATCTCCAATGCTGAAAATTATATGTAGGACCCAAGTCATCTGTTCTGTACAGGACATTAAAGCCACTTTGAGCTTTATTTCAAAAGGGTAAAACAGATACCGGTCTTCAAAACATTACTTCAAGCACTAGCCTGGAGGAGAAATTGAGTGGTGGGACCTTAGGGGAGTGGAAACTGCAGGAAAAAAATATCCAAAAAAGGAAGTGCACAAGCCAAGAGGTCTGAATGCTCAGGTGATGTGTGAAATTGGTGTCTTATGTGAACCAACTAGTAGATGTGTTCCCTGCTGCACCTTATGGTCCCATTGTTTAGACTAGGCAAGACAGCCGGACTCCTCTGAATTTTATCCTACCTGTCTCACTTTAAAACACTTCAAGAGCTTTATTACATGGTGTACAACACCAGTGTGATACACTTCACCAAGACCTCAATTTCTTCTTGTGGGAATTTCAGAAATAATTTGCTGCTGTTCACAATACTCCATGCAGAAAAATTGATTAAACCAAATATAACATCAGCAGTGAGAAATTTTCTATGAAGCTGCGAAATATCCGATGACAGCAGAACACTTTAGCCCCTGGATAAACCTTTGGGTTTCTGTCAGAAATGGTTCTGGAGACCAGAAACATAAATTTTACATTCTTCATCCCTATCTATTGAATTCTGTCTGTGCAATTTTCAGCAATCCTAAAGAAAAACTAAGACTGCAGTGGAAATAAGGGGAAAAAAAAAAAAAAAAAAAAGGTTGGTATTGTTGCGTAGGTGGTTTTGATTAGAGTTGGCAGCAATTTAAAACGAGATGCATCTTCCAGGAGAAAAGACAATTTTACTCAAGGAAGATTCATGTGATACATGAATAAGACCTTTGCCTAGTGATGGGCAAATCTTCTGCAAAATATAAGCACTTATTACATGCATTTTCAAATCTTTGGAGATCTCTCTTAGTTTCCCTCCTCCTTCTCAGAGGCAGTATGGGAATTTTCAGGTGGAGTTCTTTTTTGCTCTTTGTGCACCCACAGCATCCCTGATTACAGATGACTATTTATGCCAGAATGCATAGAACATTCGAAAGACTGCTGAAATGACTCAAGAAGTACAAAAGGTTGCCCCATATAAACAAAATGGGAAGGAGCCCTTCTAGGCTTTTTTCTGGTCTCCTGCTGTGAGGTTCCTGTAACCTGGACCATTCCTGTCAGATTTTCCTGCCACATTAAAAAAAAATAGCAAATCATTGAAAAGATGCCTGTCATAAAAAGCAGTTTGTCAGGGATTCACTGTATTCTTAGACAAAAGAACCAATTTATTCTGCTGAATTCTAGACATTTCAGGCAATTCATCTTTTTGCCGCAGTGACACCACCACTCATAGGTAGAATTTTTAATTATTTTAAAGCACTGATTATAGGTGCTTCAGTCTACATATATGAAACAAAGGATCAGGCTGGTCTGTGGTGTGAGTGGTGTCAATCCTGGTAGCATTTTGCCTGCAGTCCAGGCAACCTTAAGCACACTCGGCCTTCACCCAGAGCTAAATGGAGGCTGCGTAGCTGCAGTAGCACAGTGCTGAGCTTGAGCAAATACATCCTGCCTTCTCAGCAAGGCTTATTAGCTTGGGCTGTGTGCCTGCTAGCTGCAGCTACATGGCTCCTGCTTTGAGACCAGTTTGCATCTGGCTGGCTCGGAGCATAGGAAGAGCAAACTCAAGTCTGCTTGCAAAATACCTCATGGATACTCTATCTGTCAATTCAGCAGGGAAAAAAACTGAGCATCACAATAGCCCCCTTGAAATCTACAGCAGATTTCACACCACGGAAGTAGAAAATAAATAAATAAATAAAAAGGAAAAATGCAAGTATCCAGGAAAAATTTGTCTTTCACTGGATGCTACAAATTTGTTAACCCTTCAATTATCTTATTGTTTCACTGTACCAATCCCCTTTCCTCCTTCAATGTCTGTGTGTATGTTACACTCTTATTGTAGTCCTACTAAATGCCAAGTTGCTGCAAGTCGAACAGTTCTGGCACTTACACCCACATACACCTGTTTCCTGATCGACAAATAAATGATGTGTAACTTACACTATTACTAACTTATGATTGAATTTGGCCAGTGTTTTCTATTCATTTATTAACTTCTTAAAGTACTCTAGGGTCAGTATAAACACATGTGCTCTCCTGCTCTGACCTCATTCCATTTAAGACTCCTTCACTGAGAGGTGAAATGACTGGATTTGCAGAATCCCCAGGTATGACAGGGCAGACTCTGCTGCTGCAGTTTAACTGTGGGAGACAACGCTTTCATGGTTCAATGCATATACCAACAGACCGGAGAGTAACACTGGTGTTTCCATACGTCTGTTTACAACTCGATACCTAATCTGGCCATTCTAGACATGTTTAAATGAAAGTTGGCAGGATTAAAGATGTGGGAATGTGTTGTAACAATATAGAGAAATGAGTATGAAAAAATGCAGCCAAAGGAACATATTCTGAACTGGGCCTGAAACAGGGCAGAGTATGGGGCAAGCTTGGAAAAAATAGAACTTGTGGTGAAAAGGTGGGAAAAGACAAATCTTTAAATGTCAGATCTAGTAGTTTGGGGTTTTTTGTAGTGTATAAAATAGCAAAAAACCTTACTGCTTTCTTTCTTCTGTGTGTTATCATGCTTACAATTTTCCATTCATATGAGCATAATGTTTCTGGAATGTATTGGTGCAAGCTATTTAAAATAATTTTCCAATCAAGCTATATCCTAGAGATGGAAGTTATGTCTATATTTAAATAAAAGGTTTTGATATTCATCAGTGCATAAAATATAGTAGTTCCTGAAATATATTTTAAACTGAATTGATCACCTTTCAAACCATGTCAAACAACCATGAAAATGGATATATAACTTTAACTTTTTGTTTCATAATTCTGTGTGAACTTTGTATATGAACAGTATGGATATGCTAATACACAAATACATTTTATCTGTGCATTCATAACTCTAATGAGGTTCTTCAGAGATTGTATGCAGTGATGGCTTTTACTGTTTCACCTGTCATATTTCTGAAAGACATCTATTGGCTTCTTACATTTCTTCTGAGTGGGAAAGAGTTATGATCAACAACATGATTGGGGTTCACCCGTCTATCAAATGCCATATTTCAGACATGGTTTCTGTTCTGCTGTTCTGTTTATCATATTTCTTTCATGGACACTGAAGTAGGAGGGATGGATTTGCCTAAACCAGCCTCACAACACATATTAATGGTGTTGGTAGTAAGTCCCCCCAGGCTGATTGCATCTACTCCTGGTCCACTGTTTCCCGGGCCTAAACATCAAAATTGTGTCTTTAAGCTTAATGCCAGCTAAAGCTATGCACAAAAGGTGACTTCAGCCCAAAAGGACTCTTCAGGTTTCCCTTTACAGTCATTCATTCTTTTTTAGGGCACTAAGTGCTCAACACAATTCTACTTGTGAGGAGACCTCTCTCTTCCCCGCCTGGAGAGAAGTGGGCTTCCTCCAGACTAAAGACAACCTTCGTGAACATCCTTTGAAGATGCTGATGCTGATTAGGCAAATGCAAGGTCTCCCTTGAACAGTTAGGCTTTCTAGGACTTTCAGGAAAGCATTATTGAAAATGGAAAGATGTTTTACTCTATTTTATGCAAGGATCTCTGAAGAAAATAGTGATTCAACTCCTTAGCCCTTGAAAAGAGAATACTGGTGGACTAAAACACAAAACTAAATACACAGATTGCGTAGGAAAAAAAGATTTTTTTATAATTCTGTGAAAATAATAACATGGTTCATAAAAAAGATGTAAGGCCATAGCAACTGTTTGCATAAGCCCATGTGATGAACAATGTGTGGTGGTAAGAGAGTTACACAATATAATCTTACTATATCATTATTTGAGTTAATTAAAAAGAGATATATATGTGTCCTGCACCAGGAAGACTTGTTTAAGCATAGATTAAATTTTGTCACCTGTAAGTACCATGTGAATGTGGTAGCCCAGGTCTTGTCCCACATGAAGACTGCCACTGAAGATGCCCTTTTGAAGTTCAGGAATTTCCATGTTCTTCCTGTACTGGACAATAGGGATGCTCAAGGTGATGGGAATGAAGGCAATAGCAGTGATCAGGAAGAGATTTGCAGATCTGTGAATGTCATGAAATATATATATGACCAGGTTCAGATTTTCTTCTTGTTCTTCATGTTAAGTTCATCAAGATTCTTCTTGCCCAGGATGTAAGATGAGTGTAAGAAACAACAAGCTGCAAAAACCTTAGTGCACGAAGCAGACACGGAGCCCCTTGGTAGTATATATTTAGAGGTTGTTTAATAAATTATAAATGGCAAAAGTTTTAAAGAAATTACAAATTACCTCTCCTGTTGCTGGTTTTGCTATTACAAATTCAGTTGGGTTCAGTTCAATTACACTTGGCATGACAAACTTTACAAGTGTTTCCAATGTGTAAAAACACACAGACCCTTTGGATATCTTTCAGGAACAGGTTTCCACTGAGGACAGGACTATGAGATTTGTTTAGATTTTGATTCTTAAAGAATATTAATATTGCCCTGCTCCAGGTCAAACAAGTTCACCATTACTTCCCTACTGGGAATTAAATTCCTACTGGAACTAAATTTATCCCTGACATTCCACATTAACCCTCTTCTGTTCAGCAATCTGATCCATCTTAATCCAAGTTCTATCTTATTAGGGAAAAGGAAATAGAGACAGAGTATTTTCCAATTCTTCTCTATTCCTGATCTCTCTGGCCACAAATTTGTCATCTGTCAGAGATCAGACAACCTTATTGGCAGCACCAATATGCCAGGCAAGTTTGCCAGAAGGGAAAGATAGTAAAACTCACTATTCTCAGAATATTAATGGTGTTTGTTTTTCAAAATTTTTCAGACCGATCTTTATCCAACCTTATCTTACCATATGCTCTGACACTTCTATATAATGAAAGGGTATTTTCTTCTGTAATTTTCTTTAAGTGCTCAGACATGTCTCTTCTTTTTACATTTTAGAATAGTGTGTTTGTTCACTTCCTTCAGTTACTTTAATACTATGATTTTCAGTAAGCCTTTCACTTTGACTCAGTAAGAAGAACAGAACCAAAGAGCTTATTTGCCAAAGCAAATTTTGGTCAGGAGTCTTTTCCATGTAGGAGTAGACAAAACATCAAAACATAGTCCTGCAATTGTGGACTGGAGTTACAGGAGATGCAGAAAGGATCAGGGAGAGAAATCTTCCCTGCAGCTAAGAAATATGGCTCATGATTGCAACCTGCCTTCAGTCTGAGATGCTACAGAGTTAATGCCATGCTGTAATAAGTGAGAAGAAGTAGCAGCTAACATCCGCATGTAGT
>JAWWEU010000091.1:751966-767721 GCA_035583155.1 Acropternis orthonyx
GAATAGGAAGAAAGTAATAACATTCTCTGAACTAATATACAGTGTTAAATCAGAGCATATCAGACCATCTTCTAGAATTTAAGTCTTAGTGAAATAATTATATCATCCTTTTTACCAAACAGCCAACCTAGACAGAAGTTGATTAGACTGCTCTCTAGTCAGACAATGAATCAGTGGCACAGCAGGAATATAGTTCTGTAGTCTTCAGATCCATGTACATACTCTGGTAATTGGATCAAACTCTAGGAAAAACATCCAGAAAATGAATCAGAAGTTAGGTTTTAACTCCTTGCATGTATGTCAGCTGTATAAATCTCAAGTACACTCCTTAAAATTAGCCTTTTAATTTTGTTGTTAGTCGCAGCATTCTAATTCTTCCCGTCTCATGCTCTCTGAGTGTCTCTGCTTTGCTCACAGCACGCTAGTCAAATACATCTTTAGGCAAAACAAGATGATAACAATCCTATAAACTATTTAAGCCAGCCAAAACATAAAGTGAACAAGAGAAAGCATTCCAAGATCCATTTGTACTAGACCCTTCTTTTTTTCCCCATCTGGGATTGTGTGATGCCCAGGCAGTTTTGCAGCAGTTCTAGTTCACTTTCTCTGCATTCCAAAAATGTCATTTGGGGTCCCAGCATTACCCTGTGATCTGTGGACATCTCTGTGACTTTATAGAAAGGATAGCCATCTAAATTTAAAAAATACACAAAATAGAGCTCTTTGGGGTTCTTTTTGTGTTTTTTTTTTTTTTTTTTTCCCCTTCTTTTTTTTTTCCTTTTTTTTTTTTTTTTTTTAACAAGAAATTGCTATTGCCAGCAAAAGCATTTCCCTCACTTACACAGCTGCCACACAACCTGGCAGTCCTCTCATTCTCATCTTTCATATTAAGATTCTTTTGAATCTGAAGTGATGGAAAAGCACCTTTACACCAGAGGTTTGACACTCCATGAAACTGAATCCCAGCAGCAGGTCATTCATTCACTGTGTAAAACCAGCCGTTATGGGATGCGCTGACAAATCCTCTGTTTTTAAACGACAGTACAGATCACTGTGCCTTCACCAGTCCTGGTAAGAGTATCCAAAAACATAATATTCTGAAGGAAAAATGACATTTTGAAAAGCAGTGTCTTCCATCTTCTCCCTTCCCCCCACCAGCCTTTTCCAGCTGTATAGAGAAAATGTTTTCCTTTTAGAAACAGAGAGGAAGCTGTGGAAAAAAACCATACTTTTGTTACCACCCTCTGTCTAGACACAGACCAAAATGAAGATAATACATAATAATTTAAGAGTTGACACAGACTTACCAATTTGGTGGCCTAAGAAGCATGTGCATTTGCACTATCACTTAGGACAAGTCTTGTAAATGTTGCTGACTGTTACAACCAATTCTTCGTTTAAGGATGATAAAACAAACTCAATCCATACGTGAACAAGTATAGGGCCATAAAAGCAGAATAAAAGTAATTGATCCCCATTCAGGAGGCACTCCACAAATTATACTATTCAGCTTTGGGAAAGGCAGTTTGATGACCTCCTCCTTGATCTAATTGCATGAATCTGTTAAAAAAAAAAAAAAAAAAAAAAAAAAGCAGAAGGTGGGGCCTAGTAGGTATTATTAAACCTCAAAGACCAAGAATCAAATCTGCAAAGGTTAGTTAAGTAGCACAATGCTGAGCACTGAAGGAGCTTCCTGCATGGATCTAGCCACCTGATGGAGACTAATCTCCAAATTAAAAGCCCAGGGTGGAAAGACAGTCCTTTTTTTTTGGTGTTTTTGTGGGCTTGTTTGTTTGTATGTTTCTTTAGTTGGTTGGTTTGTTTGTTGTTATTTTTTTAGTTTTGGTTTGGGTTGGATTTTTTTTTTCATAATGGCAGCAAAAGCAGAAGGTCATAGTGCCTTTGTGGACTCAGGATGTGGAAGACCTCATTTCACTTCCCTGCACTGTCTAAACCACATCTTCTCTTCCACTAACACCAAACCTTTCCTCACCACCAGCATAGTTTTCTAAACACTGGGAGGCTGACTAAGAAGTAGAGGCACCATCTTCTCTGTGAATAGCATGGAGTTCAGACTAGGAGATGAAATTTGAGAATAAATAACCACAAGACCTGTTAGGCAAGAGAGATGGGAAAAACATGGGCAGTGAGCTCCTTGTCCCTTTCATCTCCACTGAGTCTGAAGACAGGGAAATTCACTTGGTCTGATACAAGTTTATTGACAAAAGCACAGGTGTGCAAAGCCTTTAGATGCCTCAGAAACTGCTAAATAGGAGGTCTGAGTATCTTACATTTGGATGAAATTTGGAAAATGGAGTACTGTGCTCAGCTCTGGGATGCCCAACATAAGGAGGACACGGACTGGAGCACTGCAGCACCTCTCTTATGGAGTCAGGCTGAGGCAGGTGGGGTTGCTCAGTCTGGAAAAGAGAAGGCTACAGGGAGTCCTTAGAGCTGCTTTCAGTACCTAAAAGGGCTACTGGAGAGGCAGAGAGGGACTTTTGACAAGAGCATGGGGTGACAGGACAAGGGGAAATGGCTTCAAACTGAAATAGAGTAGGTTTTCTGGACTCAGGGTGGTAAGGCACTGGAATAGGCTGCCCAGAGAAGCTGTGGCTGCCTCATCACTCTAAATGTTCAAGGTCAGGGTGGAGCAACTTGGTCTCGTAGAAGGTGTCCCTGACCATGGCAGGGGGCTTAGAAATAGATGGTCCTTTAGGTCCCTTCCAAGCCAAGACATTCTATGATGAAATTGGTTGTATTCAGACATTTTGCTCTCTTCACATGTATGCCTTCATAAACTGAGAGGCTGAATAATAGGGGAAGGCATTCCAGCCTTAAACTGGTCCCTGGAAATTGTAGCAGCTTTTTATCTCATCTGACTCCTGCAAAGAACAGTGAAGGGAGCCTTTTTTGCAATAGATCCTGTAGATGTACCCTTCTTTCACCTGATTTCTGGTTCTTTCTCCAACTGATGTGCTGGAAAATGGAAGAGAATTTCTTGGGAAGCATCCACCAGTGAGGACTGCTGCTGGGCAGTACTATTATTGTTTTCCCATGTCCCAGGGTCCCTCTTCCTGCAGAAGTGGAGTTCTTTTCACAAACATTACCTAACCACAATTTTTTTTCTCAATGTAATTAGGCATATTGATCTACTTTTAAGATAATTATACATCTAGTAAGCATGGTATATGGGTGTAAAACAAAAGACTTGCTATTACAGAACTTTGCTTCTACTTGTATTTTTTTGACTATGAGCTATCTCTCTCATTTTGCATCTTTCACATTTCTTCCTTCATCTTTTTAACACATAATTTTCTGTTACATTTTTTCCTGCCCAAGACAGTCAAGTGCACTTTAAGCTCTCTCTTTAAGGAAAAGTCTTGATAAAGAGGTGGGTGTTAAAATCAACTTTCACGATAATTAGGCTTAGTCTTATCAGGACTGCTTAATTATGGCTGTCAGAATTTTTACTGTTAGATCCAGACAACCATTTTTTTGAAACTGTTTTGGTGATCTAATGGTTGCTGAGCGATGTCATCAGAAAATGATATGGCTTAATTCCTGACCAACTGACTGAAAGTAACTTTCATCTTGCTTCGTTTGAGCTTGACCCAATGGCTTTATCACAACTGAGGTTGCAACAGACCTATGGAAATGGTCTAAGCAAATGCCATCTCTAGGTTGCTTTTTAATATCACCCAGCATGGAAACTCCACAACTCTCTGTGTAGTCTCTCACTGTGTTTGGCAATTCTCACACTATTATTTTTCTTCTGTTGAAATACAAATAATTGCATTTTGCTTTGCTTCCTTTACCTCTTACTCTGTTACTGGTTAACTCTAGGAACCTGGCTCCATCTTCTTTACTCCTCCATCAGGCATTTACATACATTAAAAAGATCTCCATAAGCCTCCTCTTTGACAAGCTCAGCATTCCTATCTCTGTCAGTCTCTCCTTGTACATTAGATGCCCCAGTCTCTTCATCATCTATGTGACACCATGCTGGACTCTATTGAAGACATCCATTATTTTTCTTGTACTCAGAGGACCTGACCTGGAACTATCACTCTAGATTTGTTTCACAAGTTCTGAGTAGAGAGGACCTGTGACTCTTGGGAATAGTGCTGTGAAGGGCCAGCACATTATTCTGTGGTTGGGATTTCACGTACCTTTGCAGCTGAGAAGTTCAACAACCTCCTGGGCTGCATTAGGTACAGCATCACCACCACAGAATCACAGAATCATAGAATATGCTGAATTGGAAGGAACTCACGACGTTCATCGAGTCCAACCCTTAGCCCTGCCCTGGACTATCTCCAATAGTCACACCATGTGCCTGAGAGTACCATGCAAAGGCTTCTTGAACTCTCTCAGGCTTGGTACTGTGATCACTTCCTTGGAGGCACTGTTCTAGTGCCCAACCACTCTCTGAGTGAAGAACCTTTCTGTGATTTCTGGCTCATCACCAGTTTGGTGCTCACTAGGATGCCCAGAACCTTCTCTGCAGCGTTCCTTTTCAGCCCGTTAGGCACCCAGTGTGCATGAAGCTTTTACCCCCCAGGCAGAGGACTTTAAAATGCCTCTTGTTTAACTTCCTGAGATCCCTCAGCCTGTCCTACAGGACAACACACCCATCTGATGTATCACCCGCTCTCCCAGTTTTGTATAGTCTGACATCTTGCTGAAGGCATCTTGTCCAATCAGCTCAAGAGTCCTGGATCAAACATCACCACCTAAATCACATCACTGACAGCTAGCTGTTCCCCAGCTGGAGTTTGTGCTGCTGCTGACAGCCCTTTCAGCTCAGAGTTTTGCCACTTTCAGATCCACCTCACTGTCCACTTATTTCATCTGTACTTCACCAGCTTTTCAATGAAGACTGGACACAGTGTCAAAAGCCTTACTGAAGATCAACAGCATCATCTGCTCTTTCCATATTCTCCACAGCAGTCATTTCATTGTAGAAAACAGTCAGATTGGTATTCACACGCCTGTAATGTGATTCACTTGGTAGATGCTTTCAACTAAAAAAGTCCCCTCTGTTTTCTGAAAACAAGTGGCAATCCAAGAAGTCAGCAAAGTTTGGGAAGCAAGCTGTAGAGGCTGCCTGGAGTGAAAGCTAAACCAGAGCATTAGACCAGCCTCCCATCATGGTGGGACATGCAGGAGCACACCAGCAGACCAGTCACATGGAGAGGCTGACAGTTCAGGACCGGTAGCACACCTTTAATTCTGTGGACACAAAGAAGCTGTAATGCATCAGCCATCATCACAGTCTAACTATGTCTGAGACAGTCCAGAACTCTGGCTTCATGAAGGAACTTCTTGGGATTGGTATCCCTGTGGAAATTATTATAGATACAGTGGCAAAATGTCAGTGAGATTTCATCAGCTAGCTTTAAATCGTTTGTGTTTTATGTAAAGTGATGATGGGTAGAAGAAGTCTTAGATTTTCTTTGCAAAAGGATAGAAGATGTGGCATATTAGATCTGCCTAATCAATTCCAGAGCTCCTTTCTCCTTAGCTTAACTAATCTTTAATTTTGTTTAGACCAAGATCACAAAAATCAAACAGATCAAGGATTGGTTTTTGTTTTTTAGGTTTGGGGAGTTTTGTTTTGGTTTTTCTTTTTATTTTTTTATTTTATTTTGTACTTTCTTGTTAATAGCAATAGAAGGAATACTTCATTCATAGGGAAAAGAAAAATCAGATTTGGAGAAGATAGCTGATTAAGTAGTTCACATTTCAAAATTATTCTGAATCTTGATTTTGCAATATCTGTGACAGTTGTCTGATTCCATTTTAGCAGGGCATACACACGTTCAAGTTCTTTGCTGTTTGTGGCATTCAGAATGCAAAGCTACTCTATATAATGACCAGACTTTGTGAACGAAGATCTGGGGAAGGGCGCTCCCTACGTGGGTGTTTCCTTCCAGCCTGCACAGTGGATTTTTTAGGTGAGGCACAGCGTGCGCAGAACTGGCCCCACCGTTTAAGTCCTGATGTCCATTTGCCACGGCTGAGTGAGCTTGGACAGTGACAGTGAAATCCTCGGGACTGTCTGCAGCACCCAGTACTAACCGGGGCTGACCCTGCTGAGCATCCGAGATCTGACGGGATCGGATGGTAGGGAGGCATTTAACTGCCCACGGGACGGTCCCTACTGAGGCTCGAACACAGGTCTTTGGGATTCAGAGTCCAGAGTGCTAACCATTACACCACAGGACCCCCTTGCTCTAGTACTTTTTAAATGATTCTGTGAGATAGTAATGAGCTGGGGTTGTCTACTGTGCAGACACACAGAACTAAGTGCAAAGGAGAAAAGATGCCAGAGAATTGTTATTGTTGATCATTTTACATGAATCAAAAATGATGAATTAAATATTTTTTATGCTGGACTAGGATACAAATCCCCCAAAAATGCTGATGTCAAATAAAGAGTTAAGATGCATTCCCTACTAGTTTGTGTTGACTGGAACAAGAGATTTCATATTCTGCAATGAGACAAAGGTTTTTCAAAACAGAAAGTAGGGGATTTGCCTTAAAATTAGGGCTATGAGCCAGACATATCCTACCTCTGGCAATGGCTGAAGGAAAGAAAAGCTTTCCACAACCCACCAACCTGACAACATGCAGTTCAGAGGCAAACAGGAGTGGAAACTCTGCTGATCTTTCTTAACCATTTTTCTACACCTTGAAGAAAGAAGTATCCTGTGTGTAATCTGAGAAGCTATTGATCACAGTTACCCAATATTGTTTTCACTCTGGCCTTTTATGAAGTGCAGCCTTTATGTGACACCAGTGAATTTTACCGGCTGAAGCAGTGTGTATACAATGAAACACAGATTATACAATTGTTATGAAGCTTACCACCATCTGAGTTTGAATGACCACTTCTATGCCAGTAGAAGCTTAAATGCTGTCTTCACTGTTAAGAAGTAAAACCTTGATAAAAGCAGGGGAATTAATATTTTTCACACCCTTACCATATTATTGGCTAAATTATAATCCTAATCTCACAAAAGATGATGAGCAAATTCAGCCAGTGATGCTAAATCGTGCCAAATCGGATCTAAATGGAATTTTAATTGAGGTAAATTAAAGAAGAAAATGTCTGTTTTGTCAGCGCTGGTGTAGGGAGCTCAGGTGATAGGTCTGCAGTGTTCCTAAAACCAGCACTGAGGCACTTTCTTTCTGCACAGAGGTGGTATGCTTGCACTCAAAAGTAGGAAAGTTTCTGAGGCATTTTCACAGATGATTAGTCACTGTTGTTAACAAGGGTGCCTCCAGCTGTATTTCCTATTATTTTCCTTTCCTTTATTGTTTATCAGAAGCAGAAATCTCTGATATCAGTGTGAAATTCAAAAGTTTGGACTTTCACAGGTTCTTGGTACCAACTGTCTACTCTGTATTCAATGAAAAATATATTGTAAATGTAGATTGAAACAAAGGCTGTGCTGACACCATCTTGATTCTGTATGCTTCCTATTCATGTAGAGACAAAAGAGTGTGGTTGCTTTAGTAAGTATTTTTCTGGTTTTGCACAATGTTCATTCATTCTATGCTCCACCAGATGTGCTATGTTTCATTTCCAACCAGGTTCCCATCTGTCCAGAAGGCTGGAGTTCGAAGGATCTCATTACTGTGAGGATGGACTGTTACTTATTCTGCCTATTTTGAGTAAAAGGTATGAAAGTCTGAAAGTGGGAAATAAACTGGAAATTAAAAAAAAAAAAAAAAATCAACTGAAAAAACCCACAACCTCTTCCAGTGATTTAAAAATTGAATGTAGAGGATTGTGTGCAATATTATAGGGAGACCTCGAACAATATATGAAATTAGGTGTTTGGTCTGAATTCAATGAAAGATAATGAAGGGTTTTGATATGATAATCCCACTTAAATGGTTATAGAGTGGGGGGTGTATGTGTGTGTGAGATGTGAGGGGAGGAGGGGTGTTACAATACCCTAGCCAGCCAGTGCTGTTCTGAGTAAAGTGTCAGATCGGCTGTTTTGCTAAAGATAAATTTTTCATGTTCCAAATATTCTGAGAGAAAATAAATTATACTAATAGCAAGATGTGTAGTGATTTGCACATTATCCAAGCCATTGAGTTATTCCTGACTGTCCCTATTCTAGTTCTTGATTTGTAGGCCAGCTACGCTCTGCAGCTGGAGCAAATTATATCAACAGAAGTGCTGATGTGACCACAAGTTGACAAAAGGACATGATTTCTAGTAGCAGAAAAGCAACTAGATTTTATGAAATTGTATCTAATAATGTTGTTTAACTCATGGATCTTGCATCTGACGTCTACTTTTTATCCAGTCCTTTCAGCAGCCCTTTGTTAGCAGTCACTCAGAAGAGGAAATAAAATGTAGCCATTGAAATAAAAATTGCTCTACGCTTTTTAATAGCTCAGCTGCAAGCTCTATTGTTTTCTTTAATGGATTGTATAACTGAAGTCTTTCCTCATGACTATACTCATTTGGCTTCTGCATTTCCAAAGTAAACTACAGTATCTTGGGGTTCCGAAGTAAAGGATTGAGAGGGAGAAATGAAAGGATAAAAGGGTCTTTATACATGCAGAATGCAAACTGCTGGAAGTATGTGGCTTAGGAGTCAAAATAGTGATGGACAGTCAAGAGTTTCTGCACTGTGTTTCCATTTCTGACATTGACTCATTATGTGCCTCTGGTTACTAAACTGAGTCTCTCCAGCTCTCAATTTCCCAGCCTGAAAATGAGTGTAACAATATCCACGCAGCCCAAAGACATGTAGTGAGTGTGAGTATTTGCACTTGAAGAGCAGTGTATAGACTCATAGACTATTGTTCCATTAAACTATTCTTCCCTTAAATTTTTACATCATGTGGGAAAAGTTCTCTCATCAGCCAGTTTTTGTCCAACTAAGCCAACAGTATCACAGAGTTAAAGAAAACAGATGCAAAAGTATAATAATGGCTAGAGAAAGCATTGTATTACTGTTCTCTAAGCACTTAACCATAGGTAGAGGACACTTGCTCTTAAAATTATCCCACTGCCCCATTGTGTAAATTTTCTCACACTTGTTTTTTCCTGTGATGATTTCCTAGGGCACTGCCATTGGCAATTTGTACAGAGCCTGGCACCATGGGTCTTAGATCCAAATGAGGCAGCAATCTGATGAAAATATAATGAATAATGTCATATGAGGGCTAACATGGCATGAAAAAAACAGTTTTCTGTGATTGCATTAGCAGTAATCTCAGTATAAAAGTTCAGGGAGCTCTTGTAAGACAAAAGCATTCTGTAAGACTGCTGAGAAGAATGAAATCACTGTGTTACCAGTAAAAAATACAATCCATTTTGACAGAGAACTGAGAATGGCAAAGATTCATCCAAGATTTGTAAAGACAATTTTTGCCAAATATCCAAAAGCAACTTGAAAGTTAATTGACAGGTAATACAAACTTTGAGTGATAATGAAGTAATAAAACCAGAGAGAACCAATCATCACTTCCAACATCTTCTGAGTTGTCTTCCCATATCTTAAACTCAGAAGATTCTTGTGTTATCTCTGAAGCCTTTTGAGACTGTTTTTCAGAGTGTATTGCACATACTCTTTAAAGAATTTGGGAAAAGTTTTCTTTTTCCCTTTGTCCCAGATGTACTTATGCCTTGTAGGCATGTTCAGTGAAATGGAAAAAAAAGGCCTTATTAAATCATCAGGTGCTAAGAAGGCTTTCAGCTGTGGAAGATACGCAATGTACATTGCAGCTGAAACAAATCATGCAGTATAACCTGTTAAGGATGTAATTGAGATACATGTAATCATTAACCTTGGAACAGACTGGGAATCAGTTAATGAATCAAATCAATACCCTCTCAACTGATCCATAATAATTTGAAAGAAATGAAAAATTTAACAGTTGCTGTATGTGAGGTTATCATGCGCTGCAATTAGCTAGCCTCCGGGAGATTATGTTACCTAGTTACCAGAGGGTAAGTGTAATTTCCGTAGGTCTTTTGGAAAGATTATTATAATGACAGGTGCCAGACAATGAAATGGGTCAGAAAGAGACTTTAGGCACTGGCTATAGCTAGGTCAGCTTTCTCTCTCTCCAAGAAGCACACCCTTCTCCTGACATTTTGCACTCTCAGTTAGAGCTACTGACTGATGAAGACATTTCAACAGCCTCTCAGTTGAGTTTATCTGTTATGAAAACTACTGAAACGTTATCTTTATTTTACATGTTGCTACCTGTGTAGATCTGACTGTTTTGTGCTTCTTCCAAGGTGTAAATGAAGGCTACAATATATGTTTAAAACTGCACAGTTTTCACCAAGAAAGCAAAGCATATAAATTTCTTTAAAATATGCACGGCCAAAGGAATAAATACAAATGAGAAACTAGATTCAAATATACATGTGGAATATATGTGCTTAGATGGCAAATGTTAACAAGCCTATTTTATAACACTAAATAGGGTAGAGGAAGAAAAAAGCCCCTGTTGTTTGCCTCCACAGCATGTACTCAGTGCTACCCTTGCACAGTAGGATAGTTAGTTAGCTACCACATGCAAAGCAGAAAGCAGATGGTATGGTTGGTATAGATCACAGGAACGTGAGTATCTGTGAGTGTGCATGTCTTTGTATGTTCGTGTGTAAATCAGCAAGGAGTTTGACATTGACATACTCCATCAAGTCTAGTTTATAAGGAACAAGTAGTGCAACATTCTGTGCATCTGGCAACGTAACTAGCTCTGTCAATCTGTGGATACTGCTGACATTGTACTATTAGCATCACTTCCATCTGTTTTGTTTATATAGGGCTTGATTTACTTTCACCATGTGAATCAGTAGTGGGTAGAAATGTCCAAAAGTCTCTGGTTCCAAGTAAACCTGCAGTGTATTTTGTTACATGGTATTATCAGAAAAAGAAGCATTGTTGCAAATATTGCTACCTGTTTCTTCAATGGAAAATATCAATGTACATTACAGAATACAGAGGCATGTAAATAGATCATAAAAGAGTATTTCTCTGAGGCAAATTCAGTCCTTGATCATTTTTCTGTCTCCAGAGATAAGGACATTAGAGACAGAAGTCTGTTCTGGTAATTCATAGTCAGGCTAGTCAACCCTGTGTCAAATGTATTTTCCTCTTTTGTGCCTCCTTAGTGCCACTCATTGTTTTAAAATAAACTATAACAATGCTTTCTCTGCCAAATATTGCTGCCCAGGACCACAGTTAGAAAATCTCTATCTCCTCTTCCTTTTTTCCTTCATTACTCCAAGTGCAAACAGATAGTAAGAGTGTTCTAGTGTAGGTAAAACTTCTAATTTACTCTATGTCTCTGCACCCATCAGTGACTTTACCTACCTCCCATGAATAAGGAAAATCAAGTGCACTGTTTAGTTTTAATAAACTGACAGAAAATGAAAATGTCTTATTCAAATGAAATCATAAGGCATATTATATATTAATCAACCTGGAACTTGATCAGGTTGGATAACCTTCATTCAGTGTAATAGAATCTTTTCTGCCCAGGAATAATTAAGCCTACACTTTTATATATCATATAAAGAAACAGCCACGGTCCTATTTAGGAGAACTAATTAATTAATTACTTGGAGGGCAGACTGACATCTGTCAAGAAAACCCTGGCTTAAGTGATACATGACTTTTCCTTAAGCAGCATCCTGTACAAGCCTATCTTCAGAATTACAAGAATGTACCTTATTAGAAATTTAGCCATGCAACAAACTGTTTATCAGAAACCTATCCAAGATGGATTTCAAAGTAGCTGTTATAAAATCACAGTGTTTCCTGCAGTTTTCACTACAATCACTAGCTCTTGTTCTTACGGGGGACTTTAACTTACCAGATGTCTGCTGGCAATACAGTACTGAAGAGACAAAGCAGCCTAGGAGATTTCTGGAGTGTGTGGAAGATAAATCCCTGACATAGCTGGTGAGTGAGACAACTATGGAAGGTGCCTGCTGAACCTGCTGATTGTGAAAAGAGAGGGGCTCGTGGGGGATGTGGTGGTCTGAGGCCATCTTGGGCACAGTGATCATAAAATTAGAGAGTTTTCAGTTCTCAGACAAGTAAGGAAGGGGGTTAGCAGAACTGCAGCCTTGGACTTCTGGATTCAGATTTTGGCCTCTTTAGAAGCCCCATTGACATAGTCCCACAGAGACAGTTCTGAAGGGGAAAGGAGTCCAGGAAGGCTGGACATGCATTAAGGAAATTGTGCAGGTTGTCCCCATGTGCCAAAAGTTGAGCCAGCAGGGAAGAAGACCAGAGAGTCTTGGCCGAACAGAGAGCTTTGGCTGAAACTCAGGGAGAAAAAGAGAGTTTATGACCTTTGGGAGAAGGGGCAGGCAGCTCAGGAGAATGACAAGGATGTTGTGAGGTTATGCAGGGAGAGAATTAGAAGGGCCAAAGTCCAGCTAGAAGTTAATCTGGCCACTGCCATAAAAGACAACATAAAACATTTCTGTATATACATTAGCAACAAAAGGATGGCTAAGTGGAATCTCCATTCTTTATTGAATGTGTGGGAAACATAATGTAAAGGATGAGGAAAAGGCTGAGGCACTTAAAGGATTCTTTACCTCAGTCTTTAGAGTAAGAGCAGTTATTTTGGGGGTGTCCAGTCCCCTGAGCCAAAAGACAGGGATGGGGAGCAAAATGAAGTCCCCAAAACCCAAGCAGAAATGATTGATGACTTGCTGCACCACTAAGATCCACAGAAGTCCATGTGGCCAGATGGGATGCTCCTAAGGTTACTGAGGGCCAGGTGGTCGTGAATGGAGTTCAATCCAGTGGGCAGTGGGTCACAAGTGGTGTTCCCCAGGGCTCAGTATTGAGGCCAGTTGTGTGGAGGTTTTGTTAATAATTGGGACTAGGAGATCAAGTGTATCCTCAGTCAGTTTGTGGAAGTTGAGTGCAAGAGTTGATCTGCTGGAGGAAAGGAAGGCTCTGCAGAGGATCTGGACAGGCTGGATGAATGGGTTTAAGTCAGTGGTACAAGATTGCACAAGACCAAGTGATGGTTCCTGCACTTGAATCACAACAACCCCATGTAACACTGCAGGCTGGGGAAAGAGTGGCTGGAAAGCTGCCTGTTGGGAAAGGACCTGGGAGTGTTGATTGAGAGCAGCTGAACATGAACCAGTGTGTGCCCAGGTGGCTGAGAAGGCCAGTGTAACAACAATATCCTGTGGCCAGCAGGACCAGAACAGTGACTGTCCCCCTGAACTTGGCACAGGTGAGGCTGCACTTTGTATCCTGGGTTCAGTTTTGGGCCTCTCACTGCAAGAAGAACTGAGGTGATGGAGCATGTCCAGAGAAGGGCAACAGAGCTGGGGGAAGGGTTGGGAGCACAAGTCTGATGAGGAAGAGCTGAAGGAACTGGAGGGGAACCTTGGAGAAAAGGAGGTTCAGTGGTGATGTTTCTCACTCCCTATAACTGCCTTAAAGGAGGGTGTAGCCAGTTGGGGTTTGGTCTTTTTTCACAAGTGAAAAGTGACAGGACAAGAGGAAATGGCCTCAAGTTGTGCCAGGCATTGTTTAGATCAGATATTAGAAAAACATCTTAACTGAAAGGTTTATTGAGCATTGGAACAGGCTGTCCAGGACAGTAGTAGAATCACCATTCCTGGAGGGATTCAAAAGGTGTGTAGAGATGGTGTTTTAGGAATATTGTTTTATGATGGACTTAAACAGTGTCAGATTAATATATGGACTCAATGATCTTAGAAGTCTTTTCCTACCTAAATAATTCTGTGATAACCAGTAGTGGTTTGATAATAGGTTCCAGTATTCAGACCTGATTTTCTGCGTCTCCCAGGTTTAATAAATGACAGTTAACTGCACAGGCATGTTCTGCAATACAAACCAGGAAAAAATGTAGGTGTAATTTCAAGAAGCTAGTATACCATCTATTCTGACAAAATAGGACTGCCTTGAGTCCTAACTGTTTGCCTGCTCCCCAAGGTTACTCAGAGAAACTGAAATTTTCAACCATGGTAATAACACCTCTTGTTTACTGGTTAGGTGCCCTTAGCTTAATAGAGTAATGGGTTGGGATATTCTGATATCTTTTCTCCCACAGGCAAAGTATTATGTCATCCAGTCTAGTCAGTTCAACTAAATGTGTACAGGACATACCTTTAGCCCAACAGTCGATACTAAAGACATTTTGGATACTCTGCTGTCATAGTTCAACCAAATCACCTGCAAGCAAAGATAGTGGTTTTTCCCTCTCAGTCCTTAGAGGAAAGAAATAAAATGACCTTTTTTTTCCCTCTGGCAAGACATTTCTAAATCTTCACGCTTCAGACACAGCTCTTCCAGAAAAATAGCATCATATTTGTTGCTAGAAATTCAGGGTGAGTTATGCTTCTTTGTCCAGTGGTTAAAAATGTCACTGTGAAAACTATTGAAGTGAAAAAAAAGAAGAGAGTCCACCATAACCCAAAAGTATTCAATAGGTCTACTGAAGAACTCTTTCAAATACTAGGAAATGTTCAGCCTGAGGTGAATATCTATGTCATGGTGGTGACAAATTTCAGAGCTGGTTCTCAAGTGCAATGGGCTAACTCAAACTGGAAATGACAAGTGAAGGGCAAGAAGCCTGAATTGCATACATTTGGATATCTAAACAAGATTTTAATTTTCAAAATATTTTGTTTTCTTATTTCTGTTTGATGTCATCCAGAGTTCCTACTGCCTCAATTTCAGGCAGTGTGTTATGGTATGACAAGACAGGGATGTTTCCTTCTGGCTGTCATGGATCACACCAGGAAATATCTGAATTTACCTGAGTTTCTTTCTTTAGTCTTTATTTTACTTCATCTATTTACAGAAATTGTTCAGCAGGAAAGACAGTCACTGTTCTGACTGTCAGGGCATAACACAGTTATTTCATGCTCTCTCCATCACTCCACTGTGAGTTGTATGGGTGTGGAGAGGGAAAGTAGATACTCAGTGGTCTTTACTGCATAAGCTTGCTATTGATACCTCAAGGACTAGAGGCAGAATTTACCTTTCTCTGGTTGAAAATGAATCAATAGCCATCAAGGGGATGCAGAAGGGAAAATGTGTAGTAAATAAAACTTTTAGACCCACTTTCCATTGGCATTAATCCTTTCCCTTTTCACATGCAAGACATGTAATTGCACAAACAAGAGCCTAAATTCAGGAACCTTATTTTCACATGTATCTATGCAAGGTGTTCAGAATCAGGATAGGATTTTTTATTTCTATATATATATATATTCTTTCTATGCAGCTCATATAGTGCATAAGCTTTTGAAAAGATCGATAGTTCTAATTATTTTTGTCATTTCTAACATGATACCTGAAGAAAATGGGTTTCAATATGACTAAGAAATCAGAAGCTCAAACTCCTATACAGTCCTTAGATACAGCATATAGATAATTCTAAGACATCCATCCTTGTAGCTGGATGCAGTCTGTGCAGTGAAAGATCAGGCACTTAATGAGTGTCATGTAGAGTTTAAGCCAGTCTCTCTGGAATGAAGATCATGGGTTGGAACTTTGTTCCTGGACCTTCTTTTCATTACTTTTGTGTGTGTGGAAATCTTAAGCAATTTTCATGCATTTTCAATTGGCTGAAGTGAAACACGGTCAGAAATGCCCTCCTGAAGCAAGAAATATTCCTGCACTGTGTGATGGGTTTGATAAATCCCAAAAAACTCAGATTAAGGTTTTAGTTTTAGCTAGGCCCCACTTCTGTGGGTC
>JAWWEU010000091.1:795583-813523 GCA_035583155.1 Acropternis orthonyx
CAGTATAAAGGAAGTCTCACCAGAAGACACTAACCGAAAGGAAGTGCACATGGAAACATGCCATCACCCACACCCAACTGCAGCAAAACCTCACGCAGCTGAGGGGGGTTTTATGGGATCTTTGAAGCATAGCCACCCACAACTGTCATCAGCTGTGTCAATCTGTGTGGGGTTTTTTTTAATAGTGTTTTTCTGGGGGGGTTTCCTCCTTCTTTGACTTTCTCTAACCTTCATGTATGTGTGTGTATAGATACATGAAGAGAGAGAGAAAAAACATACAATTTTTCTCATTTATCCTGTCTGTGTTCTAAAATAAGATGTTCCACAAAAAAATTTTGTCCACACAAAAACTGAATGAAAAGTCCCCAAAGATATCCCGTAAGTGGGACTCCTGTCAGGGTCAAACTTCTAGGAGGAGTTGAGTCACAGTCATGGTTTGGCTCATACAGAAGTCATTATCTTGGTCCTTTGAAAACGATCACTTAACCAGAGCTGGCATCAGCAGAAATACAATCAAGTTCAAGTGAGATTTCATTATTACAGTCTGGGGCCAAATCTTCATTTGTTCTTGCCTATTTTTGTAGTTTTTATTTAAAAGCTTATCCTTAGGTGTTTGGGTATGGAGCTCAGGGATTGAACTGCTCTGATAACTTCTATGATACAGCTAAGTGTATAACTAGCCTGCTTTAAGTTTCATCTAAAGAACACTGTTTAGATGCTGTCTTCAGATAATTATAATCCCACTTTTGATGAATTTCAATGTGGTAAGCAGAGAGCATGGCTTGTTGACATTTCTTTGAAAAAAAAGAATTTTATTTAATGTGTTTTGCCCGCTCCTTGTATAATTTTTTTTTCTGTGTATTTTGGATTCAGTGCAGCTTTATTTACCTAAGGTCCAGCTAAAAATGATTTTTAAGTCATTCTCTAAGAAACTGTTCAAATAATTCAGCTTGAATGAGCAAGTAAGTGAATATGAATGAAGTGCTTAAATCCAACAGGTAGGTACCTTTAGTGGCTTAAAAAGCCATGGACTCAAAAGCACAGTTGTAAAGAAGAAACATAGCATATTTCCATCCATCCAGAGACCAGGAAAGCTGCCATCCAACAGGGATGCCTAACATATGACAGCAACAACTAACACTAACACAAACCATCCTCTTCTCTCCATCCTTTCCAAGTCCCTCTGTCTGCCACTGCACATGCCCAGACACAACCCAGCCACTCAGTGCAGGGGGTTCTGGTTCCAAAATCTTCCTCTGCTCAACATGGTATTCTGCGCTACAGGGTTTAGTCAATGATGGAAGGCCATTGCAGTCACCTCTCAGGAGATGTGGAAAGCTGACAGTGGAGACTAGGATAATGCCCTAGAGATGAAAGCAGAAGTATGCAGTCTCCTCAGACTTCACAAATTGCATCTGAAATTCTTGTGGTAGGATGCAGTCCAATTCATTCATTAGACTCCAAGGGAAAAAAGACACAATGAAAGAAGGTTTCCCTTCATTTATTTAAAGTCATGCCAATAAAAGACCAAAACCATTCAAACCTCCCAACTGGTCACATCCTTGCTGTTATCTTAAGAAAGAACACAAGCAAAGCAAGGGATTGCAGTGTTCAGGCTGAGTCTCCATTCTCCATCACAGCCATCATCTTGCACCCCAGAGTTCTCTGTTGACAGAAACAGAGCCTGTCCCTCTCCCTTGCTGTCCACTTGCTCCTCCTTCCACAATCCATAAGTGGAGCCAGGTGCTCCACTTACAACAGATCTGATGATGCAAACAATATGGGCAGGTTGATAGTTTGAAGTTGTGGGATAGGAAAAAAATATATAAAAAGAGGAGAAAGGTCTTCCAAATGCTTATGATTTTCAGTTTGCCAAGCAGGAAACAAAACCCTGAGAACCACCATCTCCTTCAAAATTGCCAGTTTTATCTGTGATGCTCCACCAAGCAGCTTGGAGTGGTACCCACAGTACCCTGACACAAAACCACAGGAGGGTGAGGTTCCTGCTTCTCTGGGCACAGAACAGGGAAGCTACTTATTTCGGGTGCATCTCTGTGCAGTGAGTCATGTTTCGACTGGAAAATTGGCCAGAGCTTTCTCTCAGATCTTTGTTGCCAGCAAAGCTGGCATGTTACCCAATTCCTCCCAGCATCTTTTCTGCACCCCCACCCCCTTCCTCAGCTTGGGCTGCCTTTACATTTTTAAAGTCCCCATTTAATAATAGTCATTGTGCCATGTTAACCTTGAGAGTCAGGGAGAAAGGACAGTGAAGGGCATAGCTGTGTGCTATAATGAGCATTTGGTGCTATAGCAGGTGGGAAAGGCTTTGGGGATCTGGGCAGATTACAAAGCGAGGGGGCTCTAGCAGATGTTGAAACAGGATGATGTATTGCTGTTCACTCTGGGATTCAGACAATACCAGCACAAAAGTAGAACAGGGAAACGGGGAAAAAAAAAAAATTGATCCCTTCTGATACAAACTGGGCTGGAAACCAGACATGCTTGAAAGTGAGCATTTAAAAAAGACAAATATGTTTCCAGGCCCAGCACCTTCCCCTCTCTGTTACAGCCAGATTTCTCTTTTAAAACACCATATCAGATTTGATTTATTTTACATTAACTTAAACCTCGAAGCATTACACACAGCTTCTCCTTCCTTTCCCCTCCTCTCAGTCAGAAACTGGAAATGAATACATCTGAACTTTGTTCTCCCCAACACTCCTCACAGGCAGCACAGGCAGGACAGAGCTGTAAGTAAGGTCTTACCTATACACCAAAGGTCAGCAACACTTAGAAATCCAAACTGCTTTTTCTTCAGCTTTTATTGCAACAAATCCCAAGTATTTTAATGGTGTCATTCATAATCTTGTTATCCTATATAGCATAGTCAACTTCAAAAGTAAATCACACACAATTGCCTGTTAGCTAGGTGCCTACATCTATATATACCTATATTTAAAATGCATTGAGAGGACTAAAAAGCAGATATTAAATGATGATACTTTGTCGTAGAGAAGACTAACACCTCAAGAGGCAATTGTGCATCTGTTGTAATAAATAATCTGCAAAAGATGAAAAAAAAAATCGACCTTAGCTTTGACCTTGATTTTCTGGAATGCAAATCAGAGTGAAATACTGGGTGCACAGCACATTGAAAAGCAAAGCTTTTTAAACAGATATCTACATATAGGATCTTAGTTTTGGAGTCCCACTGGAGTTGAAAATCTAGGCCTAATTTCTGTTTCTGTTTGCAAAAATATTGTCAAGAAACTTGCATCTTTCTGAAGTTTATTAGATAATTAAAATTGTTCTCTGTGAAACAATTTCAGATCAGCAGATCATCCACTTTTGCATTCTTTATATGTGACTAATACACAAAATCTGGGTTACTTGGTTTTGACTGGCATAGCTCTATGCACTAACTGGTGAATGTGTCTGAAATTGCTTCTATAAAGGAGTTTATCTTCAGACTGTCCCATAGAGAGATGTGAGTTGGTACAACAATTGCTGAGAAGTAACTCAGGCCAATGCTTTCCAGCATCTTGGCAACCATTAAACCAGTCTGATTTCTGCCTCCAGAAGACTGACAAAGACCCCAGCACAAACACCCTTCCCTATCAGAAAGACACAACAGAATAACATGAGCTATCTATTATTATATATATGTATTACTTCACTGGAACAGTGCACAGAGAAGCTGTGGGTATCCCATCCCTGGAAATGTTCAAAGCCAGACTGATGGGGCTCTAAGTAACTTGGTCTAGTAGAAGGTGGTTCTGCCCATGGCAGGGAGTTGGAACGAGAAGATCTTTAAGGTCTCTTCTAACCCAAAGCATTATGTGATTCTATGATTCTATGACCTAGGTATTGTCTGTTGAAGCTGAGAAATGTTCTGATTCCTAGCAGCACCACTTTTATGTTTAGATGACTAAAAAATGATATATAAGAGGAATACATAGAAATAAAAGGAAAGTGGAACCAGTTGGTGATAGTTTCTCGTGGTCTCAACCCTCAGTAAATCCAAAGCTGAGCATGAGTTAGCATGGGCTCCTCTGATAGCCATTAGCCAAAGCCTTCCTACTCCTGCAGAAGCTGTTTGCTATCCTTCTCATTCATCAGTGAGTGTCAGAGGTTGTGTCGGTGGTATGCTTATGTCTCCTGCTCCTGAGGCTCTGCAGGTGGTGGCAGGGAATGTTGTCTGCTCCCATGCTCCCACACTCATCTCACCTGGGGACAAGGGAAAGCTGTGTCAGTACTCAATGGGAGCAGGGTATGAAAGTGTGTGTAATGCTTTCTTCCTTGTTATATATCTAGGCTTAAATAAAATAAAATATATTTCGTGAGTTTACTCAGGAACAGTAACTTGTCTCAATAGTGGATTCCAATTTAAAAAAAAAAAAACCAAAAAAAAACCCCAAAAAAACCAGTTCAGAGAATCTCATCACCATATTCGCACTGAGTTCCCTAGTCACCCTCCACACACACTGACAAGTTCTAGTGCAGGGAAAAATCAACTCTCTTCCTGCCACTCATTCCCTTTGTGGTACAGCCCTCATCACATCCATCTGTATTCTCTGATTTTGTATGTGGATTTTTTGTACATATGTGAGAAAAATTACTGAGCATGAAAAGGAAATAAATTAATAATGCTTAATAATGCTTTGTCAATCATGCCTTTATGAATAATTGCATTACATGATGAGCAGCACCCAAAGGCACAGTCTCTGTAAGACTCTGGTTGTTCCCTGTGCCCCTTGTTTAAACAGACAAGCCCCAAAAGAGCAAATAGAATACACATGGGGCACTTTGAAATAACCAAGCATTTATGATAAGTTTTAGTTTGTGTCTTCTTTCAGTATCTATAGGCCTCAAGTTTGGACTGGGGATTTTGCTATTATACAGCAAATCTAATAGCATCAAAATTGTTAAAATCAGGGCAAATTGGCAATTATGTAGCTCCAGGAACATCATTGCATTTTGGTTTATGCACCAAAATAGAAATCTACAATTTTCTGTTAACCTATATCCACTGACCATCAGCCCAAAGAGAGGTGGTTGATGCCAAATATCTCCTTCATTCCGGACAAGATAACCATCATTGCTGGGCTCCAGCAGTTAGGAATAATCACACAGAGACACTCATGGAAGCGGGTAAACAAACAAAACTAGTAATTCTGGAAAAAAAACCACAAACAAAACAACCAAAAACCAACCAACCAAACAAAAAATGGCAAGAGGAGAATGACGAATGATGGACTCCATTGCCGTGGCAGCTGTGCATTACATAAACAGCTTCCTCTGGAATCAGTGGTACTTGGACATCTGTGGAAGTCACCATGTAAGAAAGTGAAAGGAAAAAGGGAAAAGATGACTAATAGTACTAGGCAATTAGATCTATGGACACAGCTAAAATAAAAGAAAGAAATACTTGAAATATGGTTTGATTTATTAGTATGCAGGATAAGCTTTGAGCAAAATAAAAAAAAAATCTCTGAAATGAAAGGGAAATATGTTTCAGAGTGGAAAAAAACCACAAAACAATCTAGAAGTGCTGACTGGGAATAACAACAAAAGCCAGATGGCATAAAATGGCATCTTTAGGGATTATGTGGCATAAGGAGCTGTGCACAAAAGCATACTCAGTCCTTAAAAATCTAACACCACTTACTGGGCATGCTCTGTGTCCTTAGATAGCCACATTAACTTACTTAATGTGCTCTGGCCTTAAAAGCTGGACAATCATCTCTACCATTTAAGCTCTCTGCCCTTAGTTGTCCCCAGAAGTTCATCAAGCTTCCTCTGCTGTGCTGTTACATATCCTCAGCAATCCGGGATATTCTGCATTATCAGAAACTTGAAAGAGGATCTTTTATTACAGTTAACAACACAAATCACCCCCTCCCCCCCACCATAGACACCTCCCACTCTCTTGTTCATTAATTGGGAATAGTAATGAAGCTTTAAGGAGCTCTCTTATATTTCTTCTAGACAGATCTGCAATATCACTGAAGTGTTTTCCCATCATATGACTATAAAGGGGCAGGAAACCTATTTTCATCTACCCACCCAAAATTATGCTCCACTGGATGTGAGCACAAGATTGACTCATTAGCGAAACATCCATTTAAACAACTCATTAACTTAATACTGTAACCAGTATTGAACTTCATATTTGTCAAAACTGAAGCTCTCTATGCATTTAATTCCAAGAAGGCCCTGCCTACTCTTTTTCATCTTTCCACCAACAAGGAAATACTCTAACTGCAATCAAAACCAAGTCCAGTATCATTTACATTATAATCATTAAAAATGCCATCAGTAGTTCAGACATCTAGACATCATATTCCATTTGCTCATGGAGATTTACAGAAATCTTCTTAAGAGCAAAGAAGATTTCTCTCTGCAGACCATCAGCTTCTAAACTCAGCCTTTTCTCCTTTCTTCAGTGCCAAATTTATGCATAAAAAAAGAAATAAATGAATCAGCTTTTTCTAGTTACACTGTAACCTGATGCTTATTTGGATCAAATATGTAATAGAAGTGCTGTCCTGTGGAAAATCTCAGGATTAAGTCTATTGTATTTGCAGACCTTTTCTTTAAACATGAGACAATATCTTACTTATAGTATAACAGTCTGTAATACTCATTTCAGAACTCAGACTTTTATTTCTTACTCATGAACACAGGACATGCAAATATGATGATCCAGGTCAATATACAACTTTCTTTCAGCCAGTTTGGATCCTAATGGACTGTGAACCACAATATTCTGGAATGGAGCACAAGTTCCCAGTACCCCTGGAATTCTAGACATCTTGCTGAACCCCCCTTTAATTAAAAGTTAAGCTGTGCTGGCCTTGTTTTGAAGGCTTAGTTCACCATGAAACATTACACTACTTTTTATTTTTAAATGGTATGTGAATTTTGTTGCTCATTAAGTTTGCCAGCTTGACAGTCCTCAACCCTCCTATACCCACAGAATAGGTGGAACAGCAACATAATCTCCCAAATGTTGTCTGGCATTGATGGAAATAATTTCACTTGGCTTCTAATTTCGATAGAAATAGAGTCACTCCTCAGAGTAGGAAATGAACTTTCACAAGATAAATCCTGAATACTGAAAGATTTTTATTTTAGTGACTGTGAGACAGGTACAAAAAGTATCGGAGTGAGGGAAGGGGAAAATAAGCACTCAGATTCTCTGTATAAATCTTAGAAGTGTAAAATCACTGCTTATTTGTATGAGGTTTCCAGTGTGCATTTTCCCAGAGTGAAAGAATGCCTAACTGGTGTATTTCATTTCTGGTCCTTTCCTATGCATTTTGGAACACAGGTTGTGTTATGCATAACAAAGAACATAGCTATTCTCCACTGTCTCTCTGAGTGGAAGATGACCCTGTAGAGCAATGGTAATTTTGTTCCATTCGCAAACAGCCCAGAATTCCCCTGTATTGCCTTAGAGTGTCAAACAATTGACCTGGAAATCACCTCTGCTGGAAAATTAGCTGTGACTAAGTCCCTTGAACCTCTTTCTTGAGAATCAGGAGCAACTGAAACATGAAAAATATTTAGATGGGGATTTATTCAGAGCTGTCCTGATTAAGTTGAACAGAAAAAGACCAGGGAAATAGTGAAGCAGTTAATAAAAATGCCAGTTAATAAAAATGTAGTTGAACCTAGGCAAAAGGCAGTGCTGAGTATTATCTTTGCTTCAGAGACCCTGTCTGACACAGCAGGTTTAGCAGTAGCCACACTATGCCACAATACTCTGAGTGCTTTACCACAAGGCTGCCCATTGTAACATTTTGAGGGCAAAACAGTTGAAGTGAATATCCATGAGAACCCCATTACCAGAGGGAAATGATTTTAGTGCAAGCTAATGGAAACCACATTACACAAGTAAATTATTTTACCGCAAGCCTATGAAAACCACATTACAATGGTCAGACAATCTCATTTCAAGTCCACCGAGACCACATTAATAAAGCCATTATCAAAGTAAACTAATTTCAAATGAACTCCCTGGAGATTTGGTTTTAAATGGCAACAAGATTTCAATGCATGTTGAAAAAGACCCCTTGAATGCTATTATGGTGTAACATCAAATGTGCAGTCAAAGTTACAGGGGGGCCAGCTACATTATTATAAAAAAATGGGTACAGTCTTTTCCAAAATCTGCTAATTTGACTAACAATTTGCTATTAATTACCATTCGTGTCCTATTTATTTCTTCCTTTCCAATGCGTGACATGAGTTTGTTAGAAAGCAATACATGTAAAATGAATGTTAAAACATTTCAAGAGTCATTATGACAACCCAAAAAAAAGTAACCTCATTCAGCCACTTGTGACAAGCAGGCATACAGTATTTTGGGATTGAAAAGACTGCAGTAAGTCCTTATCCCAGGTGCCAGGACCAATAACCATCATGTGCTGAGAAGAGCAGAGGACTTGTGTGTGAATTAATCTGCAAAGTCAACTACATACAGAAGAAGGAGGAAAATGGAATGTCTGCATGCTCCTGGTTGAGATTGGGAAGGTTGTGCTCATATAGGAGAAGCTGATATTTATCAGTTATACATGCATCTGGATGCACACACTTTTACTCACATATCAGAAATTACCTCAGGTGATGCTTTCACCTTTCTAATTTAATTTTTTCCCCTCAACATCCTTTGTCCTAACTACTGCTATAGAAAAATCAACTTTTGTACCTAAAGCTGAAGAAAACATTTCTTTGTTTTTGGATGTCCCCAGACACTTCTCTTTGATGGATCAACCCAAATGTTAGCACACAATTTGCAATTTTTAGAGTGACCGGCCATGAAGCTTAGAGTGTAACGTGTTTCCATGAGTCTACAATCAGACCTAGTAGGTATCAGCTTAACACCTCAGCTCTGACTACTAAACTCTCCTCCTGCAGAAGACAAGAAAATATTTGGATATGTGAAGAATTCTGGCTTAAATCATACATACATGTGGATTTAAAGCATACATGGTTTTCAGTAGTGGTCTGAGAGATTTTCTCTTAAACTTTAGAAATATATTCTAGGTTAACTTCAGATGCCAAAATCCTTTTTGTAGATGTAGCTGCAACTACACAGAGAAATGCTTTGCAGTCAGCGACTATTTTCAAAGTGTATCTTTAGATAACCTACTTGCGTATTAAAACTTTCTAAGATGTCAATAATACTAAAAGGAGTACTAACTTTGCAGGTATAGAAGACCAAATGCTCAGGTACTGTGTTGATACTGAAGAATTAGTAAAGTGCTAGCTATTGAAAAGCTTTTTTTATTCAGATGAGAAAACAAATCATGATTCCTAACACATTTTATTGTTAAGATGTAGACAAAGGTCTCTAAACAAATTACAACAGGATGTATTTTTACAAAATGATCCATTCAGAAACACTGCATTCCTAGGCTGTAGTTGTGGATATTTGAGCTATTCATTAAGTTTGATTAGGAAGGGGAGAAAAAAAAGACAAGATGATCCCTGGATACTTCTGAATGACATATTTCTGATATCTAGCACATGAATAAACAATATAGGATTAGATAGTGTATAACATGAAAATAACCTATTCCTCCAATTCTACCTCAGAGTTCCACAGAAATTTAAAATTTCGAGATTTGGTGAAACTTAACTAAATTTTGTTTGTCCTTAAAAGCATACAAACATTTAAGTTATTTCTACACTTTGCCTGCTCTCCATTATGACGTAGGAATATTAGAAAAGGAACAAATAATAGTTTTTGAAAATCAGCATTTTCCTGCTGATTTGCTAGCTGTTTCAATAAACCCCTCAAACTTACTAACTAGGAAGTTGGAGTGCAATCCACTGCAGTGTTCTTGGTTTAGATTTTGCTGATCTCCAAGACAAAAATCTCTTTAATAAATACTTAATTTTCTATCAAGTATAGGATAGCTTCAGAGTGGGTTGGTTTGGGGTTTTTTTCCTGTGTTTCCCAAGTAATCTCAAAGCAAGTGCATATTGTGCGTCTACTTAGGCAAATCCAAGTAACTCTGTATCAGAGTCAGCACCTCTCCTTGGATTTCCCCCTTTTCTGCTACTGTGACTACTGCTGATCAACTAAAAATTAATTCTTTGAAGTTATTTCACTTGAAAGTAATATTAGGGTCTAAAGTTTGAACAAGCATTTTCATAGCTTTACTGTGGTACAACAAGCACAGGTGAGGATTTCAGATGCAGACACAAAATTATGATCACAGTATAAAGAAAACTGCTAAAAGGCAGCTGACTTCTCAAAATTCCTTTGCAACAGAGAAAAAATGAAATAAATACAACCCACGGTCTTTCCCACACTCTAGGTGTACCACAGGACAGAGTTTTCATCCTTTTGCCCTTTTCATGAAAGTCTTAACCTTAAGTGAGTCTGCATATTTTCATTACTTCTAATTGTTTAAAGAAACAAGGAATCAAGTCCAGCAACAACAGCAAGAACACAGCTATATTAAATTTAGTAAGACATGAATACTTGTTGTGGTTTTATATTTAGAGCCAGTTACTTCTACCGACAGAAAATTCATAACTGTTGATTTGTTGCAGAAATAAATGCTTCCAAAACAAATTTGACTCACTACATTTCCAGGAGGGAAAAAAAAAACCAAAACAACAACAACAAACCCAAACAAACAAACAAACAAACAAACTCCCCCCCCACAAAAAAAAAAAAAAATAAAACCTTTGTAATACAATGAGAGTGGATTTGCTTTTCAGAACCTTGTTGTCTTGTCATTCTGAGCACATGTATTTCAGTGTACTAGAAGAAACAATCACATTGGTGGGGGTTAGTGCTGAAAACTTTTGGTACAGATGCTGTCCTTTTTTGTTTCCCATTGATGCATAAAACCTGGCTCAACAGCTTCATGGTAGTATACAACTTATACTTCGCGGTAGTAAGCTGCAACTCAAAATAGCATCTAAATTAGAACTTTGGCACTGAAAACCTTTCTGTGTCGGACTCCACTAGGTTATTAATAGAGGAAACACGCACACTAACACAGAAGTATAATATAATTAGTCTTGAAAGAGTCATCCATGGAGAGCACTTTGCTAAAACATTAAGAGGATCCTGAAGTATTGGCAGGTCACTGTTTTCAGCTGAGTTGTGTATTAGAAGTGAAGACATATAAGCAACTGCTGTGGAATTTAGTATTTCCAAGCTGGAGGTAAATGGAGTAGACACAGAGAATAATCTGTGTTAAAAACAGTCCTTAGGTCACTTTGAAGATATGTGTTAGTCTTGAAGATTGCAAGACTGCAAAGACTGCCTCAAGCATGGTGGGAGAAGCCCCATAAGCCCTTAAGACCTGCACACCCTGCACACCTGTTGAGTTAATACGTTGGGTTAATAGAATTGGTAGCCTGTGAGATAGACAAAAGGCAGATGGAAGTGAAGCAAACTACATTTACAGTCAGTCTTGAAGCTGTTTCTCAGAGTGGCTCTGATGTATTCAAAGAAGGAAAAAAGAAAAAGAAACAATCTTATAATATGGATAGAAATGTTTGAAGCCAAAGCAAATTTAGACACAAATCTTGACCTGAATCTCACCGAATTATGTAGATATGCAAGTAAGCTGAAACACCTTCTATCCAAATATGGACAAATTCAAGCAGAGTTGTGACGTAATGTGAAACTGTTTAGAAAATCCTTCTCACAACATTCAGACTTTAACATGCAATTCATACAAACATAGAATCATGAGCGTTGGAAAAAATCTCTAAGCCCAAGCCCAGCCATCAACTTGGCGCCAACATCATGTTCACCACAAAATCATGTCCTCAAGTTCATCCACCCATTTTTTGAGCATTTTCAGGGATAGTGACTCAATCCTTCTGCCATTTCTACACTCCCGCTAGGGATGGGATTTTAGTTCAGTACTTTGTGCACCAAAAGGATGAAAAGTCAACGTCTAGATCTGTAAACAACAAATACACCTGTTTTCTGATTTGAGGTCCTCATCTCAGCTGACACCTTTAACAGCATTAGAATCATGGATTTCATTTGGTTACCCATCACCTACATGTCCATTTTTCTGTGCAGCTCCCCAGAGAACAGTACATGGATGACACGGTTCTTCTCAAGCTTTACTCCAGCCTTAAATATGCATCATTCAGCTGTGCAATGCACTTGTCCTCCTGCCTCGGGATACAGACAGGGAAAACACCAACATGATGTTTCCCCAAATGTGATTGATCTTTACTCCATTGAATAGATATAAAATAGAATTGAATTGAAGACAAACCCTTAAACAGAGAAATTTTAGACACTATTTCCATTTCAGTTAAAAGAAGCCACAGAATATATCTAAACCAAGACAATTTTACCTGTGCAGTAACACAAAATAAAATGTGAAAATAAAAATGTGTTTAATACTACTGATTTAGAAAAGTATATTTCACATTTATAAATAGCATCCAAAGCATTTATCCCCAGCATTCTGGTATTCAAATATTTGAGTATTTAGATGCCTGACCTAATGAACTTTGCCTCTGTAGCTCTTTAATAATCTGACCCATAGATTCAGGTTAATTGCAAGTGGGTCAAAGACTGCAGCAAAGCCCACAAAGGCCAGTGCTAGACCCCTTTTCCAGTTTGAACTGGTCAGCAATTAATAATCCTTTTTTTTTTATTCAGAAATTCCATTATCTGTTCATCTTAGAAAACCTCTTTATTTTTTTTCAGTTGAAAAAAATATTCGAGTAAAACCCCTTATGTCTCCTTCTTCATGACCACTTCAGCGTACACACTTCTTGGACACAAAATTCTTCTTTCCTTTGTCTCCAATATTTTGCAAATCATAATCCATCTAAAGCTGTAATGCTTACAGATTTTGCCAAGACATTTGTCCCTTCATAATGTTTATTTTGACTTTGTGTAAATACATTACTGATGCTCTTTATGCTGGACTATGGATTTAAGTTTCCTCCCAAAATAAAGACTAAGTCTGTCTGAATGCTCAGGGTGAGGTATAATCCAACTCCTGCATCCTGTTCCTCTATTTGTTCACATGCCGGTGGTATAAGAAGTGACTTGTTTGCTGCCAATTTGCCTTCACTGGTTATTCAGAAACCGCCTATGTTCCCGCTGAACCTATTGCATTTGCTCCCTGATCAGGCCAGTGTCTATAAAATACACCCTATTTTCAAAAATGAAGCCACAATAATTCTTTGGCAGACAAAAAGTAAGTTATTTGGATTTTTTCCTTAAAGTGTGTTTATACCTGTGCCTGGAAATGATGGCCTCTTCTTAAACAATAGACCTGAATGATATCCACTTAGAGGTTAATTAACTGTTCACTGAACTCTTTTGTTGTAAATATCTATGTATAAATATATATATATATATTCTGACCCAAATATACAACAGGAAAAAGGTGTTATTTTATTCATGCTAAAATCTGATCTAAGAAGAAATTCCAATAAATGATCTCATGACTGAGACATATGATAAAGTAGAGGCATTTCTTGATCAACATTTGGTTGCTTTTGTCATTTAGTTGTACATGTATCAGGTAACCGGTCTGTAGCTGTTAGCAATGTGATATTTATTGTTAATGTGACTGCATATGATTTTTGTATTAGAGATTACCTAGACTTTGGCAGGACTTTTGTTTTCTTCTCAAAAATGAATAACTTCATAATCTGTTAAAAAAAAAAAAAAAGGAGGAAAAATAAGAATAAAAATACAAATATATCTGAGTATCTCTATACTGTAATTTGCAACTGTGTTTAAGAATATCTACTTATAAATTATAAATTGCTTGTGGCTAAGCACCAAAAAACAATAATTTGCCATTCATGTGTGGCCTTAAGCGGAAGGATTGGTACCAATTGCTTTTGTTTCCACTCTCAGATGCAGACTCAGAAATATGCTTACACACACAGAATCTCTCACACTGAAGTTCAGTGTCCTGCTTTAAGCTGCAAACATAATACAGAAGATTGCCAGATTGGGTGGGGAGGGGGGGGGAAGAAAAAGGAAAAAAAAGGCATGTTTTCCACACAATTCATAATCTCCAAAAAATGTTGTTTCCAGAGAAGTTCTGCAAATGAGCACAGGATGAGGTTTTTGTGTTACACCCCAATAAAAACCCTAGAAAGTGTGAATTCAATGGTACAGTCATAGCTTATTGCTGCCTCTTCACTTCACATAAGCTATGTGCTTATGGAGAACTGATCCTTCAGAAAATGTTTCCTACCTTGCCGGCTCCAGCGGGGATAAACAGCTCATTAAGGGACTAAGAATCCTTCCTACAAGCCAATATTTTCAGAAATGGGACCTGTACGGAGACAGCTTGACAAGCATTGGAACTTGTTTCCTCTTTTGATTGAGTACATTTTCTTCATTACATGAGGAAGGAATTTGTTCTCAGCATTTTTATGTGGTGCAGACATTGAAATACTCTGTCACAGATTTCAAGATTTGGACAGATTGAAACCTTGTTCAAGTTGTCTGGTAGAAAAAGGCAGTTACAAGCAACCAGGTATTAAAATGTGTAGCTCATTGGAAAAGCAAGAATTAAAAGCCTAATTACCTTTACAAAGCTGTACTGGTGTGTCTCTGCTTCAAGGCAACTCTTCAGGAAACACCTTGGGATCATGACACTAGTTTCCACTTCATCCCAAGTGCGTTTTGGTGAGGGATTGCTCAGGGCAAGTGCAACCATGTCCACTGTGGACATCAGTAAACAGATGGAGCTGAAGACAGGTGAGACTCAGTTTAGACTTCAGAAAGGATGTGTCTTGGTAAAGGTGATGCACAAAGAAGCCCAGCTCTTCAGCAAGGAAACACGTATGCCACTTAGCAAGAGATAGACAACTTTGATATGGTACTAGCATGAGGACCTGTAGTTATTATATTCCCCTTTTTGACAACGTCTCTAAATCTGCCTGTTACCCACTGGCTAAGAAAAACTACTTACCAGACCCATTTTGGGTTTTGTCTTGTCTCCAGTACCTCAGGGTTAAGTGCACATGTTTTTGGACTCTACAATTTTCAATTCTTTCAGATAAACTTCAATGTGTTACAGCTATTAATGCAAGGGATGTATTGAGTTAAATTGGTGCCACAAGAAGCATGAATTTTATGATGTATTTTAAATTCCGTGTTTGTGAATTGTTTTCTTCTGAGTGGGTGAATAGTTCTATAAAAAGATACATTATGTTTCAAGGTCTGTCTCAGCTCGAAAAAAATATAGATTTATTTACTGTATATAAACATTAAAAAAAAAAGTCTTGAAGAGATGGAAAGAGGATAATACTGCAAAAGATATTTCTCTAGAGGACAATATTGAACATTATTGAAATAAGTTGTTCATGGGCAACAAAAACGTGAAGCTTTGTTGTCGTATAGAATTATTCTCTCTGTCATGTTATATCAGTTCCACCATTTTCCTTATTACATCTGTGTTGAGCACAAGATACCCAGTCAGGACTGAAGTGGCTGCTGGCCAGGCCACTTGCACATGCTGGAGAACTGACCAGGCAATTGCTGTTAGCAGGATGTACAGTGAGTAGAATCAGTGCAAAACTGTGCATATTTTAGTTTCATTGTCCTGCTCACTGTTTTAGAAGCTGTTTAACCCTTTAATCCTTTGCTGGAATGGGGAAGTGTCTTCAGCTCACTTGATTACTTAGATGCAATATGAATATACAGTATTAGCAATAAAGAAATTGGATTCTCACCAGAAAGCAGGTGTTTTCTAGATCAAGTTAACCAGGTATCATTTGGTCAAAATAAAGCAACAGCTGTGCCCTTGCAGATACAATCTGAGCAAATGAGAGGCAGTTTCTGTGTGAATGGGACATCTGAGTGGCTCATCCTGCCTGAGGACACAGCGCACAGACCGCAAAGGTTGAGCATCTGTGGCTGTGTATCTCCATGCACCCATCAGTGATTGACAGATCAATTTAATTAGGGATAAAAAATAAATTTGCTAATCTTTGGATGTTATTACTTTTCTTCGCTGGAGATGAACTGCTCCCTTCAGAGGGTCTGCATCCCACCCACACACCATACATCAATTTCTAAATCCTTTAAGGCTTCCTTTGGTATTGGTAGGAACAGCTCTACAACAATTTCAGAAGTCAGGTTAAATCAACCTGTGCTCTAAGGAAGTTAAATACATATTTGGACTTATTTCTTTCCGGGCTTGGGTATATATACCAAATACTTAAGTTTAAAGATAGTCATAATAAAGTACAGAAAAACACAGGTGTGTATGAACTTACAAGCATTTTACCTGAATGAGACATTACACAGAACAGAAATCTGTAGAGGACATTTGTGTTTCCAACTGAGAAGTAATGTAATAGAAGTTCTTTCAAAAATGTTATTTTGATTCTATTTCCTGTACTAGCTGCATATGGTGAGTTTAGACTGGCAAGGTTGTGTTAAAATATTTCTTAGTTTTGTGGTGTTACAGAAAAACATTTTCTCTTCTGGGCTATATGTTAAACAAACATATTTTCTGGGCCAGTGGAAGCCTAGATCTCCTTGACCAGTGCAGAATACCTGTTGTCATATTTTCCATCTAGTAGATTTTATCTATGTAGAAGTAAGTCATCCTGACTTGTATGTAGAGTAGTTTTCAAGATATGTTAGGTGCATGCTTTTGTCCCAGCTTACATGAATGTCTGTCATGAAAAAATATGCAGTGTTGTTTAATTCCTGTTCTGTTACATAATAGAACCGTATTTTGTTTTTTAGTATTTTTTATCTTTTCTCTTTAGCATCTAAAAATCCTTGAAAAATCTCAACCCTCAAATACAATCCTTTCATTTTGCAAAGGGAAAAATTAAAAAAAATAAAAAAGAAACACAAACAAGCTTTCAAAATCATAGTAAAAAGTTTTTTTCTTGCAATTTTCATGAGCTGGCTGGAAACATTACCTGCACTGGGTAAGTAGAGAACCTTATCCCTCAAAGCAAGCACCAACTTAGCTGCGACTGCTGCTACAAGATTTGGCCTCTACACACTAGTCTTTCCATCTTCACCTCTGTAAACCAGACACCCCTAGGAAATGCTCCTGGGCACTGAATCTCAAACATCTATGCTGTGAAAGCAGTGGCCTTGGTTTCCCAAATGATAGTTAGTACAGCTGCCGAGTGAGACAGAGAAGGAAAAATGTCAGGAGGCAACTTTTACATGATTTACTCCTTCTGAAGGCTTGGATGGTTTAACCAAAAGAATATGGATTTTTTTTTCCCACTTCTTGACTTCAGTGACAGACTCTGGTTCCAGTCATTTTAAAGCTTCAAGTGTAAATAAATCTACAGTATTCATCTGTAAGCCCACAATATGGCCCTTCACTAACAGGGTAGTTTGACTGAGTAATTCAAAGAGACTTTCCTGGCTCCTGATGGTGTCACAAAAGGTTTTTATAGATGGGAATTCAGTTTCCTCCACTTACAGGCTTATTTCCAGTCTGGTGCTTTTCACCTCCTGAACAATCAACCTCACTTATAAAAAACCCTAAAGAAATATCTAAAAAATATTATTTCAGTAAAATTTTGTGGCATTGGTAAAATTGCAGTCTCTGAGGCATAAATAACATTCTTCTATGTAGGTTCTGACAGCAGAAATAGAGGTTTCCCCACCAGTGGTTTCACCTAAAGTGCAATATGTTGCACAATTCTAATGAAAAAGGTACGTTTCCACTGTACAGATCATATTGTGGTACTTGCAAAATATATCTTCTAATTTTTTCTTGACATTCATAAATATTTCACATGCTCCTCCAAAGGGACTGGGTAATACACAAATTGCTGAGATTGTAACAAACAAAGTTGTGCACTGAACAGGAGATAAAAGCAATCTGTGGAATGGTGTTATTGGACATTTGGGATATCAGAAATGGCTGTTAAAATCACCCCCTGGCAAGCTACTTACAACTATCTACTCTATGAGATAAG
>JAWWEU010000091.1:813623-826932 GCA_035583155.1 Acropternis orthonyx
AGTGTGTGGGCAAGAAAAGGACCAAAGGATCTGCCCTGGTCTGGGTGTCAGGTGTGCTGAAGGATTCACCCGCCAGTGCACAGCTGTGGGGACATGAGTTAGGCAGCACACCTCGTCCTTCCAGGAGCAGTTACCAGGCTTTGGCAGGACCACCATGCTCTTCTGCCAAGCTCTGTTTATTGGGCTATAACATATTTTAAAATAAGGAGCATACATACAAGAACTGTTTGTGATGATCAGGCTCCTATCTGTCCTTTCCAGGTGACCTCTATCCAGTGTTTGTTGAAAACCAGGTCAAGTCATTCTGTACTCATCTCTCCCAACAGCAAAAACGTGATATTTAGCTCAGAGGATTTTAATGTTTATTTTATGAAGACCAATGTTTTTATTAATTCCCATATTTTTGATTCTTTCAGTTTGTGTTGGAATCACACTTTATAGTAAACAAGTAGGAATGCAATTGATAACTAGTCCACAAGTGAAACATTTGTAAAATCAGTGTGATAAGCTCTGAATATTTTATTGCAAAGTAGCCATAGGCTTTCTGGAGCAGAGAACAGTAGCTCAAGACATAACACAAACAGCACCATAGTTGCAACTGTTCACTTGAGAAAGTAAGATAGAGAGAATCAAGATGAAATACGACCAGTACCAAATTCTCTAGTCCTGCAAATATTACCATAAGCTATTATATAGACTGTGGAGCTGATGAAATATTCACAGAACATGTACAGTAACATTTATGGCAAAGAACTACTAAGATAAGATAAGAAAAAAAGTAAGAGGAAGAAGAAAAATATGGGTAGATATGGAAAAAGGCAGTATCTAAAAATTAGTGAATTTGAATTAAATGAATCCCAGAGGGCCAGGGGAATTAGATATTAGTCATCTGAACTCTGACAGTTGGTTTTGAGAAGTCACATAGTAAAGGGAAATAAAAGACAGAAAAATCGAATAAAAAATATAATTTCATCAACTCTTGAAGATAGAACTTTTAAAGTAGTTGCATAATATTAAAAAGCAAGAAAAGAAAAAAATTATTTTGCAATTGCATCATGAAATAAACAAGAAAAACACATTTAAAAACACTGATCAGGATTGTCCTGAACACACTGCATACTTTATGGTTCACTTCTTGCATATTATTCACCCATTTTTAACTCTACTTTTATCAAAGTAAGAAAAAAACATACCAGAGACCTACACCAAGGATTCAACTTTCTTTGACTAAACGTCTAATATGTCCCAAGCTAATAGCTATGGTCCACATGTCAAATATGTTACTGGATTCTTCCTGATTCTACTATAGCTGAATTTTCTAGCATAAAATGGTGAAGGTGAGAATGGAAATTCTGTCATGACCACAGAAATAGTCTTTCAGAATTGTTTTCTTCACTTTATACACAAAGCAATTAAAGGGCACTAATTACAGAGGAAAGCATTGAGAACAAGAACTTACCAAAACAAAATATTCTGCTACAGGACACTTCTCCCACTAAATCTGAATGGAGTTTTTAATTGCCTATTTCATGAAATATGAAAAGGACGAAAAAGAAAAACAACTAAAAAAGCCCAAGAAATTCATCCTGGGGTTTGACATTTAGATTAGATTATGAAGTTTACATAATGATTCACTAGCAACCTTTCTATACAGTATTTTAATAAAGTTTTGACAGCAGGTTTATAATATGAACATTAAGCAAATATTCCTGAATTCCATTATGCACCTTGAATTTTTCATTAGGAAAAAAAAAAAAAAAAAGAGAAATACAAAATCATGTAAAGTTTATGTAAGGATCCTGGCAATGCAATGACAAAGGACGTATGAATTCTATACAGGTGTTATTGAGTGAAAACCTTTGGCAATATTTTTGCAGGTTTTTTTCTTGTGTGAAAAGAGAATCTGCAAATCTACATGAAACTTTATTGCTATCTTTGTAAGTATAGAGTGAAATAATGCTTTCTGATCCCTAAACCAGAATGCAGATTGTATAGAATATTTTGATCTTCTAAATATAATTGCCAAGTATTGTGTAGCTGACACGGAGTTGCACACAGAACAGTGTTAGGGAGAAATAATCATAGTATTTTCACCATGCAATATTAAGTACTACTGGTTAGTTTGGTGTCTTTATATTTAGATGCATGGAATAAAAATCAAAAACACTGCTCTTCAGAGTTCACCATATTTATAAAAATCATCTGTCTCAAGTACACACAAGAATCTGCCAGCTGCAAAGAGGCTGACTGTTTGAAATACACTGCTTCTTATCTAAGTGTAGAAAAGGTCTGATATAATCGTTCCTACTGTTATCTATGGTACTTGTTAGTAGCTTTGGGCAACATTTAGAAAAAATAAAAACAGTTTAATGCTAGAAATACACTAACAGTATCTCTCCTATCTCATCCTGAACAAGTAAAGAAGCTCAGGCTGTGCTGTTTTCTGTGCAGTGTTATTATTGCAGATTACTTTTGCAGACAGTATTAATAATCATGGCAGCATGAGATGGTAATAATCTACATTTGCACTTTGAAGTGGGAACATTTTACTGTGATTGTGTTCACTCTCAAAATTATAAGCCTTTAATTATTGACAGACTTTGCAGAAATAGCATTTCATTGTTATCCTAACTACAGTTCTGAGAATACTATTGCATAGAGCAGATGAGATCAAGCATATACTTTAGAGAACCTACTTTTATGCAACATTTTGTATGTAAATAAGGATTGCAGTTATGAAAAGTGTTAAGTTCTAGACTCCTAGACTGTAAGATTGTTTAATGATGGAGCAGATAAGAAGAAATCAGAAGCTAAAAATCTGCTTATCAACATGTGTCAATCTTCGCAAGGATTGCATTAACAGGTCAGAAAAAGTCAGTCCTTGAGGTCACATAATTCATGGCATTACTGTCCTAAAATTGTTGCTATAATGAAAAAAAATGAACAGCCACTGTACACTAAGTTTGGTCTCCCTTGCCTCTTTGTTGCAGGACTCTTCACTACTTGATTAAAATCTGAGTTCTCTCAGTGTTTCTCCAGTCCTAGTGCCTAGAAGTCTCTTGTTTTCACTGTTAAAGAAGAGATTATCTCCAATATGCAGTATACATGGGATAGGACAGCCATGTCTTTAATGTCCTCCCTCTGTTCATCTTCCTAAATTCAAACTTTTATCACAGTCTGTGATGTCTATGATGTTCATATTAATGACACATTTCCTGTAGGGCTGCTTCTGCTGTATGCTGTAATAAAATATAATGCCATTAACTCTGTTTCTTTTCTTTTTTTCCCTGCAGAAGTACCTTCTAAATGAAAAACTAAAGACAAACAGGTTTGCCTCAATCTTTTCTTTACTTCCTTTTTATGAGATAGTCTCTTTATTCTACTCTGTGGACTTCAAGTGTAAAGGATCTTGATTTCTGTTCTTCAACATCTCAATTTGGGAACATCCAGTCTTCTATCCAAAACCCTAGAGTGACTAAAACTGCTCCTGGCTTTTCTCCCTGTTATTTGAAGCTGCTTATAAACTTTTCTAGCCAAAAGTGTTGTCCGTTCCTTTCTGTTCATCTTGAAATAGGCCAGAATTCTCTGTTCCATCTTCAAGAACAACAATTTTAAAGATATGTAATCTAATTTATTGGCTATGGCAATTTTAAATTGACTTTTAGAGGTGTTTGCATATTTTGTTACAGCTTCACATTGTCAACTGTCTTGTGGTTTTTTTCCCCATTCTTCCATCTTGCTTTATTGTCAAATGAGTATTTCTTGTCATTTGCCTTGTCAGTGCAGAGAAAAGTCTAAAACCACAGCATTTATTCAATTTATTCCATATTCAAAATGATTTATATTTATTGGCCAACTATTTCACAGAACATTTCTGCAAAATACAATAGTCAGAGAGAATTGATCTGGTCATGACTACACAGAAACTTGGTGGCAAGGGAAGGGCTGAAAAAAGAGGATTGTGGTTCACAGCTCTGTGCTCTTTGCACCACACTGTATCTCTTACAAAAAAACAAAAGAGAAAGTGAAAGATATTACTGAACTAATGAACATAAGGATCATATCTCTTAATTTAGACAAGACTTCTAAAAAATGACTTTAACTCAGCCCAGTGTCCCAAATTTACGTTTAGGACACTGTAGACAGTACCAAGATATTGTGATACTCAAACCTCTACGTTTTCAAATAGGCATCTGCTCAAACAAACTTTGTAGACTAGCTGCAGAAATCTTTTGCTTTGAGTTGATGATGGAAGTTAAAACAAAACTTTGAGTCATAACCAGTTCTTTCAAAACTGTTTGTCTTTGGAAGAGCTCATGGACACCCTCATGTCTGAAGCAGCTGCTGCTAAGTCCAACTTTGCTCTAAAGAACATCTCACTGTGGTCTTTGGAGATAGAGGACACTAGAGAGATTAGGAGGTAGTTTTTCTTCAGGGAGACAGAACATCACAAATACCCCAAAACCTCTCTTTTGCCTGAGGAAAAACATCAAAATGTAGCAGAAAGGCACATACTGTCCTGGCATGTTGTTTGTCTGCAATCCCTCGGATAACATCTACTATTTAACATAACTCTTTGTCCTCAAAGCAACCTCAGCAAAGACAGGGATATCTACTTTGGAATCACAGCTTTTTTCGTTGGACAGATACTGTGTAGTTTTACAGCTTTGTTACACCTCCGCCATTTCCTTGGCAGTGTGGATTGTGCATGTCACCTCAACAAGTTTCAGAATCACTTTGTTTTTCATCTGTATGGAGTGGAATGGTTACTTTTTAGAGGAAATTGTGTTATGGAGACCATGTTTAAAAAACCAACCAAACAAAAAAAAGCAAGCCAAACAAACAAAAAAACCTCAGTATGTTTGTCTTTCTTCTAACCTCATAATCTCACCTCCATGTGGAGTAACTACCACGAAGGAGTCCTTTTTCCCACTCTGAGACATTTTCTGAACCTCATCACCTTAGAAAGAAAACCATTATTTTTTGGTTTTGGGATTTGTAAATTTAGATAGGCTTCCAAGTTAATCTCCAAACTTTTTCTAATCAGCAGTATTATTAAAATAGGTTTTATATTTAACAGAGTCAGCTAATGTAATGTAATCCCATTAATGCAAGAAATGTTCCATTAATCCCACCTCGCTGAAGAATGGGGGTGCCATTTAGTATGAAGTGGGGAAGCTGGCTTTCTAAGAGACAGAAACAAGAACTGCCACATAAGATGAAGGAAAAGAAATGGGGGCGGGGGGAAAAAGCATACCATGACTTATGGAAGGACACACATAGAGCACATTGTTAAAAGTAATTATATATTTTCATTTTTTTTCTTAATACATACCTCACAAAAATACTATTTGTTGGCAATAAAATAGATTGTTCTCTCCTTGAAGATATGCCATTGCTAGGTTCACATATAAGTGTTGTATTTCTAACTTTCCAGCCTAGCTCAGTTCCCCAAAGCAAGAAGAAAAAAGCATGCTTAGAATTTACATACTGTGCTTATGAATTAGGATTGCTGTCTAGGGTAGCTAGCTCAAGGAAGCTGGAAGTCACAGATGCCGAAAAAGCTCAGAATAAATGAACTGCTTAGAGACAATTTGATTTTTAAGCAGCAAGGTATTTATTAGGCAATGGTGGGGAGTGGGGCAGTTAGCACTGCACAAACCTACTCTGAAGTTTCAGCAGGAAATGAGGTAATTTATGCAGTTTGCATCTATGATTACATTTAAACATACATATTCAGGCAGTTTCAACACTTAATTATCATATTCATAGAAGGTGGAGTTTAGGCAGGGCCTAGGCAGAGCTTGAGATGGAGTCTTCTAGAATCTTCTCTTGGCATGACTTCTGGGGGTCGATTCCGGTCTTCAGCCTCACTTAGGGGGTCATCAGCTCTTCTTCCTAGCTGTGACCTACTCTCTCTCTATTGTTAAATGACCTGCTAACTGAAGCTTTGAGAAACCCTTGACTCCAGGCCCTTCTAGCCTATTCCGATGTCCACCTGGTCTTGATTTATAACCTCTAAGTTGTTGATGCACAACACTAATAGCATTCTTTTAAGGTTTTGGTCCAGTAAGCAGAACAGGACAAATCATCAACTAGTATCAGGCAAAACAAGCATTATGTGCTTCTTCTAACAGAGCAAGACACTTGTACTAACTCAGTTAACCCTCTCAGGCCTTTCTCTTGCTTTATCACAAAGACACATATACATACATAATGCAGTAAGAATTTTAAGCTGATATATCTGTTCTCTACTTTTATAGAGACATATTCTGCTTTGAGTTAAGACCACTTATTAAAGAATATTCAAATATGTGTAAACGAAGATAAAGTCTGTCAGACCTTCAACAGGTTGTGGTGCATTCATCCAGTACTGTCTGTATCACTTTTTAATTAGTAGTCCAAATGCAGTGAACAGATTGTACAGTGTACTACATCAGCCTGGCTCCTACATTTTCTATTGATTCATATTCATATTTAAAGGGCCCTCCTCCAAGCATGATTTTTCTCTTCCGACTATCCTCCCAAAAACCCAGGGCTGTGAAGTTAATACCGTTTCACTCACTGTCAGGAGCTGGCTTTACCAGGTAACTGAAAGGACACTTTTCGTCTACTGTTTAATGCATTTTTCTCAGCCTGGGATGAGAAACCAAATTGCTGCTAGCAAAAATGTCTTAGTCATTAACTGAAAGTAAGTTTTAAAAGCATTCCATTACTCCCCCAGTGGGAAATTTCTGACTTTATTAGCACCTTTTGAATCTGTATTAGAAATACCTAAGTGCTAAAATCCTAGCAGACAAAGGACTTACTTTATTACAAGGATTTAACTCCATGATTCTAACTTGTGTTGGTGTGAACAAAAGAGGGAACAGAATCCAAGTCATAGTCAAGATATTGAGAGGAAACCTTACTTTGTTCTGAATTCAATATTAAAAGAAAACAAAAAGTGTCTGTGTAATTACACATTCCTGACATGCTTAAAGATGAATAGACAGATGTGTCTGCTTTTGCATAGAACTGAAGAATGGCAAATACTACTCAAAGGTATAGTCAAACAGTTTTCCTGGTGAGAAGAGTAGGGTCAATCATGCAATCTTTTGCTGTTATCCAGTAAAATTTTCTATTGTAGTCAACAGCAGTAACTCAGAATTTTACAGTTTGATTTTTGATATATTAGAGCATCGGTAACTGAGAAGTTCAAAATACATATTCTGAAAATCTTTTCAGAGGACTACTTTTATTATGGTTATGCCTTTTAATTTTTTTCAGGTGATTTAACCTACTTAAACCTCTTAAAAATTTTAAAGGAAAACTTAAATTATTAAATATTTAGGGTTAGAACAGTCAGATTGAGTAATTCCACCTCTCTCCTTGATCCTCAACAGATTTTCAGACTTTCAGCATCTCATTAGGTCTGGAAATTGGCTGGCTGGAGTTTGAAAATTAGATTATGATTTTAAGATATATCCCTTCATTACCTTCTATGGAACCATATTCCCCAAGAGAAGCTCGTGAAGGGTTTATGAATTATAGGAGTCATGGTCCCTCCGTGTTTCTGATACAAGGGAGAGCATTTAGGCTGTTCTGTCTTCTTCAGGGTCCATTGGTTTCAGGAAGAACTGCCTCTTCAGAACTTGATACAAACGACACACATTTCTAGGGTCAAATTTCATCCCCATTTAAAATTGCATCCCTGGAGCTTACTGGTAACAACATCACTGAAGTGAATCCAGTTATCCCTAACTAATTAGTTGTTAAACAGCTCTTCCTCAGTAGGATGGAACTTTGCAAACCAAGTTAAACAAAAATCCTTTCTAATAATTTTTCACATATCCTGTATTCCTTTAGCTATCTTGGGGCAAAAAGAACCAACAGACTCCTACTCACTGTGAAGGATGTAAATATGTCAAAATACCTGTAAGAGAGAATCATCTTACTCTAGCATCACTAATTCTAGTATCACTAATTCAGGGAAATGTAAGGTAAAGTCTGTGTTAGATGCCAGGAGCAATGATATTTTTTCAAAACTGTATCATGATATTCCATTTATTAGAGGGTTTTTTATAAAATCTGGATAAACAAATATTTCAGAACTTTATGTTACCTACTAATCTAGACATTTCTATGTCTTCTCTCTTGTTCACCATGCTCCTTACTTCTTCAAGGATGTAGGAATAATTATGGATTTCCAGGAAGGGATAGACTATGTGCAAGATAACTGACTATAATTATACACATTATCAACAATGACAAAAAAATATATAATAAAAAAACCCGACAAATATAAGTTGTCACCCTAACAATTGATACTGTATACATTCATTCCACATATGCCCACATTTGATTTCTCCAGTGACATTCGTGGGAGCAAGAAAAGCCTAGGTTATATGACTATCACAGACAGTTAACCAGCGTATTTCTGGTGCTTTGTATAGATGGAAATAGGGAAAGATGGTTAGGTTGAAAGGGACTCAACATGGCCTCAGAAAAGTAAGTGCTCCCCTGTCCCACAAAGAGCACATATAAGCTCTTTGATGCAAAACTAAAAAAGTAGGTTCCCTGGAGCTGAGATCTGTCTAAAAAGTGAGGTCCTCTGAAACTGAGCCCCAGAAACACAATGATCTTATGAAAATGCAAAGAGGAGTACAATGGTGCTTGCACTTCAGTCCTGTAGCAGAGAAAGCTAGAGGCCACTGTCCTAACAGCTCAGTGAGCTATTTGAAAAGTCATCTGAAAGCTGCATAAATCATAAATACTGCATTCTTCCACAGATATCTTTAAAGCAAGACAAAATAAAAATGCTTGTGACAGGCAGAAACATCTTAGGGGATAGCAGGGGATGCTACTTGTTTAGAGACTATAGAGACAAGTCTACGAATCCCTATAACCTGTCCCGCCTATCAAACCTGATTTCCTTCTATGACAAGGTAACCCACCTAACTGACTAAGGGAAGCCAGCTGATGTAATTGTTTGGATTTCAATAAAGCTTTCAATACTGTCTCTCCCAGGATCCTTCTGGACAAAATGTCCAGCACACAGCTGGATAAACACATCATGTGGTGGGTGAGCAACTGGCTCACAGCTGGAGCACAGAGAGTAATAGTGAATGGGGTGACATCAGACTGGCAACTTGTCACTAGTGGAGTTCTGCAGGGCTCCACCCTCAGCCCAGTTCTCTACATCTTCATAAATTACTTGGACGTAGGACTGGAAGGAATATTAAGCAAGTTTGCAGATGACACAAAATCGGAGGAGCTGGTGACTCCCTCAAAAGTAGGGAGGCCCTGCAGAGATCTTGGCAAATTGGAGACATGGGCAATCACCAACCATTGAAAGTTCAACAGGGGCAAGTACCAGATTCTGCACCTGGGATGGGGCAATTGTGGATGTGCAGACAGACTGGGGAATGAGATGCTGGAAAGCAGTTCTGTGGAAAGGGGGGTCCTGGCTGATGGTCACTTGAATATGTGTAAGCAGTGCCCTGGTAGCCAGGAGGGCCAACCATGTTCTGGGGGGCATCAGGCACAGCATCACCAGCCAGTCAAAGGAGGGGATTGTCCCACTCTGCTCTGCACTGGGGTGATCTCACCTTGAGTGTTGTGTGCAGTTTTGGGCACTGCAATATAGGAAAGATATTAAGCTGTTACAGAGTGTCCAAAGGAGGGCAACGAGGATGATGAAGGACCTTGAAGGGAAGTTGTGTGAGGAACAGCTGAGGGCACTTTGTGTGTTCATCCTGGAGAAGTCTGAAGGGAGATCTCATTGCAGTTACAACTTCCTCATGAGGGAAGAGGAGGGGTAGGCACTGATCTCTCACTCTGTGGTGACCAGTGAAAGAATTCGAGGGAATGGCCTGAAGCGCTGCGTCAGGGGAGTTTTAGGTCGGATATTAGAAAGAGGTTCTTTACCCAGGCGGTGGTTGGGCACTGGAACAAGCTTCTCAGGGTAGTTGTCACAGCACCAAGCCTGACAGAGTTCAAGAAGCGTTTGGATGATACTCTTGGGCACATGGTGTGACTCGGAATGGTCCTGTGCACAGCTGAGAGCTGGTCTTGATGATCCTTGTGGGTTCCTCTTCTGTTTCTCCACAGAATCAGCAGATTCTGTGATTCTGTGACTTAAGTTGGGATGTTATACAACTGAGTCTAAAGATGGATTTTCAAAAATAGCTTAAAAAGGATTCCAAAACCAAGATAATTTTGTTAAACATCTGTTCATTTACATGCCTGGGCAGGAGTGTTCTTACCAGGGCACCGTAGTCCCACTTCACTGCATACACTCACAGGTGAAGTTTCTGGGAAATTAATTTTGAATAGAGAAGAGGTATTAAATCTACACATGAAGAAAGGATTAGAAATTGCTTGGGCTTCCCATTTGGTAATATATCTCATTAATAATTTCTGAGTTCTGATAAAAACTATGCATATCAGACAGCAAAGCTACTGCAATGTAATAGTGTGTAATGAACTTTTACAGATCACATGAAATCTGGTGCTGTGTCTCTGAGGTAGGTAAATCTAAAATCAGACTGCAGGTTTTTTTAATATATTGAATGAGCAAATTAAAGTTACAATGGGCACAAAAAGAATGAATTAATCAGATAATTCCATCTTGTATCTATCACATAAACCCATTGAGCAATAAAGTTACTTTAAACCTGTTTTTTAGGCTGAATGTTTTCCACAGTTCAGCACAAACATTATATGATCTTTCTGCATGCAGTTGTTATGTTAGAATTGCACCAAATGAATGCAAGTTCTTCATTTCAGGCACGATGAGCACACCTTCTCATCGACCATTCACTAGGCTATTGTAAAGTCAAATGTAAATAGAAGGGACAAAACTGGTATTCTTCCTTACAGTTCAACTCCTTAAAAGCAAGTGCAAATGATGAAAAGGACCAGGAGCGTAACCTTGCTAAAAAGAGGGTTCCAAGCTGTATAACAAAGACTGAGCTTTGAGAAGCTATTACAGCTTCCTAGGGTGACAGAGTATTCTTGAAGGGACTGTGGGGAAGGACAAGTCCTGCCTGTCCTGCCTCTTGACAGAGGAAATAAATCACCCTGCACACTTGAGGATACCTTTCCAGGCTGCATGCTGGGAACTTCATTACACAAGCTGTGCCACATATTACTATGCATATTGCCACTGATTGGACATAGCTTCAAATCCGTAGCCTATTTCTGTCATAGTCTTAGGGGGAAGGAATCTGTTTTCTGCTTAAATAGATACTGACTTGGAAAGGAAAGGGGAAGAAAAAGACACTGAGCAGCCAAGAGTTCTCAGTGGAAAAAGATCCCCTTGACTAATGATATGTCTAATCTACACTAACCCTGCCTCATGGTGCATGAAATACAGTCATATTGTCATGGTTTTCATATCCCCTTTGATCTTAATGCAATTGTTGTCAAAGTGAACAGCTACATGCAGGAATCCTGGCTTCATTAGGAAGATAGAAAGTCCTTCCTCCAAGAGAGCTTTCTAATTTGTCCTTGTTTTCATGCTCTAAGTTTATAGAGCTTCTGCATGCCTGTCACTAACTACAGTAAAATATTAAAATAAATTTGCAAATGAAGAGTTCATCAGCATTGTGTGTGCTTCTAACACATAATCTTAACACTAATGTCAGCGTTGGGTTAAGTTTCAAGATAATTTACATGGGGGTCAAGTTGAGACAGTAGTACATGGCTGTAATGTACATGTTGAAGAAAGAGAAAGGCTGCTAACAAACCAACCAACACAAGCATATGAAGAGCTGCTTCCTTGTGATACCTGCCTTTTAGGGCATCGATTCACATGCCCCAGCAGACTAAGATGGAAAATAGGAGAAAAGCTCTCAATTCCAGATGCCTTTGTAACCCTTTTCCTAGCGTTTATCACTGCCTTGCCAAACCCAAAGTGTTTCATTAAAGGCAGTGTTGGCAAGTCAGGACACCTCTCCTTTTGATGCCCCTCCTTACCTAGGCACTAAATACCAGCCAACACCTCTACTTGCCTCCTTGCCCACCATCACACCCTCCTGCTTCCCAGCTCAAAGCAGAGCTGATCTTACTAATGGGCAAATTGTACTCCTTTTTAAGTGTCCACTGGTTTTGGTCCACCACGATAACAAAAATAACTGTAAATGGCTGTCAGTTATCAATGGGTTGGAAATACAGTGGTTGCTATAGTGTCATCTTTGTAGCCAAGATGTAAAAATAATGAGCCAAAGGGAACAAAATTAATGAAGAAGGCATCCTGTGGACAGAACACAAATGTATTAGAAGTGAGATTTCACTAATTCAGCATAGATTAGAAAGAGAATGACAAAAAGATAAATGGTAACTATACCGTGCAAGTTTTTTCCATGACAAACATGCTTCTATTGAAAAGGCCCTTATTATCACAATAGAAGTTGTGCCAGTGTGACAGGTGCTAAATATATGTATATGTTACTGTGTGTAATATATGTACACATATTTTTGAAGATTTTTTTGGTGTAAAAACTCATTTGCACAAAAAAAAGTAATAATTAAAAAAAATCCCCTCTACAGCAAATACTTGGATAAATAGGAATCTGTTGTACACAAACCCAGAAGTAAAATTTATTATATCTTGCATCAGAGTAAGAATTTAAATACAACACTGTGAATGTTTTCATTTACCTACACAGCAAAATAATCTTAAATGATTTTAAGTTTTGCATGGGAGTCCTGCAAACAAGGAAAATGGCACAGATGTGTCAAATACCGCATAATTGTTTATTTTTTCTAAAAGCATTATAGTAATTTTGTCCAATATAGTTTTGATGAGACTTTTGGTAAACAGAGAAATCTGCCTTGTGGTGGGAGGCTTTCAGAATATTAATTTGATATCCTAGATCATGTTAAGAATCCTTTGCATTAAAATAGTTCAAATCTGTCAATAGAAATATAAAACCCAGATCTAGAAAAAAATATTTATAACACTAATATGAAGTTCACTCATAAATCATGAACATTTGCAAGCAGATTGCTGCAATCTTTCCTATTAAAAAAGGGTGGAGCTCTACGTGTTAATTTCTATATTATGTAAAATCTTCCTCTTTAATAAGTCATCACAAACTAGTAGTAGCTAAAAACATGAGTTTTTAAATCAGTTTGTATCCACTGCTTGAGAGAAAGGGTTAATTATGCTAGCCTTGTTGCAGTTTGTTAAACAGACTGGTTTGTAGGCAGAAATGTTTCATTTATTCTTGTTTCCTTGAATAGAGGGATTTGTCCTAAGATAATTCTCTATTTCTAGTAAGTATGGCATATTTAGAGCATCTGAGTATCCCAGGTGCTATTA
>JAWWEU010000091.1:846948-860600 GCA_035583155.1 Acropternis orthonyx
TATGAAACTCTTTTGGTTTGAAAACTACATTTGGGATTAAAATGGAAGCTAATAGAGGAAAAAGGGTCACAGCAAAGACAGTTTTAAGCATTAACTGTGAACTTCCTTTGGTGCCAGGAACAGGTTGAGTTAGATTGCTTTCGCCACCAAAACTGAATGGAGTGAGACTGTTGAACTGTGCTTGAAAGGGACACCTTAAGGAATTGCAGGAAAACTGTGTGAGAAGTTAGAGACACAAGAGGTGTGACCAATCTTCAAGATGCAGTCTTTTCAGAAAGGTGAGATGAAATCTCTGGACTTCTCTAGCGCAACAACAGCATAAACATCATAGCACAATAAAAAAACACCACAACAAAACAAAACCAAACCAACAAAACAACAAAAAACCCCAAACCAAACCAAACCAAAACAAAAACAGGAAAAAAACCCCAACCCTGCAAAACCCTCACAACCCCTAAAGTAGGCACAAACCTGCAAAGTTTCTGTTGCCATACCTGTGCCATGATAAGCAAATTCATCTGAGCTTTTCTCACTAAATACTTAGTATTCTCACAAGAATAGTTTGCCTGCCAACAGTTAGAGAAGTTTTCTGTCTGTACTGGGAGCTACCTGACAAATGGAATGAAAAAGGCCGAGGCAGAGGGGAACTCTGTAGCTCAATACATGTAAAGAGTGACAGTTTGTAGTATAAGTCTGTCCTCCAGCACACTGTGCTGAGAAATGGCTTCACAGTGGTGGTAAAACCTACAAAAAATGTCAGTTACTTTCATAGATCCAAGAACCAGAACTAAGTTGTGCAAAGCCTGGGTAAACTGTGTCCTGCTCCAGCAATGTGCTTGACTAACTGAACACACTTTGTCTGTGTGAGACAGGATTAAGTGGGACCTCACCTCTACTCATTTGCTCTGTTCATGTAATTCAACTTATCTGAGTCTCTTCTTCAAGGTGGACGAGGTGTGAAAGCAATCAAGTTGTTGGGTTTTTTTGTTTTACAACCGCTAAACCACAATTATGAATGTATCTTGGCTTTGTGAATCCCCTAGACCTTTTTTCCCAAAAATTTATTTCAGAATATGTTCCAGACATTTGTGAGAGACAGCAACACCTCTTTCTCAGCAAACTTTGTCAGTCTTTTGCAGGACTTATTTTGCAGGACTATATTTTGCAGGACTTATTAATTTTAAAACCATGAAAATAAGCTTGTGGGAAGACTGGGTATGCTAGTGCAGTTACAGAACAAAATTAAGTAATGAAAAATGTGCATTTCTAATCATACTGGAGCTCAGACAAACAAATCTGACTGGAGAAACTAAAAAGTCACCTTCTTCACCTGTTGAACTGATTACGGGGAAAAGTAAAGCCTTGCTGTTGATTGGATTTTCATAAGAGAACAGGTCATTTTATGTTTGCCCTTTCAAAGAAAATAACTACACAAGGATAGTTACTGACCTATAATTCAGAATCTCTGAAAACATCATTTAATTGGAATACATCTCCTGACTTTCTGATCCCAAACTTTATGGTCAGCTTGCCCTTCTCCCAAGGGTTTGAACCTCCAAAGAGGGGGTGGGTGAGTCCTGCTCACACACAGGCTGCCAGTTCTGCCCTCCAGAGCAGCTCTTTCCAGTTATAACAGACATCATAGAATCATAGAACAGCTTGGACTGGGAGGGACCTTAATGCTCATCCAGTTCCAACTTCCTGGCTTAGGAAGGGAGACCTTCCACCAGTGACTTAACCTGGCCTTGAACACTTCCAGGCATGGGGCAGCCACAGCGTCTCTGGAAAACCTGGGCCAGTGCCTCACCACCCTCACAGGGAAGAATTCCTTCCTAATATTGAAACATAATGTGATCCAGCTTAAACCTATCTTCATAACGCACCTTAGAACAGGTGACTTTATAAGCATGTATTGCTGTCCAGCAAATCCTGAGATTTACAGTTCAGCCAATACAGCTAAGAGTCCCAAGGAATCTCTCCCATATATAGATATACAGTGAACCTAAGTGATGGTAAAATTATTCCTTTCTGGGGATTTTGATGTTTTCCCTCAGAAAAGTGGAGCACTCTGAAATGTCAGAAAGGATTTTCTGTCTGGATGTGTTTGGGGCTCTGGGGTCTCACTGCAGTTTATTTCTCCAAAGACATTGCAGTAGACTTTCTGTGTTATGCAAAATCCAAGAAGGGCAGAATGGCTCTGAAAGAGGTAAAAATAATAGTTAAATTAGCATCTTTACATAGACTACAAGGCAGCTGTTTTCCAAAGGGGCTTCTATGGGATCTGAATTTTCCAAGACAAAGGAAGTAACAGATCATAAAATAAGTGGAGAAGCAGTTAAGTGGCCTTACCCAAAACTCATCTTTGGGAGATTTGATTGAGGGAGGTTGCTGTAGTCTAACCACCAACCTCCAATTCTTGTGAAGGATTCAGGAGTTCATTCATTTTTGACCTACTTTTTCTTCAGGCAGGAAGAATTAAATATTTTCCCCTTCTTTTAGGCTTCCTCTCTATTCTGTATTCCCTCCTTCCTGCCAGACCAAGCATTGCAATCAGAATTTTATCTCACATATATGGACAAAATTCCATCATGACTTTCCCTTCTACTGCTTAGTTTGGTCTTGTTTGTATTCCTAAAAAGGCACAATTATGTGTCTGCATAGAAGGCCAGGGAGGAGGAACCTTCTATTTCAAAGTTCCAATCCCCCATACACAGTCTGTGATTGATGTGTTAAATATGTTGACAAAAGACCCTCAACATTAAATCTCAGAGCCTAATATAATTGCCAAGAGCTGAGAATTTTGCAAGATTTAGTTCATCTGTTTTCAAGGAGTGACTATTATTGTCATTTCTATTTTCCTTTTTTTTTTTTTGTTGTTTTTTTTTTTTTTCCCAAAAGAAACAAAAAAAAAAAAAAAAATCACTTTTTCTCTTCTCCATATGAAAATGTTTCAGTGCTAAGTATTGTAATACCCAACTTATAACCTCAAAGGAGGACTCCACAGTCTAAATATTGTATGGCCAAATTCCCAAGTAGACGAAAAGGCTCAGATGCCACCAAATGAGACACATCACACACAAAGAAGGTACGGGAAAGGAACAACCTCTTTCTGGTGTTTCACTTCCTTACATGGGGATCCAGTGATATTTGAGAATCTGTCACATTGAATATTCTCTTATTTCAATCCTGAATATCTATCACAAGTCATCCTATTTGACTTTCAAGAGATTTAAATCCTTTATTTAATCATCCAGTTGTTTAAAGCCCTTTCTCAGCACAGGTGAGTTATTAGGGTCATTATCTCCAGCTCTACAACTCTCCACAGGTGCCTGAAGAAAGCCAGGGGAGTCCACTCCAAGAGGGGCATGTCCTATCTAGCCTGTCACCACTACTACCAGGACAGTAAACAGGGTAAAGACATTCTGTATGGGAGGAAGTGAGGGTAGGACTAACTGTCCTAATTTTCAAAGATATATATTTTACATTTTATCTTGTTGCAAGTACTGGTTAGAATTGCACAATCATAATTTGGCATGAGCAGAGGAGTACAGTGTGATAAAACTGGCTTTTTTTTTTTTTTTCTTTACCTTGTTCCTATTCATCTAAAATATGAATAAAGGAAACTGAAAAATATCCTGGAAAGCATATGCCTAGGCATTTAAACCTGTGTTAAGGATATGTTTTTTGCAAAAATTTTAACCTGATTCTTTTCATTATTCCTCGCTTGTCTCTAGATTACCATGGTGTATTATCTATTTTTGCAGGGGATGCAGGTGTAAAAAAATAAACTCCCCAAATACTCCAAAATCAGTTAATTTTCTGTTCAATTCTGCATTTACTCCTAGGACATCCTGTTTTCCAAGATGCACAAATATTTGGTTGATGGATGATGTGACTAAGAAAAGAAGGTTATGATCCAAAAGGGTCAACCAAGCACCTTTGTGATAACAGAATTGTAGTGAGTTAAATACTCTAAGAATGCCCTTTGAATGGGTTCATAAGTTCAGAAGTGGAACCGTAAAGTGAGCAGGGACAAATAAGAAATAAACACCAAGCCCAGAATAAAAAAAAAAAAATAAGCTCTACATTTTGTTTGAAACTTCACCCAGGCGTCAATTTTTAATGGAGTAAGTATTAAAAAACTCTCCATTTCAAAATTGTCAAAAATAAATTCATGCTGAAGGGAACATAACATTTTCTGCCATGGCAGCACAGCTCTTTCCCATGTTACATACCCAGCTCCTCAGATAAGAAAACTAAGTGGCATCTAAAAGCAACTACAACTAGTAAAATCTCTGGTTGTCTCAGCATAATTCTACTGAGTGGCTCAAAAATTACAAAAAGAAATCAAACAAACAAAAACTATTCAGAGTATGACATCTTAGGCATTAGTGTGATCTGTTAAAGTAGGATCATAATAGGGAATTCCTTACATTTGTGGGTTTTCTTTTTCAATAATTCCAATCCAAACTCTCATTTGTTTTACACACTGGAAGTTATAGAAGCGAACCCTCCTAAGAGCCCTGTTGACCTTCAGTGTGCTGTAGATGAAATCCTAAGGACCATACTTACAAAAAAGGCTGCAGGATCAAAACCTATCTCATCATTTGTGAATTACCAATTGTTATTAAGCAACTGTTTAGCAACGGAAAATGTATGCCTTTATAGGTGAACAATCGTGCTAGCAAAAAAGAAAAGCAAAAAGGCACCAACTGTTTTATTGTCTTCTAAAACAAAGCCCCAGTGTTTAGTTAACTGTTATTGATGCACCAAAAAGAGAACAGAACAAGACAATAGAAAAATCACATCCAAATTATAACTGAAGAGAGAGGAACAAGAAGAGTGGCTGTTTAATCACATCACTGATTTTCAGAAACTGGAGAGCAGCAATGGTTGCCAGATTTTCACAAACCAGCTAAGCCTGTTGGGCATACCATGGTGTCTAATGTGCTTTGAAAGCCTGGCCAGTGGTTTCGTTATGGAAACTACCCAGCTACAAGCACATTAGTAAATGTGGTCTTTATTTAACCAAGATTGCTGATCATAATCAAGTTCCACTTTAGGCTGCCAGGAACTGAAACTTCTCATTACAGCACCTTTTTGACATAATGGTAAATATCACAATAGGCCAATTTAGAGCCCACCAGCAAAACCACAATTATTTCAGCTCTAAACTGCACAGTGTAGTTTTTCTTTTTATTTCATCAGTGTTTATCAGGTCAGTCTGAGGAACAACTGGATCATTTTTCCTGAAGGAGTTCTCCCTTCTGGTTCTGTCTTGGGGGTTCAGTGGCACTTTCCTGTCCCATGACATGACGTGAAGGTCTTCACACTGGGTCACTTGACAGCCCTTTGATCATTTCTTTGTGAGGTTGGAGTGCATCTGCATTTTGTTTAGCATCTATACAACATGGTGAAGAAGTCAGCCTTCAAAGTTCTCCAGGAATAATTAAAATTAAAAAAAAAAAAAAGGCAAGAACTAAGTTCTTATAAATGCTGACAATTTTGAAGGCATTGGCTACAGTGTCTGCTATGACATGATGTGGTTGTGGTCCTTCTCTTCATGTTTGTACCTGAATATTGTCCTATCTCTGCTCAAATAGGTGAAAGTGATAACCACATATAAAAGCCTACACATAACCCCTTTCTTCAACAAATACAAATCAACGATGAATTCTTTGATAGTTCTTTCAAAGTCTTTCAATGTGGATTCAACTCTGAAAAATTATGTCTTTTTACTCAAGGTCCTTTACTGTCAATGCATAGATTTCTACTGATTTTGATATGTGAAAAGTGATTACCTCTTCCCTCTAAAGGATAATGATGCTATTCTATTGGAATTCATTATAATACCGAGACATTTTTTAATGAGAACCTCAAATAAAAATAACAAGATTTTGTTCTAAAAAATTACGAGAAATTCCAAGCAACATTAGATCATTATATTTTGCAAGTCTGACATTGGTTGGATAATAAAAACAGCTTACAGGGTATAAGGAATATGCCTTAGTTAAAGACGTAAGAGGAACTAGACGACAAGAATACAGTCATGACCAGAAGAATAAAGCAAAACCCTAAAATGCTAACAGAAAAAGTAAAAATTTGGCTTCCAGTAGAAGAACTAAGAGATTTTTGTTTTGTGGATTTACCACATACATTTCCACATCTGGTGTCCTAAAAGACTGTAAGTTCCATGGTCATTACTTTAAATATCAACACACACACAAAAGTATTACATTTGAACATGTTAGCCTCAAAAGAAAGTGATAAGTGAAAGCTAAGCTGAAAGACAAAGCAGATCTACTACTTCTTTGAGTGAATCTGTGTCTTAAATAGAGTAAAATATTCAATACTTTGCTCATTAATCTGTCCACAAACAAATGACATTGGCTTCAGCTGTAATTCTTTTGAATCATGGGTTGAAAAGCCAGTGTCAGCAAAGAAAGAGAGATTTGTAGACTAAGCCTGCAGAGTTACTTATTCACTATTATCAATTCAGTGCAGTGGTATGCTGGCTCCTCTTGTGCTTGTAACACAGTGTTGTCACTTCAGCAACATAACTTCTTGAGAACAAACCAAAACAAGAGAAAAAATCCTAGTGTTTTCAATCAAAACTTACATTTTAAATATAATTGACAGCACTCTGGAGATACACTTCCAAAACATGCTCGGGGAGTGTTTGTGCTGAGACAAGGACAGATGTTTAACAAAGATTTTCATGACTGATGCAAAAAGGTGTTTTGGAATCAGATTTTCTTTCTTTTTCCTTTTTTTTCCTTATAAAACCTCATGGTACTAATAGAGTTTCCACAGAACTTTGTTCATGCAAGGTGGCATGTGTGGAGGAGGGTTTCTAGAAATAAAATGCAATATATCTGATAGTGTTAGCATACTTAGGGTGCCCCTCCCACCCCTACAAGAAATCCTGCTCCTTAAAATGTCCCACAGAGTGCAGGGACAGGAGAGGGAGAGAGGAGGAATATAGGAATGAATTCATTATTTTCATAATTATTTAAGATTATTTAAAAATAGGAAAAATCTGTCTAATTAAAATTCTAGTAATTTAAATGTGGTTTCTGTTTCAAAAAGGAGTGTGTTTTTCCAAGAAATTCTAGAAAACACACACAAGACAAATTCATAACAAAAAAATCCAAGAATAATAATAAGAAATCATCAAAGCTCTTCTTCCAAAGAAAATAACTTATGCAACTAGTTTTCAGTCAGATTCCTTATTGCTCTGCTGGTATCTTTGCAGAATTCTTCTTGGATCATTTTATTTCATTGCTTGTTCCACATATATTTCTAGGAAGATTTCTTAATGTGAACAAAATCTTATTTCTTGATCTACAATCAAATCTTACCATGGTCAATTTCTAAGTCCTCATAACTGAAAATATCGTATCTCTTTTCAAGTTGACTTCAATACAAGAAGGGTTACTAAACTAACCCAATAAAAGTGAGCAGATCTGCAAGTTGAGATGATTGTTTCTGCCGTCCATGAGAGCTGGGATCAAGAATGATGGATTGCAGACAATAGCACTGATAATCCATCTAAGAGGAAGGAGGATCCCATCCTGGATTAGGTTGAATTGGCCTACCTAAAGGTTTTGTGATGCAAATTGGAGGCTCTGGGCATAGTATCAACATGCAGAATATATGACATTTTTCTGTCTAGTAGGGACTGGAAGGCTCTCAGCTGTGATGTTCCAGCCTCATTAATCAGCCCTGTGTTGTACATCTCTGCCTGATACAAAGCTGCCATGCCTTGTCACCAATTACAGGCTCTGCAAAGACCCATCTCATTATAGTACTTATATTGCTTGTTCCTGAAGGTGATACTTGGTGTGCCACATCCTCATCTTGCCAATAGGAAAATCACCCTTGAAGCAAAGATGTGTCACTCACGAGGCACAAAAAAGCAGCAAAAAAGATTTTATGAAATGCTGTCTGGAATATTAATCACACCAGGCACATAAAAATGAAAAAGGGGAAGAGATGTTTCTGGAACAGTTCAACCAAACTGGTGACCATTTCAACAAATTCAGGGCTGGACAAAGTTCCTGGTGGGCCACTGGCAGAATAGGAATGTGACTTATGAGATTGGTGTGATTTGGCAATTAAAGAAAAACTCCAAATGCCACTCCCACACACAAGTCTTCTGCATCCACCAGAATTCAAAAACAATGCAACATGTTTCCTGCAGACACTGCACTTGTATGTCTTCCTTTGTGTCACTAATTGCAAAACTAATGTCAGTCAGAAATATCTGCAGTATTCAAAGTGTTGTGGTGACATGTGACAATCCACAGAGTGTAATCTCCTTTCTCATTATATTAATACCTCCCATGTGATAATTTGATCTCCCAAGTGACATGAGTAAACCAAAAAATTTGACATGTCCAATGAATATGCAAGCACTGTATTTTTCTTTTACAATATAGTATAACTTATGCAGTTTATGCATTTTTACAATTTTTTTCTCTTTTTATCAGCAGGTTTTATTTGATAGTCCTGAGCTGTAGATGTGGCTTCCTCTGGCTGCGTAGGCTCTCTCCGGCAGTATAAAACCCACATATATGAGTGGTGTATAAGGACAGACCAAAATTTGCAAATTTTGTGGAAATTATTGTTAAAATTCCCACCTTTTTCTTCTTTACATATAAAATATGGTAAAAACATGAATATTATCATGATAGAGAGAGTCATTTAAGCACCTTACATTTAAAGATAATTTGATAAAATATATAAGCTTTTAAGGAAAGAGAAATCCATATTTATTTTTGGCTACAGTCTGTCCTGATGGCAGTTGAGTTTCGAGCTCAAGTGAGGGGAAGAATTTTTCTCTGCATGATATTCTTTTACTCTTTAGAAAACCGGAGTATTTGCTCTTAAGCAAAGAATATGTCCTTATGCAGTTTTTCAGAAGTTATTTAAATAAAAAGAGACAAGATAAAGAAGGAGCTGTCAATGTCAATTAAACAAACAAACAAACAAAAACAAAACAAGAAGACCACAAAAAAAAAAAAAAAAAGAAATCTAAACCAAAACCCAGCGAACCAAACATGTCCTAAAGTCCTTGATTACTTTTCTTTTTTTTGGTACTTCTGCACACATTTATGGAAAATGAAAGAGAAAACAATAAAGTGCCTTCCTAAAGAAAAAAAATTACCAGTAAGTCACAAAAAAACTAAAACACCTAATAGCAACATAAATCTCTCTGTCTAGCTGGCAATTTCCAACCCACAGAGTTGTGAAACAGGAAATATAAGTTCATCCTCTGGAAAGAATTGTACAATGCATTATCTTAAAAATCTTGTATCAAAAGTGCCTTTCATCATGATGTTTAAGCAGATTTGTAACTAAGGGCTGTTATCTCTCAAAGAAAAAATTCTGTATCAAAATTTTTGCAAACAAACCAAAACTGTACCTTCAATTTACAGGACTGGGGGGCAAAACAAAACAAAAGCCCCACATTACTTCACAGTATAAAAAAGTGTAACAATAATAAGTAATATCACTGTCCATATTTAACAAAGTGGAAGTTGCAGCACAGAGAATTTCCTCAGACTTTCCAGGTGCTTGCGTATAATGTCTGGCACTTTTACAAACATTACTTCTACTCTATATTGCCAACAACCCTGTTATTCTGCAAAATAATTCTTTACGTACCTGATACACCGTGTGAGGGTATGTATTATACATATACTCCTATGACATGTTAATGTCTTTTCAAAGATATACAGCAAAGCTATCGAGCTCTCATTTTTTTTTCCCAAACAGATGCTCCTTTCCTCTCATATTGATAAAGAGAGAGCAGCAGGCAATTGGAGACTGAGACTTCTTGAAGAAATAAAGATGAGAAGGGCTTGGACATTGAAACAACTGTGAGACAGCAAAGGGCTTGGAGCACTCATAAACATGTACCAGAGGGATACTGAAGGAGATATTTTCCCCACATTCCTGTTTTATTCAGTGTACCAGAACATCCAGAAGACAGTTTAGACTTCTCCATCCACTGAAAGCATATACCCAGTGTGCAGGGTTTTTTTCTACAGAGGTTTCTTTTGTTTTCTCACATATATGTAGTGGTTTATTTGTATGAATATGTTGTGTTTTGCCTAATCAATATGCTAAAGACCACAAGGTAAAAGTAAGTGACAGAGAAAATACTAAACTAGTACACTGACGAGATAAATGCATCTTTTCCATCAGCTTTCTCTAATAGCAGGAAAACAAGACTGGGGTTATCATTTGAATGAGAAGTGAGAGCCATCCAACAATTAAGGACTAAACTAACACTTGCAGTTAAAAGAACTGAAAAGTTAAGTGTACACTAGCATTGTTATTTTATGAATAAATCAATAATTTCAAAACCTGTTGCGTCTAAAATTATAGTAAGTCCAGCACTAAGCAAATTTTTTCCTGAAAGACATAAATGGTGCATAAGCAGCACAGTTTAAGCATTTTTCTTAAAATCCAAATGCATGAGCTCTGGGTGTGTGATAAAGGTAGAAGAACTGATGCTTGACCAAGATAGAAAGTATAAAGTAGATGATTCCTGAGTTAACATGCTGCTCCTCAGGATCAAAGCCCTATAATTGGCTGCTCCCAGAGCTGTTCCCTTGGGAATGCCAAAGAGGCAGAGATGTCAAACAGAGACGAGATGACAGAGTATCTGATCTGCTGCTCCTGAGATAACTGGTCACATAAGAGACAGAGTATAGCAACACAGAAGCTCCTCCTCAAGCAGTGGCAGAGGATACCATATTTTATGTCAGGCTTATAGTAATTTTGCAACTCCATGGAGGTTTACTGATCTGTGCAGCTTCCTTCTTCATCCAGGCCTGCTGCAAACATTGACCATGTCATCCTACCTGTGCTTAAATGGGAGCAAAACATCATCTACATCATTCTCCTGTGTGCCACTGGTTTCAGAAAGTAGTCCTAACCACACAAGCCTAACTAACCACAAAGATTTCTAAGAAACCTTTCCTAAATACTCATTTTTTAAAAGTACTTGGGGTAAATAAGGATTTTGTTTTGTTTTATTTTAACATTTTATTGTAACTGTCATTGTTTCAGCACATATTAAACATTTTATTAAAATGAACATTTAACAAAATCAGTTTGAAATAAAAAATCAAAATACTCATTTAGTCACTGCCAAAGCAGAACAACTCATTATCACAATTCTGTCTTTCAGTTTTCTTTAGTCCTAAATTTCATTGAAACTGACTCTTTTTAAAATGCTTCAACACAGAAAACAACATCCTTCACCAAGAAAATCGTCAAAAATACAATTACTGGGGAAAAAAGTGATGGCCAGTTGTACTCTGACTGATGGACATCACTACGTGGAGTAAGAACCCAGTGAATGAAGGTTGTCAGATAGCTTTCCTAAGGTCTTCAAAGTATAATTTAAACACTCAAGCTGGCATTAAATTGTTCAAAAGGCTGGATTTTCAGCTAAACAACCAATGGGTTCATCAAATCTACCACTACCCTTCCCATTCATCTCAGCTATACACACGACAGATAAGAATTTGGTCTAGACCTAGTATGAGCAAACGTTTGTTAACATGATAAATGTCAAAACATTACAGAACTGGCTTCTTAGCTCTCTCGTTCATTTTTTAGGCTACTGAAGCCTCTGAGATAACCAATTTTTAGAAAAACTGTGTGGTCTTGCAAAAAAAATAACTCATCAATTAATTTAAGATAGAGTGTAATATTTCCAGAGAAGGAAAATTGTCATCAGAACAGGTCTGTGATATTTTGTTGTTTGTTGTTTTATTTTTACATCTCTTAGTTTCAGTGATTTGTTTCTTATGTTCACAAAAAGGCAGACTTTGACATCTTAGAAATCCTGAACTGATGTGAAAAAAACTCCAGGTAATATCATGACCAAATAAATAAGATATACTCTGTTGTCTGACACAAATCCTTGCTGGTAAGAAATCACCAGAAAGGAGGTTATTTTGGTACAGGAGTTAGAAACTCTTTCAAGGTATATCATGATGATGCAATATTTACAGAGAAAGGTTCAAGGTACAACAACTGTTACTCAAATTTACCCAGGAGGGAACTGATTTAGTACATCACAACTTTACAAATACCAGGGAGAAATCTACGTCTTGCTAAAATGAGTGCAAAGTTCCCATTGGGTCTGCGTAAGCTGAGGGGCTTTGTGGAGTTTTTTCCAAACCAGTGATTCAAAACCAAGTTAGGATGACTCCACTCTTCCTTTTGCCTTCTTACACGCTTGTTTCCAATTAATCCAAACGGAAACACATGAACCAAAAAGGATGACAGTGCTCTTTGTCATGTCCCCAGGGCTGTGTAGCACCCACTGTTTGTGCTGAGATGTCATGAGGTGAAACTTTTGGAACAGCTAAATTTTGCCATTTTTAGAGAATTTTGTAAAATCTGCCACCTCCTTACTTACTTACAATGGAATTCAGATCTCAAGCCCTACCAGATTCCATCTAACTGCACGTAGAAGCCTTTTTAAGGACTACTGTTCTAAATGAAAGGTTTCATCAAGTTGCCTAAGTCTGCAGCAGGTTTCTCCTATGATGAAGAGGACCCTCTCTACTGAACATTTAGGTTTATCCACACTGTTGGCATGTAAGTAGAGTAACTTGGGAATCTGACAACATCACTGCAGGAAAATGCAGGTTTGGAGAAACTGAGGAAGTCTGTTGAACACAGGGTATCAGAGTTCAACAAGGTCACTGCAGTTCATCAAGTCCATCTCCTTCTGCCATATCAGAGCCCCATTAAATGTTTAGAATCAGGATGCTGAGACTTCATAGGAGGTTTTGGACCCCTTTATATGTAATTGGAAGTCTCCTTCAGATCTTTACTGCTCTGATGGATAGACATATCTGCCACCAAAATTAGTTCATTATATATTTACACCTATCTACAGATGTAGCAAAATTTTCTTTGGTTTCAGTAGACCTGCTCAGCCTCCTGACCTTACTGCACTCATATCTATGGATATTACACACATCCTCATCCCTGATTCCCTACCAACACATTGACCTCACTTCTTGGTGATATACTTGATTGAATTATGTAATTCTAAGAATTAATAGAGTCTGGACTCCTTTCAACCCACAAAATCCTTGACCTTGAAGACTGATAGCTTTTATGTACTTCATAACAGGGTACCTGAAAGAGAGCTCTGAAATTCTGACTCTTCAGACCCAAGGACATTTAACAAGTTTCTAGTCCCTCCCTGATCCCAGATTCTTCAGTGCCTTACCAGCTCAGCCTGTGAGAAAACACAGAGGCTAGAAAGCCTAGAACCATATTTCCTTTCAAAAACACCAAATGGTTTCTACTCTTTCCTAGTTTTAAAGGGAATACTATGGAATTTCAATTTGGGAAACAAAAACTTTGTAGACTTTGTTTTAATTCAAGATGAAGCTTTTTAACAAAAAAAATTACCATGGATTTTTCTGACATTGAAACACAACATTCCCTCAAATGTTAAAAAAAAAAAAAAAAGTCTTACAGATCCTTAGTTTAAACTAAATGGCTTGTTGGACATAAAGATCTAAACTAAATAAGCTATTCTGACATGATTAATGGACTATATTTTCTATGTAGAGAAACCACTAAATACATAACTTGCACTACAGAGA
>JAWWEU010000091.1:881809-903537 GCA_035583155.1 Acropternis orthonyx
CTTTCGCTGGGACTACGTGGGTTTTGGGGGAGCTTGGCGTTTTGTCAAGGTCAAACCCACAACACCCTGATAGACTTAAGCCAAGTCTGACCAAGTTTGTTTCTAGATTTAATTTTGATAGCAAAACCATTGAATCTCATAACATCAATGCTATAAAAATATATTCTTCCATATTTATTGCCATACTACTTCCTGAAAATGGCTAGAAGTGGACAAAATCCTGCTAGAACAATTAAACCAGCACAAACAACCAATGATTAACTCTTAAAAAGACAGAAATTGATTTAAATATACATAAAGATTATCATATTATTCATAGCCTTGTTATTGTACCCCTCTTCTCATCACACTTGATTCCCTTGAGAATGCATTTTCTGTGGTTTCTGAGTTGTTGTACTTCTTTCTGTAGTAGGGACCATGAGTCGCCTTTGACTGCTGCATGGAACTAGTGCAGGATGGTTGCAATCTGGGTTAAGTTTTTTCACTGAGATCTCCAGTGTAAAACAAATAACAGTCATAAAATTAATTCCTGTGATATTGTTTATGTGCACTTCACCTAGCAGGACCTTCAGAACAAAAAGGGACATGATGACCTATGGAAGCAGAGACTGTCACCATGGTTACAAGAGACATGTTTACCTGTGTGGGTTAAATACAGAGGTAGACACATAAAAAACACTTATTGACAATATTTGCTGCACAATAATGTAGGGCTTGTTCCCAGAAGAATCAGTAATTGCCATACTGACAGTGCATTGAGCACTTTTATTACAAAGTTTATTAAAATGCCACTTACATTTAAAGAAACAATCACTAAGGACATCAATTTTTGTGCAACAGAAATTTCTTAAGCTACCAGCTCTGCAAACACAATTCTGCCACCTGAAAAAAAAATCAGGTTCTGCTCCTTTGGTGACTTACATCACAACATTCAATAACTGTGACAGGATCAGAAAGCAACTATTTTTAATATTTCCTAGGGAAGAACAAGAATATTTCTATGCTCTTCAATGATGCACCCGTTTCCAGAATTTTTGGTATCACATATGGCCTCATCTTGGAGAATTACATGAATATTTCTGCCTTCATAAGTCCCCTCAGTCACTTCACTGGCCAAAAGTCATGGGGGCAGCTTCTTTTTAGGGTGACAAAGCTGGGATGTTCCTGGGAGGTATCCAGTTTCCAAAATGGAAACACACCTCCTGCTGTCCACCCAAAACTACATGGTACACAGCCAGCCCTGAAAATATGCATTTAAGAGGATAATAGAAGAAAGCATCAAAGTTACTGTCTACAACAGTAAAATTAAACTTAGAAGCATAAGGACACTCAAAGTTGTATAATCATAGAATGGTTTGGGTTAGAAGGAGACCTTGAAGACCATCTGGTTCCAACCTCCCTGCTGTGTGCAGGGACACCTCCCACTAGATCAAGTTGCTCAGAGCCCCATCCAACCTGACCTTGAACACTTCCAGGGATGGGACAGCCACAACTTCCCTGGGCAACCTGTTCCAGTGTCTTACCAGCTTCACAGTAAAGAATTTGTTCCTAATATATACTCTAAACCTACCAAAGTGCAGAACTATACTGGAAAGAATGGAGTTTGTTTGGTCAATAAAATGCAAGTGAAAATGTCTGAAAAGTCTTTTCATACCTGCAATAAATGTCATGTATAAGTGCCATTGTTAACTATAGAAACTCATTTTTGAGGAGAAAAATTTGTTTTCCTACATTTGACTGCATCTGCTTCCTTCATTTTACACATTAGCCCTCCATGAAAGCCTCCATTTTGGAGCACTTGACGTGAACTTGGGAAAGCCTTACAGGTGGTGCTGCCTCAGCAGGAAAACCCCTCCTTGCTGAGGGACAGTCAATTATTTGCAAGGAAACTGAAACAGAGGAATAAATATTGCATGCTGATGGATATTTGTCAGAAAAGATAGGAATACTTTCAGCAGAGCTTGTCAGACACAATACGTTCAGCACATCTACATTTTCTATGGCAAAGGGAATAGAGCTCTCCAACTGCTCTCCTGGCAAAACTAAAATTTTGTCTCATAAATTTAAATTATAGATGACATAATGGTGGAATGGAAATGGATTGCACCTAAAGAGATAAACTGAGCAAAAAACTCTTGCACATTCAAGGAAAGGAAGAAATGAAAAGTTTCTGACGATCTGCAGATCTTCCGTTTGTTGTGATATTCTCTCCAACTCAACACCTTGTAAAACAATTTGTTTCCTTTTTCATTTTCCTCCACCTCCATTGAAAGTGATGAACATTTTTGTGAAGCTCACAGAGAGTGCTAGGTTGCAAATACAACAAAGAGCTTGCCAATGTCTGGGAGTCCTAACTGGCAATATTTCCAGTTGTGTCAGCCTTTAAGTATTATTGTAGTGTTATCATATCGTGGCATAAAAAAATTAGCATGGAAGCAGCTATGCCAAAAGCTTAATGTTTGACTGAAAGCACACACCAAGTATCCATAGGTACATTTGGGTTCTTTGCCAAATGTCATTTTAATATGAACCATTCAATGGTTCTTCAACTCACTCATGAAAAAATCTACTTTTTAATTGAAACCAATAAGTCAAAAACCACTGGCAGATTTCCTGCATGTGATACTGATGAGGAATAAAGAGGAAATTGTTTGATAAACTGCAGTACCTTGGGATGATTTGACAGCCCTGGAAAAGAGACGGTCTCAGGTCTGGAGCCTGGACAAGGTTCTGCTTTTTTTTCCACACAGTGAACTTGTCACTTTAGTAAAGTGTGCAGAATTCCACAACAAATTTATCTACCTGTGTCAATGATAAAGCAAAGCCTTGTAAGTGGAAACAGAGGAAAGAGCATAATGAGAGAGAGAGAACTTTGCTCAGGAAGGGGTCAAACCTTCTGTCTCCTTTTTTGAACTCAGTAAAAATTATATCTAAAAGGTCACTGTTGGAAATCAGAGAAATGTTGTTGTGTACTGTATCATTGAACATTAAACATCTGAGGGCATATAAAGCACAATATGCTACTGAAAATTAAACCTGAAGTTGAACAAAGTGGAAAATACGTGTTTCAGACTAAATTCAGCTCCAGATGACTGTCTTGTCATACAAATATAGCAGATGTGATGAATAGGAATTTATTTCTATGACTGTTACTAAGTAAATCTTTTTCTTTTGGATAATCCAGTGTAAATTCCTCCAACTGCACCCTGACAAACATCAGCTCTTGGGTAAAGGTAGAAGTAACATTTGGACATAACTCAGAACTTTCTGATCTTTCCCATCCTCTGAACTTTATTACACTGCATAGTTTGCTAGCAACTGCTACAATGCTCTCAGCAGCAGCTCAAGACCAAGTGGCAGCAACAAGTGGGGCCAAGAATCTGGGCCCAATGACTTAAACTGCAGAAACAGACACTAAAAGAAATTTCAGTGGAAACAGAGATGAACGTTCACAGGAAACAAGTAGATTTTTGTGTCTTTATGTCCAGGCCTGATCAACAGGAGAACGATGAATGAGATTTCAAAATAAAACCCTTGTATATAAGTGCTATGCACTAATGATGCCATATATAAAGGCTTACAGCAAAGATGGCAGCAGAAATTTGTCTTTTGAAAACTTCTCCCTCCCTGTGTTTTCTGTTTGTCTCTCCCCACTGTGACAATTAGATGCTCTCAATTGTTGCTGCAGCCCCGCAGCAGGTACATTGGGAATCAAAATCCTTTGCATTCTTAAAATTGAACTAATGCATCTTAGAAAAATCTTAGGAACATAGACAGGTTTGAGTTTCAAATGACCTTAAAAATGGTCTAGTTCCAAACCCACAACCTTGGACAGGGACGTCACCCACTAGATCAGGTTGCTACCACAAGGATGTGCTCCATGATCTTCCTAGGGACAGAGAAGAGGCTTACTCTGTGTGTAACATAATGTGAATCCAACAAGATGATATACCAGGGATCCCTAAAGTCTCTGCTATGTCATTTGTTAGGTTGTTTGCAAGTAGATGAATTTTCAAAATAGATCAAGTTTCATTAAAGGCTACCTAACATATTTCAACCGCCTCAATAGACAGAATATTTCTTACAGCACATTTTCTGATTAATACAAAACCTGCTTTCCAAAAATATTTTAAATTCACACTTAGAATTTTTCTGCTTCTATAAACATTTCTGTAGCCAAACTTATTTGCTAGGATGTATGTGAAAAGTAGACAAAAAAGTGAGTGCAAACACATTAAACATGAATTAATTTAGAATTTAATTTTTTTTAAAAAAAAAGCAGAGCAATTTTGTACAGATCTGGCCTGGAAATGGCTTTTGGAGTATCAAAATCAAATCCAGAAAGTTACACACAGCTGATAGCCTTGTGTCTAACACCTGACCTTTCAAGACAAACACTGGAAAAAGCAAGGACTATAAAGGACCACATTTTAAAAGCATTGTGAGACCTAATGCTGCAATTAGGCACATGGACGTGAGTTTTTAGGGGAATTTTGAACATGTCTATCTGAATGGTTTGAGACAGATCGCACCTGCCTCAGGTACAAGGCAGTTCCAGTCTGGGACACCGTATAGCTGCAACTGGAGCTCTGCCAGACACTTGCTTCAAACACACTAAGATATTAATTCATCGAGTTTACAGACCTAAAATTATTTGCATATCAAACACTCCATTGTCGACAGAAAATATACCTCTGTAGGACTTCAGACCTCTGCAAGCCAAATGGAAATTTGAAACTGGTCTTCTCACAGCATAGGTAAATACTGAACAGTGAGCTGCCCCAACTGTGTTTTGAAAAGATTAACTCCTGCTCATTTTTTGGAAGAAATGCACATCTGACTCCAAAGTGGTGAATCCTAAACAGAAATAACAGCCTCCCTCTGGTGTAAGACTTTAATCTCTCCATTGTGTCAAACCAACAGTAAGTCTCAACATGACAATAGGGGGTTTAATGTTCTCAAAAAAACCCCTTATGGTTATTAAATGAGCAACTCCTTTCACCATTTATCATCAAATATGTGACCACCTAATGTGTTCGTGCAACAGCTTCAACTTGTTCAACCTGTTTTGTCTCGCCATTGGCTTCTGCAGAGTTAGGCTGAAAGGAAGACTATGTTACCCTGCTAAACTCAAGAGTTCCAAAAGCTGTTACAAGGTTTCCTCATAGGCTCATTCATCTTCAGGCTTTGTCTTAAAAACCAGAAAGCTCACAGCAATTTCTGACATGCCGCCACTGCAGAAGCCTTAGAAACAGACTGCACTCAAACTAAAAACCCCCGGTCACATCCCTAAACCAGCATGGTGCTGGCAAAAAAGAGGAATAAGTCTCTGGGCTCTCCAGAATGGGAAAACACATTTCAAACCCCTTTGAAAACCACAAGTCAGAGAGGGAAGTGGGCGGCTGGCCTACATCAGAAGTCATTTGCACCTGGCAAAGGAGGAAGACCTAAAAAGTCATTAAAGTCTGATGTATGGAAGTGTTTTTTGTGTTACAAATGAGAGTGAGGATTGGAGCTTTGTCAGCTATTCCATAAACTGTGAATCACCGGTTCCTGGTGTGTGCAGCTGTGCCAGGGCACTGCTCAGCAGCAGTGTCTTCACCAGCATATGCTCCTCTTCTCCTGGCTAGATTGCTAAACGTGATTAAAACTAGTTTTAACATGTCTTCTCTTTTTCCCCTCTTCCACCATCTTCCCGTTGCTGTGTCCTATTCTGTAGTGTGAGACAAGTAGTTTAAAACACAAAAAGAAAAGGGGAAAAAAAAAAAAAAAAAAAAGAAAAAAAAGAAAAAAGAAAGACACTGCAGAGAAATTTTGTGTGCTCATTAGGCTTCATATACTATGTTCTGACTATTTTCTCCCTTGACCATTCTACAGTCACTGCAACTCTTAAAATAAGGAGAATTAATATGTACATGTGGAGCCTAAGTGAAACCTTTGGTGTTTCTTAGAATTTTGTATAGAAACACAGTCGTACCTAGCAAAACCTTGGACATAATCATTAGGACTTTTCAGTGTCTATTTTATCTCCAACTTTGGTTTACTGCTTTCTGCACTTTGACAACAGATGAAGAATTTTAAAAGTTTGGGTATATACAGCTTACACTGACTGCTTGTGATGTACTGTGGCATTCAGTGCATAGTTTCTCTGCAGGAACATTTATGATCCCAGTTGTACTGTACATGTCATCTATTATAAGTAGTGTTTCTAGTCCATGGTGAGCTTTTTCGTTGAATAAGGAGCAGCCTGAGGGCTGCTCTTCATATAACTTTACTTCCTGCCTTAAGATACTTCTGTAGACCAGATGAACATTTCAGTGGAAAAAATACTGACTTGATTATGTTCTAGCACACCTCTTTACTGTACTGTTTAAGGAGTTTATTAGCTAGATAAAGAAATGTAGCATTGAATTTTCAAGTTAAAAAAAAAAAAGAATGCTTTTTTAAAAATGAAATATTTTTCACACTGCTTTGAGATTTAGGATGATGGATTTATTTTGCTAATAAATGGATACATAAAAAAATGAGGCACAGTTTTGCATGTGTTGTATAAAGCATGTGTATTTCCACTGGGAAACACAACTAGTAGAAATACCATTATTTCTCAAATTAACATAATGTCTGGTTAGGGTGTTCATAGAAACTTCTTAAAGTCAGGGACAATGCAAAAAGTTTTAAAATTGTGAAGTGAAAAGTAATATATCCACTTGAGTCTACAGAGATGATCCACATGCACATAGCTGAACTTGGAATGAATCCAGCACACAGGGATTAACCCCCCTACCCTCAGATAAAGTGTCATGGGAACTTTCCACAGGAGTAAATTGCAGACTGCAAAACAGTTACCTTAACTAGTTCCTGATGTGCTGTATCACACCACATTCAAATCTCCGTCTGTGGTGTCTGCAAGTACGGTTCATAAAATGAAGGTTTCAGTGCAAAAATAAATATGATAGTGCCACAGAGTGATTTTCGTCATGTTATAGGCCCAGGCATTTGATTTGAAAGGTACTTCAAGCTTGTGTAAATCCCACATAATTGCCTAATCTGGAGGTCTAGGAGAGTACACTGATATCATTTTTAATATTATTAAGTTGCACTCTAAATGTATTTCTCAAAGTATTGTTCTTTTCCTGTCTTGTCACACTGGGTTGCTATTCATTGTTACAGAGCACCCCTGTACGACCCCAGACATGACTGCATTTTCAAAGAATGGAATAGTTTTAATACAGCAGTATATATATAGTACAAAGGCTTGGATAACCACGTTATGTTTATGTCATGCCACAAAACATTATTGGCCCATGAAGCAAACAAGTTTGTGTGCAAATCGCTTTCCTCGGGGCTTCTTTTTTAGTGGGGTCACAGCTCACTAAGTCCTTCCTCTCATCCTCCTCCGTTTGATTAAGCAGAGGAAGAGCAGCAACAACGTTCCCAAAAAAGCTATCTAGTAGCAAACTCATCATCAGACAATATTTAACTATTACTAATCTACCAGAGTCACTAGAGGGTAAAAAAAATTAAGTTTACTAGTAGCAGTTACAACCTAAGTAGCCTGACAAACACGACAGCCTGAGAAATCCCCTACCACCTTAGCCTAGAGCACAAAATAGTTTAAGGAGTAGTAAAAAACTATTTAACTTTTAAGGTGGGAAAAAGCGGAGCCCAGGAATGAGGATTTCAACCAAGCAGAGAACAACATCCTGATAGAAAAGGAGCAAAATAGAGCAAAGTGACAAAAGGGGTTTGATCAGAACAAGCAGGGAAAAAAGACTCAAGGGGAGGAGAAAAAGAATCTGTAGGAAGAAAGACAATGTGAGAATCTTCTTGAATGGAAAAATAACAGCAAAATTCCAGGGTTGACCCTTTTCATGTGTCTTGATGCTATCTTTAAAAATACATACTGTTCATTTCATTACCATATTTCCAGCAATATCTTCCTATTTATCCATTTGGATCTGATACAGTCATCCTGACAAATCTCAGAGAGGTAACAAGAAAGTGACTCTTTTCTACAATTTCAGAAGAGATTAAAAGAAAATAACTTGACTGTCCACAGTAGCTACTTTTTTTTCTCCCCATTTTTCTTCTATTTCTTCCAAGTTTCAAATATGCAAACGGTAGAGGAAGGAACACTCTATATTCACAATACCAATACCTTTCATTGTGATAAAATATATTTCTGCAAATGTACATCTATTTGAAACACAATTTCTGAAGAATCTTGATGATACTTGGCTAAAATTATCTCTGGTATAATTCTACTGAATTAAAAGAGGCTGCAGAGGGAGGGAATGAATTTGCCTCCTGGTATTGGTGAAAAATAAAAGAGTTTTATGTCAAGATGTTTTTTATGAACTTGAATCCAGTTTCTAATCATCCAGATTGCCCTGTACAATAAACTCTTGATTATGACTGCTGGCGTTAACAGTAATAAGACAAGATGATGTGCAGCACAATTTTCTTCATTCAGCTTTTTATTCTCCCACTGCTCCTTAAAAGTCTCCATATCTTTCTGTTGGTTTTGCTTAAAAGTCATGTAAAATTAGATATTATCAATCAAGTCACACATTCTCAAGTGCAAAAACATATTTTTTTTTTTTTTTTTTGATTGCCATGTAGCTTTGTGGAATGAATCGGTGCAGTTCTACTCCTTGTTAGGGAAAGTTGTCTCTGTCGTGCTCATATAACTTTCTGTTGAACTAAGAGCACAAGAGAAAGCACAGACTTTCCTTTAGTTTAAAGCAAAGCTGTGGAGACTGATCAAAGACACTTATTTGCATTCTTTCCACTCTGTATCCTTAGCCATGTGCACTTCTCTCCACTAACACTAATTAAACTAAGGGGGGGAAAAAAATTAGATGTTTGCACTCAGACAAAATTATTTCAAGAGAGAGCTGCTTGCTGGAAAGATAATCAACAAAAGTCTTTCATTTTGAAATCACAGCCTGGCTTTCTTCTGGCTTCCTTGTTTAGGCTCAGGGTTTGGAAACCTTGTGCCCCTCATTCTTCTTGGTTTATCAATATCAAGAGTTCACTATAGGCATAAGAATTCAAACCTTGAAGCTACAGTATAAATCCTAGGACATGCATCCCAGACTAGCATGCCTACCAGGGTGTCCCAGTATCCTGGAGTTACTGTTTCAAAATAAAATATGTGGGATTTCAGATACTGGGGAGTTTTTACTATTTCAAGCATCTCTCTAGTGCCTTTACTCAATTGGTTAAATGACATTCTTCAATGGCTGGCTGCAATGTTCATCCAAATTTTTCATTTAGTCCTGTACAAAAATATTCCATTTCTGTAACACCAGAGACATTTATTTGGTTGATATTTTAAATGGATATGTGGAAAACCTTCTTTTCCAAATAAATAAAGCATCATAATCTTCTTCACTAATAAAACAGGCTAAAGATAGCGACACAGTTTACCAAGCACTAAGTACAGGCAACAGGATCAACTGGAAAAAATAAAATAAAAAAACACGGATGAGAAATAAGACCAAGATCTGTAGAGGTTAGTGGCAGCTAAAAGGATGCCTGTACCCCTGTGAGGTGTTGATATGAACAGAGCTCTGTCAATAATACAGCTCTTATGAGGGAACATAGTGTCTCTGTCTATAAGGGAAAGCAGTTAGCAGACCAGTGCATGTGGGTCTTTCTGATTTTTGGAAAAAGGAAAGCAAGATCCTTCACAGAGATTAGTCTTCCAGCACAACTGCTGGTGACCATGACTTGGAAGGAAGTTTAAATCCATTGTCTGACTTATGTTAACTCTCCCCACAATGCAGATCTGCTGATGTCACAAAGTGCTAAGATCTTTTTATGGGGGGCCTTAAGCTACCTAACATATTCTAGGATCTAAAGAGAGTCATGACTCACCTGGCCCTCTGGCTGAATCAAATTTCCACCCATTTGCAGGGTCCGAGTTGTGTCCAAGATGAAGAGCAAACAGCAATACGGGTTTCCTGTGGCCTCAGGCAGATGGAATGCAGTCAGAAGAGGCAGCAACTACCTCTGTGTTTGTGTGACTCTAAGACAGACTAGGTCCAAGCCAGTTCTCAAGCTAATTCTTCACTTCAGTCTTTAGAAAGGTATCAGCACCTTACAAGGGAGGGTATATTTTTATGTGTGTGAAAAAAAAATATTTATGCTACATACAGAAAAATCAATCTTCCCCAGGAAAAAACCTTTGGCTACATGGTGATAGCCCAGTTTCTAGCAATTTCTGTCTCACAGCAGAGCCCAGAGAAGTTTGAAGCAGTGTAAATGCCTCTGTGTGTTTCTGAAATTTCTGACCTTATGTGTGCTGTTCTGCAGAGGAGGCACAGATTTGATCCCCAGCTGCCCATGAACTGTGGGCTCCCTACAAAAAACATCTTTCTGTAAAGGATTTCAGGCAGTTATTGCAACACTCCCTTCCATAGGTGACCTCATGCCCATGGCATTTTATCTTCAGAACTAACTCATCATGTCTGATACAAAACTTACTGCACAAACAGTCCTCTGACAACGCTTTAGAAGCAGAAGCAGGCACTGAAACACATAGCTGTTTTGTAAGGCGGCTTCTTTGCTTCACTTACTGCCTTGCCTGAGTCTTCTTCTTCAGGGCTGTAGACAGGACTCACCACTGAGTTGCCCAAAGATACTGTTTGACAGTGATGAAGACCAAGAACGAAAATAAAGCTACCCACCAAACCACAGATTCACGCATGTCTCAATTCTGAGCTGGATGTATTGACTTCCTGGTTGCATCCAACAGCCTTGCTGTGTATCCTCCATGACAGCTTTTGTCAGTGTTTTCTCTGCCTTACTCCCTTAGTAAATGGCCTTTGTTAAATCTCTTTTTACTGCCTGCCACATTTTTCATGGCAATTTGCCACTTTTGGAAGATCTTATACCAGCCTCGTGGAAAGGAACTAACCCTTATGGATTTCACACACTTTGACACAGAAATAAATAATTTATGCATCTGGATAGTCCCAGTGAGACTTCCAACCTCAGTAGAAGGAATCATTGTCCACTGCAGTCATTACAGCACCTGAACAATAACTATTGCTCCTTATTTGGCATTGCCCCACAAGCCAGAGACAAGGCAGTGCTTACGTGCTCTACACAAACCAACAGAAATAGTCACAAAGAGAATATTCTGTGTCTTGTTCTAACTGAAACATTCCAGAGGCTGGGGAGTGTGTTTTAACCACCTTAGGAGTAATACAATCATGGGTGCCTGCTTAAATGGTATATAACCACATGGCATAACAGATCAGAGTTGGAACTTTCTGTGTGTGTATAACATGTTTATTTAAACAAGTATATATACAGAAACCTCACATGCACAGAATGTGTACATGCTTCTGTGTGTGCTGGTTTGTATGCCAACACACGCTTGATATCCATGTGAAGACCAGTGATGAGTGGTGTTCCTCAGGGGTTGGGAATGAGTGCTGTTTGACATCTTGTCAATGACATGGACAGTGGGACTGAGTGCACTCTCAGCAAGTTTGACAAGGAAACGAAGCTGAGTGTTGGTACAAGGGGAAATGGCTTTAAATGGCAAGAGGACAGGTTTAAATCAGATATTGAGAATAAATTCTTTCCTGTAAGGGTGGTGAGGCACTGGCCAGGTTGCCCAGAGAAGTTGTGGATACCCCATCCCTGGAAGTGTTCAAGTCCAGGTCGGATGGCGTTTTGAGCAACTGGGTCTAGTGAAACCTGTTCCTGTCCATGACAAGGGGCTGATACTGGGTGATATTTAAGATCCCATTCAACCCAAACTGTTCTGTAATTCTGTGATTACATATATGCGTACATATTTTATAGACAGATATAGTACATATACATACAAATGCATGTATAAATACATATATTTACAAGTGTTTTTTCATATATGCACAGTAATTTTACTGGCCAATGGCAAGGGATTTTCCTTAAGGCAAAATTTCCTAAGGAAATCCACCTCACAGATTTTATTTTCTTAAGGGAAAGGTAAAATAAAATATTTTGAAAAAGATATGCAGTACTTTTAAAAGCATAAGAGAAACACTGTTTCAGAACCAGAAATGAAGATTTTTAACCTGACAAGTAAAAGAAGAAAAAGAACTAACTTCAAAGCCAGACTAATCACAAGCAAACTATGATTTGTTACTTTGCATCTTTCCCCCTTGTTCCTGAAATATTATTAATTCATAGAAACTCCTCAGGAACAGACTAATGGCTGTAGAGTTCAAAGAGTCATAAAACAGAGCGTGGGGCATTAACACTATAGCCTTCATGCCGAGGATGGTGGTTCTGTGAAATGTCTAAGAGTTTAAAGACGTTACTTAAATACACCACAACCACTCTCCCACTCAAACACAGTACACTTATCTTTTAAGAGCACTTAACCTGCTGCTGGCTCAGATGTAGAGCAGAAAAAGATGACCATAAGGTCCAGAAGTGACCCAACTAAGACTGCAGAGATGCATGATGTTTCATGGGGAAAAAAAATTGCGGCCAGGTTACTGTTTGCACTGCCTTTGCCTCCCTTATCACCCTCCAAGACCAGGACATAAATCCTAAGGACCTCAGTCCCACAGAGGACTCCATCCCACAGTCCTTCTCCCCTTCTGCAATGAGAAGGGCTGGTCACTAGGGCTGGTTAAAGAAAATAGGTATAACTTTGGCAGCTTGGATTGTGTTGTCTTGGTTTATGTGAGGTCATAACCATTTCAAGGACAAGAATTTCACTTTCATGAGACACTCCATGTCACTTTTAAAACATTACTGAGAGCACACAATGCACTGTGCCATTTACGGTACGGCGTTGTGCTTTATTTTTTTTCTTCTGTATGATTTCAACTGTCTGAAGTAAATTTTTTAATATTGTGAAAGTTATTCTGTTAATATCATCTCTACTTGTTGTTATCTGAATGTTTTAAGCTTCTTTGTTTGGAGGAAGGTCCTGCACCTCTTCCCATTGTCATAGTGAGCACAAAGTCTTGTCAGTGTTGCAAGTGCAGATTTATCTTTAAAAAGGGAAATCTGACTCTTCTGAAAACAGAGACATGGTAACAGTCATATTCAAAAGGGGTAGAGTAGACCTTTGCAGAGGCAGGTTTTTGTGATACTGTGCATGTGGCAATGGCCTTCCCTGGGCATCTGGCACCGTGGGAGCTTTGTACAGTGGAAAAACAGCAGTCAAGAAGTCAACCTGCTACTTCCTGTTCTCTTCCCTTCTCCCTGCTCCCCTCATGCCAATGTGTCCAAACCTCTTTGCAAAACAGAAGAATCTCACTAGTTTTAAAAAATGTTACAATATGTTGGCTGTTTTAAGGATTGACCTGCTAAAAGAAGGCACATCTCACTCTTTCTTCCTGAAATTGAGAGGGAAAGCAAGACTTTGGCACAGCAAGGGTTAATATGAAGAGAGAAAGTTGTCATCAACCTTTCTAGGGCTTCCACGTGAATCACTATATTACACGCCACAGGAGACACCCTTGTTTATTAACATCTAGTTTTTCTTTGCGGGAACAGTCACACTCTGCCGTCATTGGTTTTCTTGTGGCTTTCATGCTGAGACTGTAAGAACAGGATGTTCAAGAGCAGTCCCATACGGTGGCATGCTGTCTATTGTTCAGACGATTGGCTTCAAGCACTGGCTGGCTTTCACTATTTTTCTTTGAGCTGGTTATGGCTGCAGCTTGCACCGGTTGTTGGTTTGGGGTGGAGAAAATAGGTCCCAGTGAAGGGTAAATCCACAAAGGGGCTTCTTTTCATTACACGAATTTAACACATCTGCTGGAGTTAGATTTCTTTGTGTACTAAGGGCATCATGGCTCAAATTAGAGGGATATTTCAAGATAATAAGAATAGAATTCCCTTCTAATGCAGTGGTGTATAATTTTAGTTTCATTATAATTATTTATTTTAACACATTTGTGATTTGTCCAGAGCTTAGATTAATATGCTTATTTATATGTTTATTTTGGATGGTTGTTGTACGCAGATTTACCAGTAAACTTGATTAAAGTAGTTTTCATATATTCAAGTCTTTTAGAAGCATTCACATATGCAAATGAACAGTGAGACAAAAGTTATCTGTGTTAAATGAAATAGAATGAAAAAAAAAAAAAAAAAAGGAAGCGATCAGGTTGACTGCATTTACTCCTATAATTATTTTTTTTTACTTTCTGTCTCTTCCTGTAAGAAGTCTCCTGCTCCTTTCCATGCATCTGTCAAATATAAAGAGAAGTTGCAATGTAGAAAATCTATTCTTTATCCTTGGTAAGGGAATAAATAAAGCACACAGAGTACATCAAGTTATATAAGGCTAAAATCTGATAGTAATGGTTATGAATTATTTCTGACTTCTATGGATGACCAGAAGATTGATGGTCTCTGCAATTTTACCTTAGTCATGTTAGATCTGCTTATCAGGACTCTCAGTGGATATTCACTGCCTTGTCTAAGCTGTCTGCCATTGTCTGTAAACTAGGTTCAGCTTACAGAATATTTGGTTTATACAGCATGAAAAGAAGAGCAGTAGTCTATAAAACTATTCTTCATGCATACCACATTTAAGGGTTATGAGTGACTCTCTGCATTACAGTGTCCAAAGTGTTTAGTATCCTCTAATTAAAAAAAAAAAAAAAAAAAAAAAAAAAATCATTAAAAAGTGAAGCATACACACACACCATTTCATAAATGCACTAAAATATCAGTCATTCTCAATGACACACGTATGGACTATTCCATCACCTCAAAACAAACCTTCAAAACCCAGGCCCCACCCCTCCCAGCTGAAAGCAGCATTTTTTGTCCATTTTTTCCCCATTATATTCATTGAATCAAATGCTGGTGGGTGTTAGACCTGAACATCTTTGAAGATTTGTTTCAGGGAAAGCTTGCACCCACAACTGAAACAATCAAAAATATGGATGATTTTTCACCATCATCTGCTGGAATCTGCATGGCAGAGGAGCTTTTGCAAACTTGAACAGTATTTTGCCTCTTTCTAAGCAAGATCACATAGTCTTCCCTAATTATGTGGTGGCTTTCTAACTTCATTTATTCTTTTCAGGAAGGTTTTTGTGGAATGCATGGGGGTGATGGCATCCTTGCACCACAGAACTCAAGTACAGAGTCCCCAGAGCCAAGGCACGCAGGTTTGGGGAGCCTTCCATGAGCAGGACTATTAAGTACACGCTCTATTTGAGCGGGCAGGCACCCTGGATCTCTTTTCTCTCAGCTCATTATTAATGGAGTCTGTGTGTTGGGATAGGGGGACTGACTGAAATTACAAATGAGCTAATTTTCTTTTGCAACTCCACATCAAGAACAGAGAAGTTTGTAACACTTTTTTCTTCCCAGGCAGACTCCACACCCCAAGGAGCATTTTTAAGGGTTGCCCCCCTCTCCATGCTCTTTTTGTATCTCTTCTAATTCAAAATTTCAACAGCACTACTGTGGAGGGAAATAAAATAAAATAAAGCGTGATGCCTGGAAGAGAAAGAGTTATCCAAATCTAATTACTAGACACTGCAAGCTTTTTGAGAGTCAGAGATCCTACTGAGATGGCAGAATGCCTCATAAGTAATGCAGCAGGCAGGTTTTATTTCATTTCTAGGAGGCTATTCATTTGTGGATACAAAGAATCTTTGATAAGTATGCACATGAAGAAAAACTACCATCATTTCGGTGTCACTATCAATTTTCAGTTAGCAAGTACCACTGATACACCACACTGCACAAGATATGTAGTGTGCTTAGCTTGTAACTGGTGTAATCAGGGAGTAGATAGTGTGCTGATTAGTGGCATGTCACCAAGTACACAGAAGATGACAATGATAGGAAACATTTTTAACTGAAAGGTATTCATAGATATTTTTCCACAGTATTTGAGGAGTAGAGAAGTGTCATGGCACAGTGAACTTACAGAGGCTGCCCTGCTGACATCTATAGTCTCAGATAAGGTCTTTTGAGGGTAATGATACAAGATCATTGCTGAACATTGTTTACTAGTGACAACTGGACTATGACTCACATTCAACAAAGCCCCAAATACCTTAATATGACTGAACTAATTTAACATTTTAAGGCAATTCTTTTTAGCCTTTAGTTAATTTTAGAATGAGGCTTTTGCTTCTAACTGGTCAAGGGGGAGGTAACATGTACATGCTCTCATGCATGGAAATGTGTAAAGGTTTGATTGAGTGTGCTGCAGTTACTTTCGTTGATTTGGAAATCTTTGGTTTCAATACTTTTGCAGCTTGTGCCATCTGAACTTAATTGTTGCAACCAAGGTGACTTCCATTTATTCTGATCTGGCACTTTATCCAGCTCCACCTTCCTCCTGTAATATTGTTTCAGTACTGATATTGTATTGTTAAGAGGGGACTTGCCAGTGGACTTCCTACTTTGTGTTCTTGTGTTGCCTTATTCCACCTGTTTTAGGTTTTTTGAAAACAGTCTCATGGTCTGCTCCAACATCCACCACAGCTGTAGGCTAACAGGACACACTGATTCCTGTACTGCTGTACACAGGAAAGACTTAAAGGCTGTTGTCTCTTGAAGAAACAAGACACAGTCAAGCTCCAGATTATATATGCAGTAGTCAGTTAAACAAACTTCATGGGAATAGAGGAGTGGCAGTGAGGACTCCCTTTGCCCTCCTCACTGCCCTCACTCCAGAGCATGCAGTTTGAGCTTGCTCCTTCAGAGCTGACAGAAAATGACCAGCTGCCCTGAATGCCCCCACTCAGGACAGAATTTACATCATATGAGACAATGGTATAGACATCTGTTGGACAGAAATCCATAGGAAACCAGGCCATATTAATTCCCAGACTTGCTCATCCTGCATTCAGCTGCTGCCTTTAAGATATTTAGATTCCAAATCACACTGTTCTGGTGAGAGCTTTTGGGTTACTGAAGGTGTTCTGGAAGGACACTTGGTAGAGTGATAGAGATGTCTAACAATATGCTGCTTCCAGTTCACACTAATACTGATAAATTGCAATATTAAATACAATTTCATGGCAGTACTGTGAGTTAAAGTGCTCTCAATAACAAAAAGAAATTACCAAAGTGCACTTTCACAGAACATACTAGTCATAATTTTTCAGTAAATTAATATGGAAAATGTAAAGGAGAGAGATTGTTTTCTATATCAACAGTTCACTGAGAAGATTGTTTTAATTACAAGGCTCTCACATCTTTTTATATTAGATGTCTTGTTGAGGTTGAAAAGCCATTAGTGTCTCAATGTCTTGCAAAGCTTTCTCTACAATTGTATAACAGCTACTTAGCAGTTATATGAAGCATACCATTTAAACAAAATTTAAGTCCACAATTACTCTGTTAATAAAATGTAAATTTAAAAATACATGCAACCATCATGAAGATGGAACATTTAATTCTCACTTAGCTTCCCACAGAATGAAGGGTTACTTTGGTAAAAGAGATAAGAAGACGGCAGTAATTGCTCTTATCTGCTGTTTCGTGGGTGAAAATAACTTCTAAGACTTTTAATTCTGAGACCTAAATCAAGTGTTCATTTCACCTAGCTATAACTCCCCTGGAACATTAGAAAGAACAATTAGCATAGATCTACCTGTGTATCTTAAGTTATGGTTAATGCATGGGAATGGTGTGCTTAATTTTACTGCTTTGAAAATATATTCCCTGGAGAAAAAGAAAGACTTTGGAGTTCTCAATAACAGTAAAAAAAAAGGAATAGCCTGATTTATTTACTTTTTCTTTTGTGATAACCTGTCTCTTTTTGGTCCTAATACACTGCAATGAGTATTAAAAAAAATAAAAAATAAATAATACCACCACCCTACCTCCGCCAAACATGATAAAGATGATTTCTGATCACTCTTGGACTCAGTGAAAATACTGGTCCAGTGTGTCTCAGTCAGGAGACAGCAGAGACACTGGTTTTATTCTGACAAAACTATTCTTTTATAACCATATTATGCCATAAACCTTGCTGAGATCATCATTATTATGAACAGGAAGGAGAATAAATTGGTTGGTCCTGGAGAGGCAGCAATGCCAGTCAGCAACTGACACAAGTAAAGTCTTCTGTTGCTGGAGCAGTCAGAGAAGTGGTTGCAGAAGGCAAGAGTAGCTATATAAAAAGGGTAGATAAGTAACATTAACCAGAAAATAAAGGTCCAGTACTGCCAGGAGTAGTTGTTGGGAACCAGTGAGCAATATGATAAAAAGACGTAGCTTTCACCACTCCTGAACCCCACACTGACATCAGGGAGGGAGACTGGCACCAAATTTCCAGACAAAGAGAGAAATAACAGATAAAGGAATTAGAAGTGTTAAACCTCAGGGAATAAGATCACTTTTATTACCCAGAATTAACAGACTTTCACATCTCAGACCCATCCAATGCCAAGAGCAGTTAGCAAAAGTCAGAGTACAATTTTTTTAGCAGCTGCCTGAAAATTTTAGCCATAGGTATCTGTTAATTCGCTCCATAGAGACTGCTTAGAAACCAGCGATTTGAATGGTGATTTGAATATTTGTTATTATATTTGAACAACACATAAGTTGGAAGTAATTTCCTCTTATTGGGACAGAACCTGCTCCCTTTATTCCTTTTCTAGTATAGGTATCTACTGAAATAATGATTCTTTTACAAGGTGCACAGTCCAGATCACATGTAAGCACCTGACTTCTGTCATGCTCTTTAAAGGGATTTAGAAACCTAAATCATAATTGTTTTGGTCCTACATGATGTGACTGGAAAGCGCTGAAAGTGAGCAAGCTACTCATACAGCTAAGGGATCTTCATTTTAACTCCAGTTCTGCCTTTACTGTAGTCTGACATTGCCAATAAAGATCAGGTCAGTTATCTCCTAAGGAGTTCACACCTCAAATTTTGAGGAAGGATCTTGTTTTCAGCATCCTACTTGTTGAAATTTTACAATGAGGGGCATTTTCTATTATCTTCCCCTGTTGATCAGTAAATTATTAAATTCTATCTCCTAACAAACTGGTCAGAATATCTATCAAAACATACATTTTTATGTAAATAATTTCATTTTCTCACACCATTTTAAATGTTCACTATCCACTCAGAAGGAGATTGCATCTAGCAAGGAAAGTTGCTGTGTTTTTCTAAGACCTTAATTTTTTACCATTAAATACTATACCAAAATAATTCCATAAAAATAAATTTTAAAGAGGTGTTAAACTGTATTATTTCCTGTGTTGTCTGCATTATGAACCTCATCCACAAAAATATTAGATGTTACTTATTATGCACCACCATAGTCTATATTCCAGATCAGGGTAAACTCAGTGGGAAGGAAAGGAGTGACTGAACACTGTACATGGAAAAAATAGAAACAGTGAAAACAAAAAGTTTACTGCAGTAGCTGGTCTGCAGTAACTTACAAATTACTAACAACTTATGTAAGTTTTACATGCCTATTCCATCTGCTATTCATTAAAAAAACCACGTTACTATGGTAACTGCCACATGCCATGGTATTTATGCTGCTTCTGATGTACAAAGCATAGTTTGTGTAGGAGTGTGTGTATGTATATGATGTGGCAGCTGTCGTCTCTGCCATTTTGTTGCTGCTCCAGAAAAAAATAAAGCAAGTAGTGGCTATGAATACTCATTTGAGTAACGATACTCACGCCCATTTGACTAAGGGCCCACACAAAGCTCCACATGGTTATCATCTGACCAACCCACACACGGGGTGTTCTCACAAGGGGGCAGAGCTGGGTGGGCTACCTTTAAATATAACACCGCTATCTGTCACTGAATTAACAGGCTGGGAGGCAAAATGATACCCATATTTTTAGCGACACACAGAAAACAAAGGCTTTCAGAATGACCCTTTTCATCTTTTAAAAATATAAATGGGAAACAGCCTACATGGCTATGCTCTTTAGCTGTAAATTTTCCATGTAATAGGAAAGGAGGCGATTCAAAGCACTTCTCAATATTCCTCTTTCTGTCCCTTATTTTAAAAAGAGTACTTGCTGAAGATGGACAAGCTGGTAAGAATAAAATAAACACAAAATTTTGTCCAGTACTCAGTTGGTACTGGACCTCTTTTGGATATTAATAGTATTGTGACATTTTCATTCTGTTTGACATATATTTAACTTTGACATTTCACACAACAAGATGTCCTTCAAAAGGCTATTTGCATACAATTTTGTCTTCATTTAACATAAGTCAGTGTCTATGAAGAACTTCAAAATCATGGTCTTCAGAGATTACCTGTTTGCTACCTGACTGAAGAGACATTTAGTTTGAGATTTGTATTCTACACTCCCATGTAACTATGCAGTTTTCCAGCTTAAGCCAGCTCCCTTCCTCTTTATTGAGCTTTCTCTCACAAACAATTAGAAAATAGATATTTCAAGGTTCAAGAATATGAGCTTAGCTCAATAGCAACCTGTTCCAATAGCAAAAAAAAAAAACCCACCCACAAAACCCCTGAACTCTTGCTGATTCTTTTTTTGTTTGTTTGTTTGTTTGGTTGGGTTTGGTTTTAAAGGACAAAAAAAAAGGAGGGAAGCGAAGGAAATTGGTTGTTGTATCCTCACATACAACAATTTAAATAGTTCAGTAGCTGAGGAGAAACTGCTGCTTTGTAGGATGTGTGTACTTGCATAAAATCATACAGCTGAAGAACGATCCATTCTTACTGCCATAGAATAACCTGTTTTCATGAAAACACACCTGTGAACTGATTAATAACATAAGATGGAAGGAAGGGGCAATATCAATGACACTGGCAATTAGATATTAGAGAAGCAGCCTGGCTGTATTTATTAGCCTTCTTGCACACTTCTTGACAATGACAAATCAACAGACCATATCAGAGTCCGGAAATGAACTGAAGCATTCCGAGCATAGCCATTGCCTGTGCACCTTCAGCTGACTTTCAGGTGTCCCAGATTCATCCATTTCAGAAGAACTCTGTAGATCAGAAATCATGATATACAGCTGTGCAAAGATTACGAGGATGCAAATAGATGGTTTTCTTTAGCAGAATATGTTTGCTCCTTACTGAAAATATCTCAAATGTGTACACTGAGCAGAATGAAAAGCAAGAATCACTTATTCATGTGAAGGAGATAGCAGGCCTCAGTCTGCATAGCTTTGCACATTGTGGAATCATTTATAGCCTTAATGGTAGTGCTTATAAAATGCTCTTCCTCACCAGAGCTCTCTTTTCATACTTCCATACAGAACTTTGGGCACTTGCACAGGGGTAAATGACCATACAGAGGCCTGATAATGCTTTCTCGTAATGCATCAGATACTGAAGTCTTTTTCTCTCACAATTACTCCAAAACGTATCTTGTACTGATTTGGTCTCAATAACAGGGGAATAAAAGAGCAAAACCTTGGAACTCCCAAAAGCCATAGGAATAAAACAAAGGGGCTATCAAAAAAACCCTTCCTGCCTACATTAGTGATAGTTGGTGTGTATTACAGCAGCCTGAGCTCCTCTCGTTTTACCATGCCTTTGACTCCACAAGCCTGTTCTACCAGGTAGGGAATTAGCAGAAAGTCAACATGTCATACTCTGACCCTGAGGCAATAGCCAGAGCAGGTTATCATAGGAATCATTATAGCCTTAAAAATGGAATCCTCAATTGGCCAGTTAAGCCTGTTTCAAGCTGTCAGAATGATGCAAAGCAGCATCATCATGTCAGGGAAGACATTTTCAGGTTTTAGAGTAAAAAATGAATAT
>JAWWEU010000091.1:911614-926742 GCA_035583155.1 Acropternis orthonyx
AACCCCACACCACAATAGAAAAGATTTTAGAAGTAAGCTGTCATCCTTGGTAGGATGGTAAGCTGTGCTATACCATTTACTCAGGGGTGGTTCTGGAAAGTACTGCATGAGTATTCCAGTCTGAAAAATGAGAAAATTTAATCCTTGTGGAATGCATTAATCTTCACCCCAATTCTATGTGACATTGTCAGCAGTTAATTTAGCAGCAGAGCTTCACAAATGAAAGATCAATGCAGGGGAAGTTTCTCTGAAATCTTAGTTTATGCAATAAACATTGTCTAAAACGAGCAGCCCAGGCAGAAAGGTGTCTGCCATTAACTGAACCAGGTGACCACTAGAGCAAAAAGGTGAAATTACACATGTTCATGACCAAACCTCAAATCCTTTACAGAACTCTCTAGATTTCCAGAGAAGGATAATCTACACAAATCACTGATACTTTTAACTTGCTGTAAAATGCATACCATTGTCTCCACACCTTTGTACACCCATTGATGCACGAGGTCAAAGCTGAGTCTGAAAGAAATAGTTAAAAAACAGCTGCCACAACATCAAAAACCGAAACAACTGATATAAACCTGAATATTATTCCCAAATTTAGGCTTCGAGAACTGAAAGTGGAACAATGATAACCATGGCTTATAAAGGCATGTTTTAGAGGTAAAGTCTTTGGCCCAGGGTGTATCAGGCACAATAGATGCACGAGACTTGAAAAGAAAGACACAGAACATTTGCACACATATATATTCTTGCTGCTGGTATCTTAAAGTGAATGAAAGCACTGTACCAAAAAATCACCACTCTTAATAAATCCAAATGCATGAAATAATGAACATCTTCCCACTTTCTGAACATACGATTATCTCTTCTACATTTAAACCACAATTTAAAATGAACTTTTGACACCAAAATCAGCTCCTGGTGATATTCAAGCTGATTTCTGAAAACACTGAAAACAGCTTTATTTACAGTGTCCTGTCCTTTAAAGCAGTTGCTTCATTTGCTGGAACTTCCCAAGTCGGCAGGGATTAATGTGGGGAAACATGAGTATATTTAAAGTTTCCAACACCACTGCACTGTTGAAAGTACACATCAGCAGGTCCACAGATTGGTTTGTTTGGGGTTTTTCTGCTCTGGATAATGAGAGGGTCTCACACAACCTTTCCTGAGGATAACAACTTTTTTCATTCCTGGTTTACACCTAACAGACATTGTCACAAGGATCACTACATTAATTCCCATAATCTACACATTGTACTGTGCAGCCAAAAATGAAACTTCAGAGGTTTTTGTATAACCACAAAACAATAAAGTAGAAACTATCTCAGGTCAGATTTAGTGAAGAAACAATTAACAGAGGACTGCAGAGAGGTGGTGATAGTGGCTGGAAAACACCTTTCTGCTCCTGTGACACCAACTGGCAAAAGTTTCATGGCAAGAATTTACACTCTGGCTTCAGACACTTGCAGCAATTGACTTCCTAAGGCTGCTGCTGTCTCTAATGGTTTGCAGAGTCTCAGTTTTTCTGACATAAATTTGCAAGATTCTACCCAATCACGAGTACTATGAATTATGCACAGAATAAAAAGTTCATATCCGCTATGATTTCACCCCTTACAAACAAGAAGACTAGTGCAAAACAAGTTTTAACAAATGCGTCACAGAGAGTGATAAGCATTTATATTTGTCTTTCCAGCAACCCTTGTCTCACCATAATTAGGATCCATGTTTATTCTTCCAAATCTTGCATTAGTTTTTAAAAAAACTAGGAAAGAAGGGGAGAGGAGGGGAGGCGAGGCAAGGCGAGGCAAGGAGAGAAAGAAAAAAAGAAAAAAGAAAAAAAGAAAAAAAATAAAAGGTTTGTCTATCTGATTAATAGTCAGTGGTTTCCTCACACTCAGGGTTTCATCTGTTGAGAACAGCAAGACATAGTTTTCACACATTGCTGACTATGCAACATGTGAAATTAAGTAGAATAAGAACCCATGATGAAAGAATCTGTGACATTGATTGTCATGTAATTTGTATTAAGTAAGGTGGGAAGGACAGGTGCAAGGAATTAGGGTGACATTGTGGCTTGCTATGAGAATACAACACTGCAAAACATTTGCAAAAGAGTGGGGTATTTTATTCTTTGCTTCAATATAACCCACTAGGTGGCCAGCAATAACTATCACCTGGCAATTCTGTGGTGCCATAAGCCAGATGTGTGGACATTGTCAGCTGAATTTAAATCAAATATTTCTCATTGTACAGAATCATCATGGATGATGACAAATGCTAATTACTTCTCTGTTGCAGAGGGTTATCAAAAATATAAGCCAGATTTAGACCTGCACAGAAAATTATGAAATGCTGTTGTGGTTTTTTGATGCAGTCAGGAAGCAGACCTACTATTGCATTTTGGGGGAGCCCAATGTGTACTGGAAACTCAGATAAAATGTATGATTATAAGTTGTTTTCTAACTCTTTTTCAAGTAATTCTGGTGTTGATGATGGGGTGAACAGGGAAATTCTAATTCCTCAACAAAATCACATGTGATTAGTTGAGAAAATGTTCTTCCATGCTTTATACTTTCAATAAGAAAATATGGCTGCTGTATCCGTAACTAGATTTGAGAACTATACAACATTAGCAAAATTATACTCTGCAACTATCTTGTGGGAAAACAAAAGAAAATACAATGGGGTAAGTTAAGGGAAAAAAAAAAAAGGATTCTTTAAGCCTGAGAATATAATTTAATAAAGTCCAGACATGAATCATGGTGTTTAAAATCATTAGTATCCTTGATCCAAGTAAAACAAAAAACTGAGATGATTCAGGTGCTGTATAAATAAAAACTTTCTAGCCCTACTTAGACAGATTCCAAGTGAGAGAGAGAGAAAGAAAACTTATGACAGGAAGATAAAAGTATAACACTGTTAGACAAAGATCTACGTGGTACATCAAAACACTGCAAGGGACATTTACTATTCCATTTTAATCATTTATTATGCATTGCTAGGAAATTACTGCATTTTTTTTTCCTGATTTAATGACAAAAAAATATCACACAGCATTCCCTCTGCTTCTTACAGAGAACTTCGTAAAAAATCTTCTGAATCGACTCCATTGGCCACTGATGATACAGTATCAACATCAAAATGCCATGTTAGCAAAACCAACCCGACAGATAATCTCTTGAGATGAGAAACAGAGCAGACCCTAGAGTGAAGATAAAAACATCTGGTCCCCAAGAAAATAGGTGTATGAGTTGTGAACAGGGCATGAACAACTGGACAAACAATCTAGCAGTGTTCAGCTCCGAGTCCTGCCCAAGTGCCAGTCAAGGTTTGGAAGTCTTCTTCAGCCACAGCACAATGCATTTGCAAACTCAAGCTCTGCACATGCAGCAAAGGAAAGGGGAGATTTAACAGGCAATCTTGCAGCCATCCTCAACTCACTATTCAAACACGGTCTTGAAGGCTTCCCATCATCCCTGCAGTGTGAAGAGTGGTGATATAATTACAGGTCATGTCTTTCCTGTATCAAAACTAACAGAAGCAGAGCAGTAAGAACAAGTATCTCTTCTCACTGATCCTCTTGAATTTTCTTCCACATGTGCCATGTGAATTCTGATGTTTGCTGCAAGACATGAAAAACCAGAGAAAATTCAATCTTAATATTTAAATCAACTGGCAAAGGATAAAAAATGTATTATGAATTAGCCTGTAGCAGCTCTTCTCTGAGATGCTTAGCTTCCAAAGTCCGTCATCTAACTATAGAAAATTTGGTGAAAAGAAAGTCAAGATTAATCAGTCTCATTTAACAGAATTATAAATATTTCCTACAATCATATCAGGATAGCATTTAGCCATATTGCCAAAAACAGTCTTATAAATGGAAAAGTTACAGATAAATAGATAAACCTTTTGGCTGATTTACTTAGAAAAGGGGCATGATTTTTTCATCAGGTTAAAGAAAGTTCAAATTTTTTTTTTTTAATTATTTTAAAAAAAAAAAAAAAAATTTAAAACCAAAAAAAAAAAAAAAAAAAAAAAAAAAAAAAAAAAGCCAAAACCCAAAAACACTCCAACAACAAGTCTGATTATCTATTTGGCCATGAAAACCAATTAATGAAGCTGGGCTTGAGATTTTAACTGAATATTTTCAATAATTACACTGTTTAGATTCCTGATTGAAGTTACCATGTGGTAAGTAAGAATAGTCACCTCTGTTTTGTGGAGGGGGAACTGATGCAAAGACCATCTTTAATGAGCCCTGGCTAAATTTCAGCTCTCTACCCAGCACCATCCAAACTTCCAGTTGTTCTGGAAACATGAGGACAGAGGCTGAAGAACAACAATGGAATTGAGTTTAAAGAGATTTTCTCTAGGCTCCCCTGCATATTATAATGGCATTTTTCAAGTAACATTTGTTCTGCAGCATAGGCATAACCAAAGAGACCTTATTTCATCAGTACAGCGCCAGGAAAAGGTAGACATATGAGCTTACCTAAGGTTTGGTTACCACTGCATGACACTGTAGAATTACTCATATCTTCAGATCCCAATACCTTTGGGATTTTTTCCCCTGACAGAGTTTAATCTCTACACCTCTCAGGAACACAGAATGAAAGAAATTGGAATGTTTGCTTATTTTCCATAGGAATGCTATCCTTTCCCTTGGTTTTTAAGCCTTATATTGCTTTCCGATTTTGTCTTTTTGCTTTCACAGGCAAAGTGCTTGTGTCTTCTTTTTTTTTTTCAAGGTTCTTTGAAAATTGATTTTTTTTACATTTTAATTAGGAATTCATCAAGAATATTTTTCCCTAAAGTTGAAAAGTAAGTTTCAGTCAGTGATTAGATCCATCCCCTAAAATTTCTGCAGTTTTTACAATCAATAAAAAACCCCAAGCTTTGACAAGCTAAAATAAGAAGAAATATGGTTACTTTAGCTGCCAGCAATTGTACCAAAATGACAACACAAAGAAGGAAAAAATTTGCATTTTCAAACATTCTCAGATGAAGTAGATTTATATCCTCAGAACCCCAAATCTCCATGTGTTCTCAAAAGAAACAAAAGTGAGTTCATGCCTTTTCCATGAAATTTCTATGAAGTCACAGGGGGTGCAAGACTTCATTTCTAATCAATTTTCCAAACTCAAACTGTAGATCTATCCTGATGTTGAGACAGATCTGCTTCCAAATGGGAAGGTCCTAAACAGAAATCAAGGAGTTGCAACTATGGGAGCTATCATTATCCAGTGCCTGCACCAGTTGAGCCACAGGCACAAAAAAGTGTCAGATTCCAGTGTTTGAAATCATTAATTTCAAGAATTCCAGTTTAGAAATCAAGAAAAATTGTCCCAATTTTTATGGATAAAATTGTGAATACACAACATTTTTAACATCTTTATAATTTTTCTGTTCTAGGCCATTTTTTTTTTTAAATTGTAATCCTGCGTAAAAGGAAACTGGATTAAATACTAACACAGGAAAAAAATTATATGTGAGCAAATTGGTACCTTCACAACATTGTGTCTTAATATTTTATCACAAGGGAGTTTTTAAAGTTTGCTTTAAAGTGCCATGCCAACTAAAAACACTGTATGAAAAGGACAAAATCTCCTCTCTTTACTTATCCAGATGATAGTTCTTGTCATCAGAACTATATTGTTTGATTGTGATGGATTCAGGCAGAAGCAGGGCACATCAGTGCCATGAAAATGAGGTCTACTCAAACATATGAGCTTTTTCAACTTAAGACACCCTTTGACTGTTCAGACCTGTTATCAAGGATAAAAGACAAAGGAGAAGAAAGACTGGCAAGCTTTGCCCAAGGGATGAGGAAGGTAAGGCCCTTGAAAGAATTTTTAGCTTTTTTGTGTGTATATATACATCAGTGAGACTGGAAGGTATCACTACCACATCTTCTGTTTAAGTTCTCAAAACTCTGCATCTGAAGAAGCAACATTAAAAATGTCTTCTGGTCACAGCTAGTAAACTTTTGCCCATGCAAGAGGGTTACTTTAATGGATAACAGACTTCAAAGTTGCAGGTACAGACAGAGAGCAATAGTTTGCAATTCTGTCCCACTCTGAAATTGCCTAAAATAAATCCCAGGAGTCTTGAAAAGCTTTGCTGGCAGTAGAATATGTGTATATGAAAACAAAAAACCATTTTGAAAACTCAGAGAGGAATTGTGGTCCAATTGGATCAATAATTTGGAGTAGAGGACCGAACCATTGTGACCACACAACAGAAGTAATTGCAATCACTGCTAAAAAAAGTAACATATCTCAACACAGCTGAGATCAGGCTAATGATTCACTTTGTTTTAAATGGGAATTATTGAAAGCAGGAATTAGAAAGTTCAAGTACAAAATTAGCCTCAAAACAAATTAATCTATTTTAAAAGTTTTGGAAGAAAAAAAAACCCAACTTGTATAATACTGGGAAAAAGAAAATTTACAGAATACAACTTCAAGCTTCCAAGCTCAAAGTTAATCTAATGATATATCTGAATACTGATAACCTGGGCACAGTTCCATCTCCAGAGAGAGATATTCCTGCTATGATTATCTCTCTGGTAGCTGTCAAACAAAGAGATGTCATTCTGTCTACAGTTAAACAACAACAGATGGAACAGACGCTCAGCCAAGGTAAGTAGCATCACTCCAGCGCTTTCACATGAAGCCTCACCGTAGTTTGCACCAGTTGAAGATCTGTTCCAGATCTCTGTTCAAAGGCGAGGGTTAATCTCATCCTGTAATATAAACTGAGATCACCACAGAGGAAGCTGCAGAAGAGACTATGTCTTTAAGACCTATCCTTTGTGGTGTCATTGTGGCATGTACCCTTGTCAGACTTCCCACTTGCTTCAGAGGACCCTTAGCATGTGAAGCCTCTCAACTTCATAAATTCATGAGCTGCAAGTATCCTGCAAAAGCATCAAGTTCTGGGAATAGGAGGTGTCCCATATTGCCTGATTTTCCATATTGCATCTGACCAGTTGCCTGAATGGCTTTTACAGTGTCCACTGAAAGAAATAGGAATTTTTAGACAGCAAGTCATTAGCTGTAAGAGTATTGCATAAAATCAGTCAAATGATCCAAGTGCTCTGCAAATACTCTTCCCCCTCCACTGAGTATACAGACACATAAACAACTTGCACTGAGTCTGATATCTATTCTGCAGTTGTGCCCAAAGCTTTTTTAGCTGTAACAGTGAAAATTAATGGTAGAGCAATCTAATCACAATTTTGCTAAATCACAACTCACATGTTCTCTGCAATATTATAGATAAATTATGTATCCAAAATTATGAGAAATATGGTTCCTAAAATTTATACAATGATTTGAAGCCACTTGATCTCCAAATCAAAAGAAATAATCCATCAAAAATAGATTAAAATATTGCATATATATTTTCATATAAAAAAAGAATATCTTAGAAAATAAAGGGTATTTGGATGAATGTTTCACATTTACTAACCTTCATTCCAAAATTCCCATAAGACTAATAACTTCTGTTATCTTGATGCAAGACGATAGTGTTTTGGCTAGAACACAATATGTAAGGAAATTATTTTCTGTTCTCTCGTGTGATTTAATTCTGAAAGCACCTTAATCCACAGATATTCATAATGAAATGTGTTTCAGTTTGGACATACATTTGCGAAGTGGTTGGAAATACTGGTGTCTAAGACAAGTAGGTTGGAATTGTGATTCATGGACATTACAAATGGAAAATGTCTATTAGATGAGCCATTCCTGCAGTGCAGCCTAGTTCCCCAAAGAATGCTTCCTGGTCTTTTGTCCAGTCTAATTTCAAAGTCTATCTGTGTGTATGTTATGCTGTTATGAGCAAACATGTTATTAAAATGTGCAATGTGCTTTGGATCTAAAATTTTTAGCCAAAAAGCTCTGGTTATTACTCAGTGTGGGGGAAGAAAGAAAGAGTACTTCTTTTGTTTACTCTAAATCTGGGAGGCACCACCCAAAAGCCCCCTTGGGCCACATGAAAGGGTAATAGCCTGAAGCAACCACAGTGGCTAAGCAGATATAGACAAATATTCCTTATAAGCTTATTTATAAATGCATCTACAAAAAAATGGAGTTCAAGTACACCTGCAAAATGCAGTCAGAAAGCTTTATAAACACCCAGATGGTGAAACTCACCCTCTGTCCAGTACTGCTGCAGGTACCTTTCAGTTGAGTGCTCATGCAAGTCTCTGAATATAAATGGCAATGACACCAACATACACATATCTAAAGGAATACACCACATGATAGAAAAACAGTATTAAAAGCAAGAAAAGGGCACTAAAAAAAACATGATGGCCAGAAAGAAGAGGTTTTAAAATATCTGTTTAGACCAGTTCATTCTTTTCAGATCACTTATAAGACTCATGCGGTAAACAGACACTTTACTCTCACCAGAACCTTGATTGATTCCTATTGATTTCATATTAGACCCAGAAACACTTGAAAGGAGGAAGAAAGGGCTTCTATTTTATGATCTAAGTTAAATGCAACTCTCCCAGTTTCAATGGACTATCCTTCCTTCTTACATATTCCCTGTTCCTTTGTTAGCCAAGTAGCACTTTATGCTTAAATTGTAGTGTCTTACCTCAAAATGCAGTCACACAGTTACTGTTAGTGCAAGTTATCCCATCTTCACTTCACAAACCAAAACCTCTGAGACAGATGAAAATAATCATAACTCAGTACCCAGCCTCAACATACAGTTCCCAGAATCAGGTTTTCAATATAATGAAAAGCAGATCCAACTGTTAGAATGGTATTCCCAGATGCCAACACAAAGCATAAATTTGAAGGTTTCCTCAAATCCTGCCTGCTCTAGCTAAAGACATCTGTAAGTTTGGTATCTCTACAGGTTCAGAGCTGAAAATCTGTGACCAGACTAAGACACACGAAGCAAATACTCAGATACATAACAAGGAATTTTTATGAAGGTAGAAGAGGACTCGGCTAGGTGACAGCAGGCAAGTGTTTGTGGCATATCTGCCTGGAAAGTGGGAGGTCTAGACTTTAAGCCCTCCTAAATCTGAAGAATTCAAACTCATGTCTCTCAGACTTTTTCAAATTTCTAATTACCAAACTAACAGTGAGGGAAAAGAGGAAAAGGACATAGAGGAAGACTCACTAGAGTAGGAAGCAGGTAAAACAAGATTTGGCTAATAGTGTGTGGTCATCAGAGGGAAGAGGTGAGGGCTCTCATATATAAATGAGCAATAGACATGGCCTAAATATGAACTCTCTTCTCAAAGTTCACCTCAGAGAGGAGCAGAGAAATACAATCAGAAGTATGTCTAACCCAGCAAGAGTTGTGATTAAATAGTCCCTACCAAGAGACAGTTTCCACATGCTGAAGTAGAGTTGTGGGGTAAAACAGATAAACTCTTTTTTTTTTTTTTTTTTTTTTGTGGAAGCAGAAAGCAGAACCAAGAGCTCTGCTTTCTAACCACAGGCTTTGCTTTTATGTGTCTTATCCATACATATGTGCAATTTCTCCATTTCTCCTTTTGTGAACCTCGATTGCCCTTTCTGCACAACAAAACAACTTCCACAACAGAGAAAAAAGTATCTACTCTAATCCCACAGAAGACCACAATATGAAGTAGTAAATTTTAAATGCCACATACTGAAAGGAGCCTTCAAATGAGGGAAGTGAGTGATGCTGTGACATAATCAAATAGGTAAGAACTTCTAGTCTCATTAACATGATCCTCAGATACTTGGCTATTCATGATTTGTGGACATACAAAACAGTCCCTTATAGAGAACAAAGGAAAGAGCAGGGGAAAGGGAAACTGCAAGGCACAATATTTCATTTTTTAGTAGCCTAATGCATGGATCATTTCCTCCCACTTCTCCAAGCATTATATCCACTGCAATAATATAAAAGCTGAATGACTGGACATTCTTCTTTCAAGCTTGTAAAATATATACATACATGTTGCCAAAGCTGCCATATTTTGTGCTGAATTCAAGACTCTCTATACATGCCAGACATTCAGAGGACACCTAGCAGAGCAGGACCTTTAGGGACATAACTGATAATGTCATTTCTAAATAGACTCCACAAGAGTTTACTTCTATTCTCAGCCCATCTGAAGACAGTGGTGCCTTTGAATACATTTAAAATGATCTTTTTCTGTCTTTTCTTTCCTAGACAAAACTGGCATCCACATCCTCTCAGCCACCTAAGATGGCTGAGTTTTTGTAGAGCACTTTCCTGAACAAAGATGTCTAAATTAAGCTTGAGTTACACTTTAGGTTCCTAAGTGCTTTTTTGGATGTCAACCAGACTAAGAAACTTGTACAAGGTCACTTAGGAAGTCTGTGGCAGACAAGGAAACTGATCTGGAGTCTCTGAGGTCTAGGACTAGCACCCAGAGCACTACAACATCTTTCAGCTCTCTGCTGCTTCTATCAAATCAAAAATTACACAAAAGATCAGAAAAGATAATGACAGGAATGAACATGTTGTGGGATCAACTAATCTCATCTACCAGGCTCTGAAACAGGATCTATACTTACTTTTATCCATTTATTACTTTCTTATCCTCTGCAGATAATTGCAGAAATGCCAAATCCATCTATTTATAAAGCAGTGAAACAGTCAAGTGTTCTCTAATGTACCACTTCCAAGTACAAGCAGTATATGCTGACCAACCCATAACTATCTTGGCAAGGATTCACACACCTGTTAGGATTTTAATTTATCAAAGACAGACGTATTTATATGTCTGTCTATGGCTGCATGCTCATAAAATAGGAAAGGATGTTAAAACACTAGTGCTTTAAGAACAGCTAGGAAACTCAGACTTGAGGTTTGTTGCTCTGTCCTTAGCTCACCCATGCCGTGCACAAATCTTGTACATGCATAGAAACAGCTCACTACAGAGCTGATAAAATGCAAAGACCAAGAGTCAAATCCAACTGGAAAAACACCAGTTGAGTTCACAGGGCTCTGTAATGTTGTGCTGAAATCGACCCACCTTTAGCAAATGTTAGAATAAAAGTCTGAATTTTGCCTACCATTGTCTAGACCACGTGGTGTTCAGATTTGGCATGTTTGATTTCTTGTTGATTAATGAAGAAGATTATAACAGACTTTCTCTTTAAAGACTTTTAATATTCTTCATGCATAATAACAGCCTCCAAGGCTCTCAGGGAGTCTGCAGGTACTCCCACTGAGTCCCTGCCACTTTCCGCAGACGTGGTGCAATTTTCACAAACCTGTTTCTTTCAGACCCATTAGACACATAAGTGATATCTCCTCATTATCATTAGATCATTGAAGTGATAGATAGTAATGACTCCTCAGGAGGTAGACAGTATATCAGCCTGCAGCAAAGTGTGTTTTAGAGACCAGGTATAAATTCCAGAGAAAATGTTGGAAGGACTTTGACTGAACGAGTACCTAACAGCACTACCACTCTGCAGTGACAGTAAGAGATTAGGTACTGCCCTGCCTTCAGTCCACAGCAGAACTAAGGTTAGTGTGAATTGCATACTTGGAGGTAATACAGTCTCAGTCTGAATGTTTATTTTACAAAATACTCTTATTTTTTTTTTACCCCTCAATCTTCTTGCTTTCCTATAATTCTAATAATGTGTTTATTTGTGAGAAAGGTTGAATTGCCAGAACTTTCTGAAATTAATCATGATACATCTATCTCCATCCTTGACAATTCATACTATTTTCTACTTTCTGTCCCTGATCTTCCTAACTTGACCTCTTACCATATCACCAAAAAAGGTTGTTTGCCTGCAGCATACTTTGTTTGAGAACATTCCACCTCATATTATCACTATAACACCATCATCACTTCTGGAATGATTCCAAGATTTGGTCACTTCATTAAAGACTATTCATCCTGTGTTCTGCTGTCAACTAATAATTTTCCATGTCCTTACTGATAAGTCACAACCCAGCCAACTGCTCACACAGTCCACTCCTTGAAGTCACAACCCCAGTGTGTACAGGTTTGATATAACATGGCTGGTGTGAACATAAACAAGTTAAATTTTGTGAAGAAAACAGCATTTCATGCATTATTAATGATTGAAGAAAAGGATCAAAATTAATTATGTAATCATTTAAGTTGGAAAAGGCCTCTAAGACCATCAAGTCTAATGGTTAACCCAGCACTACCAAAACCACTATCATATCCTCAAGTGCCACAGAAAAGTATTTCAGATGTACCAGACAAGACTGCAAAGTAATAGTATAGTTCTAAACTATTATAGGTAAAGAGGCACTAGTCCCATTTCTATAGTGTACTTAATTTCTTTTTTTTAAACAAGAGTTTAATGATCATTGTGCCATGTAATAGGTTTCCAAATCATCCAGATATAATTTTCCCATATTAATTAGTTGAACTTTTTAACTGAATCTTCAAGACAAAATAGAATGATCTGTGACAAATAAACAGATAACACAATGTAATATAACATTCACAAGTTTTTAATTAGATTTGTTTTAAAAAAATTATTAACTGACAAAATCTGAATTTTATAAACAACACAGAACACACTGTGAACAAAAATTTTGCCCAGTCTGAGACTTCTGCATTTTCATGCAAGTTTTTCAATGTCAGTTACTTATAACTTTAAAAATTTATTTTTCAGTTTACTTCCTAGACAGACTGCAAAACCTCTACAGTAATTCTTGGCTATAACACTGCGAACTATGCATTTCTTTTTCTAATAAAACTACTTCAGTAATATTTGACTGGCTGACCAGCTAGGACACTATTTTGTTGTTCCAGGGATTGGGATGGTGTGACGAAACTTGAAGAAAGGAGCACTAATGGTATCCCTCAATCTGCTTCACACGGTATTGGTTTCAATGTACCACACCTGAAATGTTTCTACACCAACACATGCAGCATAAGGAACAAACACGAGGAGCTCAAAGCTTTGGCCCACTCCCAGAGATTTGACATCACCCACTTAAATGAAACTTGTTGTGATGATTACTGTTGTTGAAGTGCCCTATTGGATGTTTAGAGGATCTTCAAGAGGGACAGGCAGGGCAGAAGAGGCCAGGGGTTGGCATGGAAGAGTTAGAATGTGTGGATCTCACAGTTGGCAATGGCACAATTGAGAGCCTCTGGGTAAGAATCAAGGGACAAAAATATAATGTGAATGTCAATGTGGGAGTCTGCTATAGACCTTGCAACCAGGACTATGATGCTGACAAATTGTTCTTTGAAGAACTAAGGAACACTTCCAAGTCAACAGCTCTTGTCCTTATAAGGGACTTCAACTTGCTAGAAATTAACTGGCTGGTTCAACCCAGGCCAGAAAAGTCCTAAAAAACCTGGATAACAACTCTATGGAACAGGTCCTAAGGGAGTCAGTTTGGAAATATGCCACCTTGAGGTGCTAGTCAACAGAGTGGATCTCATGAGTGAAGTGGAGATTGGTGGCCATCTTGGCCACAGCAACTATGAAATCATAGACTTTAAAATCTTTGTTGACAGAGGGAAAAGTTCCAGTTAAACCTCAGTTCGGGACATGAGGAGAGCAGATTTCAGGCTTCTCAGAGAATTAGTAAATCAGGTCCACTGGGAAAATGTTTCTGCAAGTGCTGGGTTCCACCAGTGCTGGCCCCTTTTCAAACATCTCCTCCTAAGGACACAGGAGCAGGCACTTCCCAAAAGTCAGAAGTCAAGCAGAAGAGGCAGTAGGGCAGCTTGGCTTCAGGAATCTTCCCTTGGAAATAAGGGAAAAAAGCTGTGTGCCCAGTGGAAGCTAGGTCAAGTGACATGGGAAGAATTCAGACATGCTGCTTGCTGCTGTAGGGAGAAAATTCATGTGGCCAAAGCGCAACTGGAGTTGAAGATGGCCATAAATGTGAGGGACAATAAAAAGAGTTTTTCCAAATACATTAATGGCCATAGGCAGTGTAGAAATAACATCAGCCCATTACAGGATGAGGATGGTCACTTCACAAACAGAGAAAATGCAGAGGTGTTTAATGCTTCCTTTGCCTCTGTCTTCAACACAGATCAAGGGGGTCTCAGTGCCCTGAGCTGGAGGACGGTGGCTGTGAGAATGGTCTACTCACACTCAACTCTGAAACTGTGCAGGATCTGCTGCTCCAGCTAGATCTGTACAAATTTACGGGGTCTGATGGAATTAATCCAAGAATCCTCAAAGAGTTGGCTGATGTCATCACAAATCCTCTCTCACTGATTTTTGAGTAGTCTTGGGAATCCAGAGGTGTTCTAGATGATTGGAAGATGGTGAACATTGTCTCAGTTTTTAAGAAGGGCAAGAAAGAGGACCTTGGAAACTTCAGACCTGTCAGTCTCACTTCAGTGCCTGGTAAAGTTATGGAGAAGACTATTCTGGGAAGTATTGAAAAACACTTGGAGGACAACACTGTCATTGGTCACAGTCAGCGTGGCTTCATGGGGAGAAAGTCCTGCTTGTCAAACCAGATTTCATTCTATGACAGGATAATACATCTAATTGCTCTAGGAAAGGCAGTAATATTTTTGGATTTCAATAAAGCTTTCAATACTGTCTCTCACAGGATCCTTCTGGACAACACATCATGTCATGGGTGAACAACTGGCTCACAGGTTGAGCACAGAGGGCAACAGAGAATGCAGTGATATCAGACTGGCGACCTGTCACTAGTAGGGTTGTGCAGGGCTCCATCTTGGGCCCTGTGCCCTTCAACATCTTTCTAACAAGAAGGACACAGGACTAGAAGGGACACTAAACATGTTTTCAGAAGACTTAAAACTGGAAGGCAGGGAGGTCCTGCAGAGAGATCTCGACAAATTAGAGAGAGCTCGACAAATTAGAGAGATGGGCAATCACCAACCGCAGGAAGTTCAACAAGGGGAAGTGCTGGACTCTGCACCTGGGACAGGTCTGGCTGTACAGACAGACCGAAGAATGAGATGCTGGAAAGCAGTGCCACAGAAAGGGACCTGGGGGTCCTGGTTGATGACAAGTTGAATATGAGTCAGCAGTGCCCTGGCAGCCAGGAGGGTCAACCATGTCCTGGGGGGCATCAAGCACAGCATCGCCAACTGGTCAAAGGAGGAGATTGTCCCACTCTGCTCTGCACTGGGGTGGCTTCACCTTGAGTAT
>JAWWEU010000091.1:926752-940121 GCA_035583155.1 Acropternis orthonyx
GGTCTGGTCAGCCAGGAGAAGAGGAGACTGAGGGGAAATCTCATTGCAGTTACAACTTCCTCATGAGAGAAAGAGGAGAGGCAGGCACTGATCTCTTCTCTGTGGTGACCAGTGATAGGACCCAAGGGAATGGCCTAAAGTTGTGTCAGGGGAATTTAGTTTGGATAGAAGGAAAAGGTTCTTCACTCAGATGGTGGTTGGGCATTTGAACAGGCTCCCCAGGGAAGCGGTCACAGCACCAAGGCTGACAGAGTTCAAGAAGCATTTGGATGACACTCTGATACACATGGTGTGACCTGTGGGGATAGCCCTGTGCAGGGCTAAGGCTTGGACACAATGGTCCTTGTGGGTTGCTTTCAACTCAGCATATTCTGTGATTGATTCTACATATCTCTGTGTACCATTTATATAGCAGATTTAAGAGCATTCAATTTTTACAAACATGTCGCAGAATAGATGTAAAACTCAAATTAATTTAATATGCAGTGCATATAACAACATGCAATTGTAGAATATTAAGCTAAAGAAAACTAATAAGTTGCTATCAACCTCAAAATGCAAGCACTGTTTGCTGCATCTATCTTATTTCTAGTTAGGTTACTAATAGCCACCGATTGTACTTCAGTCATTAAGCAGACAGATCAGAAAGAAATAAAAGGGCAGTGATTTGTGTATATTTTCTATGCCATATCCATTATATTATTGCTGCAATTTCATTACCTTCTCTTGCTATAAGTAAGTTTCTAGTGTTATGAAGAAAAAACAAATACACAACTAAGAGTTGCGAATTTCCTGGAGTTCCATTTGACTATTGGTCTAGCTTTCATGGCACAATCTCAACTGTAAAGCAAAGTTTGGCAGGCTTAATCTCAGGAACAGTTCAAGCAGTGTACACTCAAAGGAAGATGAATTCTAAATTGCAGGTATCACTGCTATCATACAGACTTGGCTGGTTTTGCTCCTGTTCCTTTACTTTCATGATACATCTCACCTTGGTTTAGTTCATTGACAAAGGATAAGTTTATGGCAACTTTAAATTGGTTTATACTGGCTTGAGGAAATGTTGTCTAGTCAGGGTTTAGTCAGAAATGGTTTACATTGACATAACTGTGATCTGGGCACTCAGTTGCTTTCATTTTCTTTTCAGTCTACCACACTTTCAAACTCACTGCCTGAAGGTAAAGGATGTTTTTGGTTGGGTTTTTTTTTTTTTTTTTTTACATAGACACTTGAAATATTAAACCATATTTCTGCTTTTACTTTGGTTATGAATTTCAACAGTTTGTCAGGAGAAGGTAGGTGTTGATACAAAAAGCATGTTATTCAATGAGCTTAAAACTTAATGTCTTACAGATACAAACACGCAGTCCAGTGCCATGTAAGTAAAATGGGTATTTTAAGAAATAAACTTTGATATTTTGAAAGAATGTTCCAGAATTTAAATACAATCAACAAGCTTGAAATAGCAGCTTGAATAAGATGTTCTTTAACAGTGACAGGAAAATCTTTCTTTACAACAGAGATATAATGCTGTATGACAGCCAGTGTTGACACCAGTGGGATACTAAAGCCCAAACTGACCTTACACTTATTTGTCTGTCCATGACAGATGTGTAGTTCTCATTGTTCCCTTTACTTAGAGTTCTCCATGTGTTTCTTCAGAAATTATCTGACATTAAGAGAAAATGAAAATATTTGGATTTTATCTAATTTTAAAAAGTAATCTATAACTTTGGTACTTTTTGTTTTGAAAGTTCTTTTTGTGTCTTTTACTTCATGTAAGTCTTGTTACCACACTTACTTCCTATGGTCGTTATTGTTCCTTCCCTGAGCCTCTCTAGATTGTAGAGGAAAAGAGAAAGGAAAGTCTTGCACACATCTGTGTTATCCCTCCCATTCTCTGCCCATTGCTCACTTCTCTGTAGAAAGCGAGTATTTCTTCACAAAGAGCTACAACTTTACCTGAGTTACTCTGGAAAGTTGTTTCAGCCAGTTCTAGAGTCATTATGAAACAAAAGTGACATTGAGTCACTTTTACACACTTTCCTCTTTTAAACTGCAGTAAGAGATGCTAATAGACTTAATTTACATCCTTGACCCAAAGTCACTTTGCAATGCAGTATCATCTGAAAACTCTCAGAAGTCAAAAAGGTTAATGAAGGGTTTCTAATCATTTGTCTTGTCCTGGAAGCCTGTTTTTGATTCACCAGGAAAGAAGAGCTTTTGATTACCTTTATTCCATTTCTGATGGAAGCTCAGTTGAAGGCAAACTCAGCTGGTCAGCAGTGACAGTTTTTGCTCCATCTAACACATTAATTTCAATAGTAAAGGAAAATGTACATCTGGCTGTTACGGATAGTGGTGAATGACTCAGAGAAACCAAGGGTGGCTTTAGAAGAAGTACTTAGAAGATTGCAGCCCTCCCATTCACACTGCCCAGCAAAAGGCAGGCTCCAGGTCACATACATGAGCAGCCTTTTCACCCAGCCCTGGAGGTAAAAGCCTCACTGCTGTCTGCTCCCATTTGTAGAACCAGAGGCAACAATTAGAAAAAGAGTTACCTGCATCTGATCTGCACCTCAAGGCCTCAAGGGGTCTAACTTAATTGCCAGCACTGAAAATTCAACTGTGGTCATCCATTATTCAGTGACATGCAAGAAAAGAGAGGACTCCTTGATGTACCTCTGCAATTATGCATAAGCAGTGCCTTGTGCCCACACCTCAAACTTCTGCTATATCTTGACCTTTCTGACAGCTCCAACAATGGCAGGGGACTGGATGTGGTTATCCCTGACACACAATCTCTTGTTCAGGTGTGCAATAGAGCATTGTTTTTCCATCATGCTTATAAACCTAGTTCGAAACCCTTGATTATGTCTGTAGCCTCTGTCCAAAGCACTCAGTCCTGGGCAACACTGTTATCTCAATATTCCACTCGTAAAGGACCTTACTTCCTCCTTATTCCTTAGAGCTGTATTAATTGAGCTTATGTTTATACAGAAAACATTTTTACCAAAGATATGTAATGACCCATTCATTCTTTATTTGCAGAGCTTCCTTACCAAATGTATTTAAAGATACCTGATGTTTTCCCCAAAGTCAAGAGGCCTGCCAGCTTTCACAGTGTATTTCCTTGACATTCCTCATTGGCATCTGTAGCCATAACAGAAACATTTGTCTTATTCCATGGAGCCTCAGGTAAAATGACACTCTAAGATCTTCACAGTTGATTATGTTATGGTGAAGTGCAAAAAGATTTAAAAAATTAAATTATTCATATAGGACACAATGTCCTTAGATACAAGTTTCACAATTTGATATTCTCCCTTTTCAGCACTTCAGGGAGAGCTGGAAGGTGAGGCACTACTAGCAATGACAGAAGACTCTACCAGCATATGTGAAAATCATCACATCATAGCTCAGGGTCTGTCATGTCATTCTGCAGAAGACTAAATAATGTCTGGATTTCACATGTTAATATGTGCTAGCAGAAGTATACTACAGGTTACTAAAGCAGTGGTAAGTTCACCCTTTAGATTATGGGAAAACAAGAAGGAGAGAAAAGACTAAAATTCTAATATTTTGCTGAACAGAAAGTTGGTCATTTTGTAATCCTCCAAAGTGAAGTCCTATTTACAGCAGCAGTGTAATCAAATAGCATGCAATCACTCTGAGGTTTGCAACATTTGACAAATTGTAATTTTAGTCTTCACAAACTCCTGAACACTTCCTGCTAAGTGACAACAAGCATCAGCAAGTTTCAACAAACCTTCTGCAACTTCTTTATCTCACTATAAAGAACAGATGCTGTTTTAGGGCTGCTGTGTGCTCTTCTGTTCTTGGTGTAATGTGCACATGTATACGTGAGTGAGCATCACATGAAAATGTGATAGCCAAGGCCCATCTCAAATGCTTTTTCTATGGTACACAGTAAGCAAACAGCTGGCTTCAGCCAAAAATCCTCTGTCAATTGCAGCAAAAACATGATCCACATGAAATTTCATTACAAAAGTGACAGAATTCTCAGCATTAATAACAAAATTTGTTGATAAAATATACAAAAATGTTCCTACGGTGTTTTCTAGTATGTCTGTGAAAACTATTATATATTTCTGCTCTTCACCAGTAACAAGTGGGAAGTATGAAAAGTTGATGAGTTAACTAGAACTGATGCTCCCAGAAAATAATTGCTTTCAGGCTATCAGCACGCTTTTAAATCTTTCTGCAAAGAACTTCATAAAACAAGGATGCAGATTTCAAGATGGTATGAATTTCATGTCATGAAATCACAAAAAATGTTCGCTATGTGCTAGAACAGTGATGACCAAAGTTTTGAATAGCCCAGTCTTTGCTATTTTTTTTTTCCCTTTCAGGGTTCTTTTAAAAGTAGTACAAAGACAAACATCAGAAGTCTCAGTAACTACATAGAAAAAGAGAGATTCTTCATAAAAAAGAGAAGGGACTTGTGTTTGGAATGCAGGAATGCTCCTGATGGAGAAGGAAAGCAAGAAGACATTCAACTAATGAGCGGCATAACATTGGAGGCAATGCAGGAAATGAAACATAAAAGTTAAATTGGATCTCTCAGAGAGGGGAAAGAAAACTGCCAAAGTCAAAAACCTAGAGCATGTACAAGGTTACTTAAAAAAGGAGCACAGATTAGCAGAAATATATCTTGAGACAGGTAATGTCAATTTGCCTTCCTGTTAGCAGATGATCAGCAGCATCATTATGCAAGTGTAGAGGTAGAAAACACAAGCAATAGAAGAATATGGTGCAGCTTCCTTGTGATGACATTTTTCTCATCCGGAGTTGTCTTCCAGTCTAATGTGTCCAAGTTTTCCATTTATAGGATTTCATTGGAAAAATGTCAATTCATTTACACCAAAACATGTAGAAGAGAACACATGTTTGGGAAGACTATACTACACACATTAGAACAACCAGAGACATGGTGACTAGAGCAACTTCCTGCAGAGAGGGCTCCCATATTCAGGCTCTGTTCCCCTGGATTTAGAACTAAGCTTTCAGCTTCAGCCTTTCCCCAGTAAGCCCTCAAGGCTATCCATTACTCTTGATGGAACATTTTCAATCTCAACTATTAGAGTAGCTCTATTTTGTATAAATTGTATTAAGTATTCATTGAATTTTGGGTTCCAACACCAGGGGTTAGTGCCCTAATCACCTGGCTATTCTAGGAAGACATGAGGCAGGGCAGAATGAGGCAGGAGTCATATAATAAGACTCAATGGCTTTTATAAACCTTCTATCAAGCTCCACACTTTGTCATTGCTGACCTCACTTATGGGAGTCCTGACACTTTTGCAAACCTCATTACCCAGTTAGGATATGATTGTATCACTGGTAGAATTGTTGGAAATATCTCTGGCAACCCCTCTTTTTTCCCCGAGATGAAGATAAGGGTCTTGGATTTAATGTGACAAGGCATAGGACAGTCTAGAAACAGTAAAACATTTTTGAATTAACTAATAGCTTCCTGAACAAGTCTAATTCTAAGGAAACATTAAAATAATCCAGTTTGACTTTACGAAAAAAAAAATTAAATAAAACAAAATAAAATATACATAATAAAACTGGAGAAGAACAGAAGGAAATTGTTGAATGCACAAGTTTTCTGGGTGTTAACCTCTAGGCATAGTTTCTTTTTTGAAGCAGAAGTGTAATTCCAAAGAACCTGTAAAGGAAAGTCAATGAAAAGAAAAGATAACGGCGTTTGTTTTGACAGAGTGTAAAATACTAACATCTGACGTTTAAAATTGCATGGAAATCACTTTTGTGAGAAATGCTCACGCTTACCAGGAAAATTTAGGAGGGACAAAGTCTTCGAAGCAAAAAACCCCACTTTTATTAAGCCAATTCAGCTGAACTGGGTGTGTCTCTCTCCGGCCTAAGAGACAGACCCCCAGCAATAAGAAACAGAACCTTTTATACCCTCTCCCAGCCGGGGGGTCCCTGCCTCCGTTCCCATTGGGTGGTACTAGGAAGCTCACAATCTAGCCCGACCAGCCTATCTACCCCAGGCCTTCCCTCCCCCCCCCAAAGGCACAAAAACTAAGTCAGAACCACCTTTTTAAATCCAACCATTAGAACTTAACTACCCTTCCCCCCTCCAATGCAATTCTTTTGGCTTCAGCAAAACTCCAATTTTATTTCTCACACTTTAAAACAACATGGAGTCTTTGGCTGTTATTGCAAGCTTCCTCTAGAAATGCTTTTATTACCACCACAGTAGAGTTGTACCATCACACATATTCATACAGTATGTTAAATAGTTTAGCTAACAATGGCAATAGACATACAAGAAATAGAAGAGCTCAACACTGTAGAAACTGACATTCACACTTACTGACTTCCCTGGGCTTGTTCTATATAGATTGTTTGTTTTTACACAGTCTGTATTAGCCAGACTTGATACGTCATTGATTCATTCACCTTACATGTGTAACATTCCCTGCAGAGACACCAAGTCAAACTCTTAAACACAGAACTGGACTTGAAGAGAGGAAGGCCTCAGCAGAGAAAAGACAACCTTTGCTCTGCCCTGGAGGTTTTTGACATGGAAGCCTAGTAGTGGAGATCAAAAATGTACAAGACAAGGGAAGAGAATTCACCAATTGAGTAGAGTAGTGGAGGGTAACACTAAAAAGAGATGATTGCTGCTTTTTCTTCTTTACCCTGTCCCCATAGGATTCGTGGTGTGAAATACTAATTACACAGCCGATGACCAGAAGCTGGTTATACCATACTGTGGAGTCCAAATCTACATGGCAGGTGGAAGTGGCAATGGACTTGGGATTCCACACCATTGAATGAACTTTCAGATATGCAACAATTTATAGATAGCACCTTCTGTGTATGGAACTCTGGATCTCCCCAAAATCTTCAGACCTAACAGGAGCCAGGAAAGGTGCTGGTCCTGCAGAGGGAAGTCTCAGTATTGTTTGCTTTATAGAATCATAGAATAATTTGAATTGAAAGAGACCTTTTCAAGGTCATACAGTCCAACTGCCCTACATCTTCCATTAGATCAAGTTGCTCAGAGCCCCTTCCAACATGACCTTGAATATTTCCAGGGATGAGGCATCTACTACCATTAAGGACAACCTGTGCTAGTGTTTTACCACCCTCATTCTAAAATACTTCTTCCTTACATCTAATCTGAATCAACCCTGCTTCATTTTAAAACTATTACATCTTGCCCTGCTGAAAAGTTTGTCCCCATCCTTCTTAAAGGCTTTAGAGACATTTGTAGATAATTCTGGAATAATATCATGCTTTGTCGACATTGTACCAAAAGTTAAAATTGATCTATCATTTTATAATCCATTTCTAGTTCATATCTCCTTTTCAATACCCAGAAGGATCTCATCACATAAAAGATAGAGAAAAACATTATTCCTGTTCCTTAGTGGTGTTCACCATCTAAATGCTCTTTTTGTGCTTTTATATTTTCAAAGGAGTATTTTTAATCCAAATTAATTCTACTTCTCATATAAATATTTCACGATAAACCATAAATAAACAATATATTCCAGTTTCCTAAGGTTATATAACATGTGGTATTTCCAAAACCCTCGTTTTAGCAAGACTTTTGAATTTATTCCATAGTGTACATAAGGTTTGCAAAATAATATAAACACCAAGTTTTATCATAAGTCTTTCCTTTGGCACATGTAGGTCAGCAATTTCCCTGTCATTATTGATAATTTTTTTTTTCACTTTTTGTTCATGCAACTAATTCCAACACAGCTGTCACAGAGAAGATTTGAGATTATAAAAATCTTTGGTGTTATGTTACTTAGGAGCTGTCTGAAGTTACACAAACCAAAAATACACTCATTTCTGTTTCTCTTCTTATATAATTCTCTGACCTCTCTTGATTATCCAAGGACTTAAAAAATGAGAACAAGTTTGAAAAGTGAAAAAAAAAAAAAGAAAAATACTCCTGCTATTGTTCAAGAAATCTCTTTCAATTTTCTGTACTTTGAAGGTAGTTGGTACATATGACAAACAATGATAGCAGAGTTTCAATGGATTCAAGAAAAAGATGTGTCTGATCTCTTACACCCATGTGTCACCTCAGTAGTGAATGTTATAAGCACTGGCCAAAATTTTTGAGATCCTTGTGCTTCTCAGTGGGTTGGGTACTACTTATATTTTTTTTCTTTGAATTTCAGGTTTAAAATTTGTGAAAATAATCAAACTAGAAATGTCAAGAGATAAAATAAACATTCATGTATCATTGAGAATGAGTGGTACTGTAATTTCAGGTTTTAATTGGCAACATAGCATGCTGGCTGATCTCATTATTAATGAAGGGAGAAAAAAATGGGGTTTACATCAGGAAATGGAGAATGACAGTCATGATTTGTGAAAAACAGAATACATTTTTTAATTTTTAGAACAATGAACATGTTGGGTGCTGTATTTTCACCAGAATAAACACTTTACCAACGATCATATGATTTGCAAATCTGGTTTAGTTCATCTGAAAAATCTCCTAGTTCAAAAATGTTCTTTTTCTCTCTTAATCATTTTGCTCAGTCCCCAAATTAAATGTGATTCAAACTCTCCATCAATATGCATTCAAAATCAAATTTTCCCGTTAGAGTCATTTATAACTAAGAAATGTGTGCCTGTTGACACATGAGCAAATGACATGAATGAATCCTCAGAAAGCATGAGGAAAAAAGAGAATGATACCATAACAGCCACCTGTCTGGTATTGATTTTATCATCATTCTATCCAAATGGTTTCTTTGGATATCTTTTGTAGTTTTCTTTTGCATATATATTACAAAAAACTTGGGCACCTTACTCTCAAGAAAAGCTTTTGTTGTGTGTCCGTAAACTCAACGGGATACTGAGAAAAGGACATCTTTTTGTATGCGTTTGAATTCAAAGAAAACCATATGTAAAGTACTTAGAGCAGTGTTATATACACAAGTGCTAATAGAACAGGTATTGCAAAGCTGAGAAATGCAAGCACATATTGAGGTTCACCAAAAAAAAAGAACATGGCAAATCACTAGTGATTTGATAATATTTCATAGGTCTTACTCAAGTTCAAGGCAAAATTAGGAAGACTACAGTTAGGACTCAGCTGTGCTGCTTTCAGTCAGAGTGCCCTTGAGTTAGGGTCAAACAAAATAAAACTTATCACCGTCATAAAGTGGCTGATTACCACAACATCTGATTTGAAATTTAAAAGTAAAAATGCTACATGCTGTCTGGAAATTGTTAGGTCTGTGTTTCTCTAGTTTTAACTGTCTTCAGACTGATGAGGATATTTCCCTATTTCTCCTTCTGCTCCCATTCTGATGTTTTTCTGTTTTTCACTCACTCTCGTTTGTTTTCAATCCATCATGGTCTGCCCCAGCTTACTTCTACTTGCAGCTCTAACCTAATACTGCTCCTCACACCCCATTCCATTTTCTCTAAGGCGAAGTAGGAAATTTCAAGTCTCATCTCCAACACATGAGAGCAAAGGAGTGAACAGATACATGTTCTCTACAAGGAGAAACAGAATCCTGAAATGGTCTGAAAAAAATCAACATCTATGTCATATGTGCTGACTAAAAAATATTTATTTGCATGTGACTCGTATCCCAGCAACAATATATCCTGGCAAGAAATGATGGATTCTTTTCTTTTCATGATTCAGTACAAGTGTTTAGTACCTCAAATGAAGCCTCTCATTCTTCATAATAAAATATAAAAAGACAGGAAAAAAAGTAGAACAAGATTTAGAGAAGGGGAGGATGATTTATTTTGCCCCATTTACAAATAAGCCCACCACAGGATATGTTAAAATTTTCTGGAGATATCATTGCTCTTTAAAATTTACTACTACACACTCTGCTGTTTTTAACACAATACAGTTGAACATGAAAGTATCAGCCACTAAATTGTCTGACGAAATTATGGTTTAAACTGCAAATTTCTGGCCACCTAAAGTCTAGGTTTGAGTATAGGATGGGTCTAGGCACAGCCTGTAACTTTAAATATTCTTAAACCTATGCCTGTGAACATGCAGTAAGAAGCCCCCTCTGGCATCAAAAATTCCACTTCCAAGCAGACAGTTCCAACTCTCTGGTTCCTAACAGGGTGAAAAAGACCCTCAAGACCACTAGTCCCCAAACCCTGTGTTTCAAATTCTCAGACTAACAAATCATAGATGAGGATCATTCTTCCTATCATGGCAGCCTGACCGACTGGAAAGAAGAGACATGATCTGTCTCCCAGTTGAGGAAGGAGGTGAATAAGAAAGACTACAGACAGAGACAAGCAGGGAGGAAAGTAGGGACAGTGGGAGGCAAGGAGATGAGGTCTAACAACCAGCAGAGATTCAGGCTAATATGGATAGCAGCAAACACCTACTCCTATTTGCAACCCTAGGGGGACCAGTTCTGAGAAGATTCTATTGTTCAAACAAGGGATTGATCAGCGTGTTCATGGGCTGTGAACAGGCCAGCTTGTGGTAGAGAGGGGGGTGGTGAGGGAACAAACGAGATTTGGAGCAGTAGGAAACTGGGAGGGGGGCCAGCCGGGCATACTCTGCACCATCAGTCCCGACATGTGGTCATGACTGCTTAAAGAATAAAAATGCGGAGGAAGAGAAGTTAAGCAAGGCCATGCCAGAAGAGTTAGCTCAGCTAAGATCTGTCATCAGAAGCAAAATGATTTTGAGGCAGAAAGAGAGTGTCTGGGTAGGAGCTGCTGTTGGGGTGGAGAGGAGCTGTGTTCAGAATGCAGTAAAACACTACAGAAAAACAGATTGTAAGCATCTCAGCCAGGGTGACCCCAAAAACGAATGAGTATCTCTGGTTTTGATCTCTCTCAGTCCTTTTAAGAGTTAGTTAGGATATTCTTTTAGTGTTTCTCAACCTTAATTGTATTCCATAAAAGCCGTGGTACAAAGCTTAAACATATTAACTTCACTTAAATGTGTTAAACTGCTGTCACCATCTCATTTTAAGGAATAATTTAAGCACTTGTCCTCTATTCAAACACTCTTTATATTAAAAAGTAACTGAATGGATATTCAAAGTAAAAATAACTACACATTTAGACTCCTAGACCTACTGCAAGATACAGCTTAATGGTAAACCTACAAGGAAGAAATTTTCTTCCTGCTAAAACTTGTATCAACAAATTTTGTGGCATTTTAGAACTCAATCATAAAAAGACATCCTACTTCAGAATTAAGGTTACTGTGGATTTACCCAAATAAATGTTTTATTGTCCAAGGCTATGTCATGCAAATACTGCAGAGTGGTAGCAGGCCTGTAGCACAATCATTGGCTCTGAGGATCTGGTGCCTGCACCGTATGGGTTTCATGGTAGGTGACTTTGAACTTGCTGCAATTTTTGGCCACTGCCAAATCCAAATGGAAATTCTAGGGAGTGGAAAAGTGATCACACACAACTGTATAGATGAAGTAGATACACAGATTTTATCTTGGACTCTTTGTTTTAAGGTACAGTGTTATAGACACTCGTGACAAATTGGAGGAGCCAATTTGTATTAAATAAAAATTGAATTTATTAGCAAGTGAATTAGCAAGCGATAAAAGAGCAAAACAGCACTGGGCAGCCCGGGGAGGCAGTCTCAGCCAAGGGCCTGAGCCCTAAAATGGAAAGGGTCCCCTTATTTATACAGTGTCTAGTTCCTGTGTCCGTATTGGCTGGTATCTTCTGGTATCTTCTGCATTGTGTGTGCGCCTGCGCTGGTGGTCGTAATCTGCTCCTTGGTGGTCTCTGGGATGAAGGCCAAAGTCTTCCTCAGCTGTTCTTTAGGTGACCTAAGTCCCCACCCCTGTCCTTGTGAAACTTGTTTACTTTACCAGATACCCTGGCTTTAGATAATCAGACAATGTCTTAACCCCTGCATGCTGTTAGATAAAGAATGTCCCCCCCGTATGCTGTTAGATAAAGAATACCCCTACCCCACATGTGATTTCATGAACAAAGTTAACCAGTTCATTACATACAGGACCACACACATGAAAATCTTCGGGGATAGTGCTTCTTATGAAATCATACTGACAGCAGCAGTGAGTCACTTAAACATTTATTAACTCACTGCACAACAAATAGTAATATGTCAAGTATTATCTTCTCTTGTAGCTATCTTATTCTAAAATGGAAAATACAAGCCAAATGAGTTTGTAAGTGTTTAAGATATTAATTTAGTTAACATCTAGAATATAAATTTCCTTAGGGCTTCCCTAGAAATTCCTTTAATTTGTATAAACCTCAGAAAACAATATATCTGCATATATAAATATTGAAATTAGTAAAGAATTTTTTGGTTGTTGAACCACCTCTATTCCATAAGTGAAGCTGTGTGCACATCCTCTAATCTATTGGGCACTCTGGGGGGAAAAAATAAAAAAAAAAAAAAACAACACACTACTAGGTAAACTCATGGGGGGCTCAGATTTTGGAGACGATATATTAATGGATGTCATGAATATGGCTGAAGTAGGAGTTGGTGCATTCGGAGTTTGTTTTACAAAAAAATAAAGAAATAAAAGAAGGAAAAATACAGCCTTAGAGCCATTTTCTGTCTTTCACATTCTTGCAAAAGTTAAACAGCTCTCTCTCAGACTCTTTTCCCTCCATTTTCTCCACTTTGTTAAAAGCTTTGACAAGACTACTTTTTTCCTGTAGATAAATGCTTTCACTTCTTTCTCTCCCAACTCCCCACCTACTGTGAGAAAAAGCTCTCTATAAACAACAGGGAAGGGTATGAACAGAGAGCTCTTTTCATACATATCTTAAGTATAATGCAATTTATATTAACAAACAGAACAAAAAAACCCCATTATATGGTATAACTTATTCTAATATTTGCCTTGAAAAAAATTTATTCTGTACTCACAGTGTTTTCATCAATCAAGTGTTTCAACCCTGTTTGGTATGAAAACTGAATAATCCTGACCCTCCCCTGTTTTTCCTCTCCTGTTTTTAATAAGATATGGATATGTAAGATGCAAATAAAATCTCCTATAACTACCGCAGGAAAATCTGTTGGTGTGGTGACAAGTGATTCCCAGTCCTGTAGTATAAGAGAAGACAGACAATTTCCTGAATCCATAATTAATAAGCTCCACTAACGTGCATTTGCCACTGACCATATCGCTGAGCAGTGATTTCAGACCACCAGAGAATAAGGCACCTTCTCAAAAATGAAAGGACATGTTTTGCCAAACACAACATGCTCATCATGAGGGAATGCAAACTGCAGTGGGTTAGATGAAAAGAGATGAGAGGTAGAGAGAGCCATGGGGCAGTGAGAGAAGAAACTGTGAAGTGCCTCAGTACTTAGCAGCCCTCAGCCCCA